>JAAEAF010000980.1:0-31589 GCA_011037195.1 Triatoma infestans
AATTAAAGGTACGGCCCTACATTCCTTCGCCCATGCGCTGCTTTAACTGCCAGAGATTCGGACATACAGCTCAACGTTGCAGTGCTACACAGTCCATTTGTGTTTGCGGAAAACCTTCCCATGAAGGGGAGTGTACTCCGCCAATTAAGTGTGTTAATTGCGGAGGAGAGCATAATGGTCGAGCTGCAGGGTGCCCTATCATGAAAAAAGAAAAAGAAATTCAAAGGATAAAGACACTTCAGCAGTTGCCCTATCATGAAGCTAGGGCAATTGTTGAAAGTAAATCTTATGTCATACAAGAAGTAACCTTCTCAGAAAAAGTTAAAGCACCCGCGCTCAACGCTGAGCCATTTAAGGTCCCTGCCCCGGTCTTAAAGAATAATATTATTAAGATGGGCGAAGTCCCACCACTAAAAATTGCTTCCCAAAAAGGGACATCGCTAACTGTAAAGTTAGCCACGCCAACCCCTAGCGTATTAGGGGAAAAACAAACTAAGGTGAGATCTATCTCACCAACGAACCCTGCTTTCTCATTGGATGCTTGGCGGGTGGTAAGCCCATCTCGCCAGTCACCTAAAAGAAAGCAGGCAAAAATTGTATCACTACCCCGGTCATCTGAGGTGACCCGGGGTGGTAGAACGAAAAATTTACCTGGAGGAGCAGGCTCCTCCAGCGAAAATGTCTGTTCCCCCATCCGGCAATGGAGCTCCTGGGAACAGACATAGACGCATCCGAATCGGAGGGTGGAAACATCTCAGATCGCCCTCCCAGAAGAACCAAAAAGAAGGGATGGCCGAAAGGCAAACCCAGGAAAAAGGCGATAACTGAATAAAAGTACATAATGGTTAGCAATCTAGAATGTATATTGGTTTTAATAATGTTCATAAGTCTTTTATACAGCCTATATGGACCAAGATCATTTTGCCTGTATATATTTAAATATATAATATATTTTATCTCCAGTATTAGGTATACTGCATTCATCAGCGTTCCTGCCATAAGTGGTCACTTTGATTTTGTGATATGACTGAATCTATCATACAATGGAACATGCGGGGTTATAAGAACAATGTGGAAGGCTTACGTCGAATGGTTATGAAATACCGACCCTTCGGCATGTGCCTTCAGGAAACCAAGATTCGTCCGGGATATTCTATACGGATTCCCGGGTATGTAATCTATGGTAAGGAGGTACAGCCAGCCCCAGGTGGAAGGGCGCACGGTGGAGTTGTCGTTTGTGTAAGAGAGAATATTCCCAGCAGGCGGCTAAATCTCAACACCAATCTTCAGGCTGTAGCTGTGCGTCTAGCGACACCGCTCCAGGTTACCCTAATAAGTGTTTACTTACCTGACATTTACCGGCGGAGGGGTGATTTGGAGAACCTGCTCTCGCAGCTGCCCGCACCGATCCTGGTTATGGGAGATTTCAATTCTCATAATACCTGGTGGGGTTCAGCCTCAAGTGATGCGCGAGGCAGATCTCTCGAAGAGATAATACACAATCATAACTTAATACTGCTTAACAACGGTGCCGCAACCCATTTCAATTCATACTCTGGTTCCTTTAGTGCAATAGATCTGAGTTTAGCAACTCCTACTTTAGCTGGTCGTCTGGAATGGACACCATTAGAAGAACTCTTTCAAAGTGACCACTTCCCAATTAAAGTAAACAGCTCCATCTCCCGGTCTGACTTTATCACTCCTGTGAGATACGACATTAGGAGGGCGAATTCCGCTAACGTGTTGACACCAGTCTTTACTGGGGATGTCACCACCGATACGAAGAACTTTACTGAGGCATTAGTGCTTGCGGCCGATGGTTCGGTGCCGAGGACCGGTGGGAGAGTCAAACGACCTCCTGTTCCTTGGTGGACCGCGGAATGTAAAACCGCCAATGAGGCGAAGAAGCGGGCTTTCAATAGATTCAAGAGACACCCGACGGTAGAAAATTTAATCAATTTTAAGAGACTAAGAGCCAGAGAACGGCGAATTATTAAAAACGCAAAAAAGGAAACTCTAGCCTCTTATGTGTCAACGTTATCTACGTCATCTACTCTAAAAGAGGTTCGGAACAAAGTAAAAAGCCTTTCTGGTAACCGTAAAATACCGTCGGTGCCTACCCTCCTACAAGGAAATGTTGTCGTCACTGAGCCGAAGGATGTGGCTGAGTATTTTGCTGGGCACTTTGCCCAAATATCAGGTTCTCAGGCCTACTCGGCCGAATTCCTCAGGCGAAAAGCTGACGTGGAGCTGCAGCCACTCAACTTTGATTCCGTCACTCTAGAAAATTATAATCTCCCGCTAACAATACATGAATTAGAAAATGCCCTTAGAAAAACCAGGGATACGTCACCAGGACTGGATGGGATCCCATACGCCATGTTAAAAAATTTGACTATTTCAGTCAAGGAGTAGCTTCTAAGGCTGTATAATCGCATATGGGAGACCGGGCAGTACCGTGACAGTTGGCGGGAATCTATCATAATACCGATCCCTAAAGAGGGGAAAAATCCCAGTGACCCCTCTAGTTACAGACCCATTTCGCTGACAACCTGCTTAAGTAAAGTCCTCGAAGCAATGATTAATTACAGATTGGTACATGTTTTAGAAACCAGAGGGCTTTACAGTCAGCATCAAGCAGGATTCCGTAGATATAGATCCACATTGGATCAAATGAGCCGCCTAGAGATATATATCCAAAACGCCTTCTTGAGAAGAGAGCACGTGCTGGCCGTGTTCTTCGACCTCGAGAAGGCTTATGACACTACTTGGCGGCATGCAATATTGTGGAAGTGTCACAAATGGGGACTGAGGGGAAATCTACCTAAATTTATGCGTAGTTTCTTGGAACTTCGTAGATTCAGAGTTCGTCTGGGGTCGGTTTTATCAGCCCCAAAAATATTAGAAAATGGTATTCCCCAAGGGTCGGTATTAAGTGTAACACTATTTCTAGTGGCGGTAAATTGCCTAGCAGAAGCTGTAGAAGACCCACTACAAGTATCTCTATATGTAGACGACCTCGCCATATATTTATCTGGCGATAACATAGGTGAGGTTGGGGAAACCCTACAGCAGGCAATAAATCATGTGGCTGCTGAGGCTACCAGAAACGGGTTCAAATTTTCAAGAACCAAAACAGTGTGCATGCATTTTGTAGACTAAGAAGTGAACATAACCCACCAACCTTGTATCTGGACAGTATACCTATAGAATATAAAGAAAGCACACGGTTTCTGGGCCTCATATTTGATTCAAGTTTGACATGGCAGGAACATCTGGACTCAACTTGTGTTAAAGCAAAAAAGACCCTAGATATATTTTGTCGAGCTATAGATGGGGAACAGAGCGCGAAATTTTAAGACGCATATTCATATGCATTACAAGGTCTAAGTTGGAATATGGTGCCCCGGTTTATAGCTCAGCGCGCAAATCACGCCTGAAATCACTTGATAAAGTTTATAATGAAGGATTAAGATTAATAACAGGCGCCTTCCGTACCAGCCCTTTGCAAAGCCTCTACGTAGAATCAGAATTGATGCCACCACAACTAAGACGAGAACAGCTGACGCTATGCTATGCCGCCGGAATATGGGGGAAAACAATGAATCCATTGTTCCAAACCATATTCGAGAGCCATTCCATTGAGGAATCTCCACAGCAAAGCACGCGGACGCTACCCCTTGGATTAAGAGCCAAATGTCTTATGGAAGCGGAGGGACTGGAATTTTTTCCAGTAGAGAGGTGGAGGTTTAATACCTCTCCTCCATGGCTATTACCTTCCGCTTGCGTTCGCGTGGATCTGTCATTATATAAAAAACATGAGACATCTCCCGTTTTCTATCGTAAAAAATTACTCGAAATTTTAAATTTTTATCACGATTATCGGCCTATTTTTACTGACGGTTCAAAGATAGATAACGGTGTAGGATGCGCCGTGTATACAGGTGAAGTTACCCTTACATGGACACTTCCCCCTTACGCTACTGTATATACGGTAGAAATGTCAGGCTCTGAAACTCATCCTAGCCAATAGCTATAATAAAGTACTTGTGCTATCTGACTCTCTGAGTACATTGACGGCTCTCCAGGACAAATTCTCAGCTGATCCAATGATAGTTAATATTAACGAAATTTTGCACCAACTAAGCACATGTGGACAGGAAGTGATATTTGTATGGGTGCCGGGCCACATCGGCGTGTCCGGCAACGAAAAAGCAGATCAGGCGGCAAAGACTGCAGCCTGTAGGCAAATAAATAACGTCATTTCTGTACGTCCCACGGATATACAAATCCTCATAAAAGAGAAATTAACGGAAAAATGGCAGCAGCAGTGGGACGCCCTAAATGAAAAACTGAAGGGCATTAAACCATGTGTGCGAAAAACGACAGCTGAGAGTTTCCAGCGGCATGAATCGGTAATAATCACGAGGCTAAGCATTGGGCATACACGCTTGACTCACGGTCACCTCCTTATAGGAGCCAGAAGTCCAAGGTGTTCATGGTGTAGAGAAAGATTAACGGTAGCACATATATTAGAAGAGTGTCAGGCACTGCGACAATATAGAGAACAAGCAGGCCTGCCACAGGATTTGCGCGCAATTTTAGAAGAAGGGTCTTCCCATAAAAAAAGGCTATTTGCTTTCTTGAAAAAAATGAATTTTTATTATAAAATTTAGGATTAGGTTTAGATTAGTTCTAGTAAAAGGGGAGAGGAATATCGAGTACTCTTCCCTCCGTGTGATTGTGAGATTTGAATGTATTTATTAGTGAATGTGTTATTAGTATGAATGTATTTATAGTATGAATGTATTTATTAGTATAAATGTATTTATTAGTATGAATGTATTTATTAGTATAAATGTATTTATTAGTATGAATGTATTTATTAGTATGAATGTATTTATTAGTATGAATGTATTTATTAGTTTGCACGTTTTATTGGAGCAAATGATAGTATGCACGAGTGTAAATAGTGTAGATATGTTTTAGATTTTAGGTTATTTTTTTTTAAAGGGGTGTAGGAATATTTATAAAAGTACTACACCCAGATTTAGACCTAGGAAAATTCCAGGGGAAGGAATATTTATAAAAGTACTTCTCCTCGATGCAAATAGCCACCAAACAAGGAAGACGATATAAAAGAATGAGTTGAGTCTAGTACATATTGATTTTAATTTCCTTGCTATATATAATCTGTGAAATATTCAAACAATATGTGAATAATTATTACATAAGATTATTTTGAGGGGCACCTGCCCGCTATGTATTTTTTGTGTGCAAAGGATGGCACTGTTTGGTATCCGCACTCCCCCTCGTCAACTAGTTTGATGGTGTAAGAGGAGATGTGCGGAACCATGTTCGATATCCTTGGGCTCCACCATACCTTGCTAGTCAAAATATTGTGCTGGATGCCATAAAGGTAGGTAGTAGAACATGTGCCATCTTGACTGAGCAAGTAAACGGATCGAGAAGAAAAAAAAAATAATAATCGAAAGGCGCTAATGACCTTAGTTGTCGATACGCCAAAAAAAAAAAAAAAAAAAAAAAAATACTCTCTCAAAATCGAAATCTACCTTTGATTTAATTTAAAACAATTTAACTTGTACTTAAATGAAATTATTTAAGATCAGCTGATTACAACAAAAATAATAACTAATCAGCTGATAATTGAAAGAAAAAATATATAAATAAAATTAAAATTATTATTTATTAAACAATAAATCAATTAAGTACAAACAGAAATATTTTATTTATGGAGATAACTTTCATTTCTGTTTTAATCAAGGCCAAAAATATTGCCCGTTAAATTAATACTTATCAAAAATATGGCGCCATTATATAAACATATTATTTAATATTTCACGTGTCCAAAATTTTAGTAAATTATAATAATCATTATTACTTTTTTCCCCCGAAGAGAGAACTAAATTGGTGGAATTTCAAGGATACAGAACTAATTTTGTGTTTTGTTTTGTTTTTTATTTAAGGAACTTTCTCATTGCACTGCCGGCCACCGGACAGTGAGCTGTAAGAAGTTCCTCCTAGGGAGAACAATTATTTGGGAGAGGGAGAGAATAAAATCTGGTGAAAAACACTTAGACGGGGTTAAATTTTTGTAACGTTGTTTAATGTAATAAACAAGTTACTTTTAAACTAGGAATTTTTACTATAAACATTTAATGTGCTTTTCTTCATAGGTTATAAATACAGAGAGTAGGGATAATGTTTGTTGGTATTTACGAATCAGGATCTACTTGAATATGACTATACTGTAGATTACCACTGCTCTTTAAACAGCCGGGGCCTCTATAAAACTCCAATGATAATATGAATGGCAGTTTGAAAGAAATCAAGTCTAGCGCCACAGATTGATTCTTTACGATCATGTTTTCAACAAATCAATTTTCCGGGAAAATGAGTCAGATAAAAGAGATCTTTGTAGTTAGCATGTGAAGTTTAAAGAACCATTTTCGTGAAAATCGCGAAAAACTGTTAAAGCCATTCTGTTAAAGTCGTACTTCCGGTTGATGGAGTTGACCAAAACTTTCGTGTCAGATGCGGAAGTGTTAGCTAAAACGGAATACCAAGATAGATAGATATAAAATTAATTAAATAACAACACCCTCCCTAAACTGGACAATATAAAATGATAAAGGATTAAGATGTCGTTTAACAACATTTGAACAAAGAGACCAGTAAACTGATTCCCAAAAGAGTCCTATTAGTCCACAACCGTTACAAACTCACCAAATAATTCACAAGGTTAACTAGAAATCAATCGATATATAGCCATTTAATTATTTACTTTTTAAAACACCCCCACCAATATTACCACCCCCACATGCTACTACCGCCCCCACACGCTGCTCTAATAGCTCTAGAATAATAATATACAAAACCAGAACCAATAGAACTACCTTCACTTTTCTTCTTCTTCTTTTTTACCGCAGCCAACTTTTTAACAGAGAATGAGGGGCAGTCATTGTTTTCTGTTGTTTGTATTCTTAAAAAGTTAATATACCTGAAATTTCATCATTCGGATAATTTATTGTTAAGATGAACATATTAACCTTATTCAGTGTCAAGCAATGAAGTTTACACACCCCCACTTGCTCGGCCATATTTATTACCACCAGCACTACACAAATATCTTCCGTTAGTCCTTTTCATGTTCTACAATCTATTATTTCCCAAAACATTGTACTCAAATGTTCTTTACTTTATTTAATAATTAAAACAAGGCATTTTAACCTTCCCTTAACTGTTTACAAACCAATGCTAACTAGATTTAAATAAATGAATATTTTGGAATTTCTGGATCGAATCTTTTTATTACTTTTTCTCATCGAAAAAATTTTATTTTTTATTATTGATGTCCGAGATGGTATTGCGAAAAATGGCAGATTTTCGAGATCAACTATTCGCAGCAATTTTGAAGTGCAAAAGGAAAGACCAAAGTTCCCTAAAAAAGGGATATTTAGAAATGGGTCTCTCTTTATTTCACTCATCCTTTCCCTATCTTCTGTTTTACTGTATGTATTAAAGGGTGGGGGGATGGGCGGAAGTGTGTATTTAAAAAACGAAAACTTGTAGGAAGCTCAAACTTGTAATTCCATCTGGCTACTACCAGAGGATACTACAGGAAGTTACCGGCCAAAAACTTTCATTCAGAAAAATTCAATTTATTCTGAGGAAATTAGGCAACCGGAAGTTTAGTTTCTGTCAAAAGTACCTTTAGAATTACTTCTACCTTGAACGATTGCGCTATCTACACTGTAATCAATAAAATCAAATGTGTAGTAAAATTTCCAAGTTTGAAGGAAATCACACAAATTAAAAGCTGAGAATTTTGAAATAAGTTCAGGTAATGTGAGTGTTTCACATCGAAAGCTGTTTTATTACTTTTTCATCAAATGTCTGCCTGCATATATGTATGTATGTATGTATATATGTGTAAACAGAACCTCCTAAAAAGGATACCCGCAAGAGGCTCAAACTTGACAGTCCTTTCAGAAATCACCACCACATTTGACACGAACGTTTTTGGTCAAAATTCATCAACCGGAAGGGCGATTTTACTGATCGCAACTGTCTCGAAAATAACTCTCTTTTTTTAACTTCGTTCATCGTCTATTTGCAGTATAAACCGTCTTACAAATGTATAAAATATTGAATTACTTCAGAAGCATTGCTAGAATTTCAAATTTGAAGAAAATCTGTTAACCGGAAGTGGTGCCACTTTATAGAATTGGTTTTTGAGTTGTTTTTTTTTTAAATATTATCGAAAATGGCTGATGAGGAATCTGTGACGTTACATTTCAAATGATGTGGCTTCAGGTTGGTGTAATGTTACTGGCGCTGCCTTCTAGATTACAGTATGTAAACATGTTCAACTTCTATCTGCCCTGTGTGCTAACCAATATGTAGACCTTTATCACCTCCATACTTTATGTTTTGGTACCAATGAATAAGAACATCACTAGTTAAGAAAATCTGTTTATTTTATAACAGTATTAAAAATGGAGCAAGAGAAGTTCGTGTGAATGTTTCACACCAGATTTGTTTTGTCTATAATGACACAATTTTTCAAATGTATAAATCATTTTCCTATCTGAATGAACGTAAAGAACAGGTTGTAAGACAGCATTATTTTTTAAAAACATATAATTAATGAGGAAACATAGCGAGTTAAAATAGTTTTATATAATCGACCACTATTTTACCATCGATCTAAACACCTTCATTGCTGTTATAATACCATTTCGACCCAAGGTCATATCTATTGAACAAAAAGAAACATATATATATATATATTAATAATTCATAAGGCTGTGGAATATAAATTTAACATCTCAGCAGTTTCCTGTCCTCCACAGTGGAAATAATTATAAACAGAAGGGGGGGGGGGGAGTACAAAACAAAAAGTTTTGCCGTGTTTAATGATCATCCTTCATTTCCTTCATCATCCTTCATTTTCACTTATCAATTCCTTAAAAATTATTCAATGAAAGAAAATACGTTGTATTCATTAATTTATAGAATGAAATCCATAACTTTCTCTCTTATATCCCCCCCCCCCCCGCACAAAACGCTTTGAAATTATACAATTCATTTAAACGACAATAATTTTTATATAACTAGGAATGATTTTTATATAAGAACCGTATATTATATTAAAGTGACACTTTAGGAAGAAAAGCCTATTTACAATTATCTGTTTAGTACATGGCATTAAAAATCAATTTTCTCGAAAACAAATATCCAAGTAAAAAGTGTTGGGCGGATATTTTAATAGAAAATACCAAATGGAAAAAAAAAATCTTTGAAGTTATCGGTAGTGCAACTTTCCGAGGAGCTTTTCCTAAGCAAAACAAAGCACAAAAACTACTTCCAGGAAATTGTAAAGAAAATAAAAAAATTACAAACAAACCGCCAATTCAAGAATGAACTATCCGGTAATGCAAGAATGTACCGGAAGTTCAAGCCAGTACTTTTTCCTGTTATTAGTACAATTTACTGTTCGAATGGAATGTTTGTTTACAGTTAAACAGAAATAAATTAATTACAATCAAACTGTGTATGTTTAAATTCGATGTGTTTTGGCTGGAATAATTATTTAAAATAAATTTTTAGTACGTAAATACTGTTGACGTATTTCACCATAAACACTCGTAAATTATATAAATATATTTTCACGAAATTTTAGTAAAAATTTGTCATGCCATTAAAAGAATAAAAATAATAAATAAATTAAAAAAGAATTTTTATGCTAATATATTGATAATTTAATTGTTACGCATTCCATTGCTGACAATAAAATAAAATTAATTGGCTTAATAATTAGTTTTATGAATATAATAAAAAGAAATAATAATTAGAATCATTAAAGAGTGTTAACCTTCGGACAAATGGTTCGCAATGGAATAGCTTTAGCGTTGGCAACTTTTTTGAATCTTCCTATTACTTTTGTGGGGTGCTTTTGGTCTTTTGTAGAAAAGCTGGAGTGAAACAAATGATCAACTTTCTCCTACTACAGTCTACATAGTTATCATAGGAAAAGGTTCTTAAAACTAGGTATTTTTGCCGAAGGTTTAATTGGGCATAGTCGAGTAGAATCTAGTCGGTTCAACCAATCTATTGTTATTTTCAAATTCGGAAATTTTGACAACACATTCAACTCAACATTATACGATAATGTATGCTAATAATTGTATATACTGAAATGACACTAGAGAGCAGAGGTTGCCAAGCTTATTTGGCCTACCGGCCCCATTTTCATATAAAAAAAATCTATTCAGCGACCCCCAGATAATCTTACCTGCTTTAAGTGAATAAACATCGAGAGATGGACCCCCAAATTTTGAAGATAAATGAGTTAAATCGGAACTGCGCCTGTACAGAATGGATGTTTTCAGATTTTTCGTCATTTTCTCCAACAAATTATTCCAGTTTTCATTATTTAAATCTGAAAGTTTTTTCTCTCACAGAAAAATTCCATCATTTAAGAAGAACATTTTTTATTCATCACACCTTGAATAAATGTTTCGCAACAGATTGTATTTTTCTTCATCTTTGAATTTCAACAAATACATTGGGGATGTATAACACCAAACAAGGTTTATTTGGCACAAACTGACAAACAAACAAAAACCTGCCTTTCCGGTCTTGCAGGAGAATTAAAATGTCAATTTTTTTTTTTTAATATCTTGAGTTTTTTCAATAATATATATGTATGCATAATATAATTTCCTGTTTTTTTAAGAGAGATACTACGTCGGATTTTATTTTAATGAATATTGTTTTACTGAAAAAACAATTAATTTTTGAAAATTATTAAACGACCCCTTTTTTTTGTTTTTAAAATTTAAAAAATGGAAAATTAAACAAAAAAAAATGGCAAAAATTATATACATTAAGACTGTGCGAAGGTGAACAACTTGTAGACAGAATTAAATAAATAAATAAAGAGAAGAAAAATAAAGAATAGAATCCTGTAATTTATGGTCAACTTAGAATACAAACGGCCGAGAGAGGGAGAGAGGGAGAGACTTACCGAGGATAATCATTACCTTGACATTAAAAAAGAAGATGCGGCTTATTGAAAAAGGAGTAAAAAGTTAACATTTATTTATTTTTTATTTTTTTTAGTATAAATATCAAACACGAAACCAGAGTTTAATGTTCCAACTTTTTTATTTTAACGCGCTAAAAAAATTTTCATCAAAATAAATGTAATTGGCCGCCGCTTTCTGTTCAGTGGGAAACTCTTTTTACTGAAATTTTCCCATTTTCTTCGTTTCCTTATTTAAATTTCCCTAAACTGATTTTTCACCGTTGAAAGATTTTCTCCAAAAATACGTAGTATCGATAAGTTTTCTTTAAATTTTATATACCATCTAGTTCACCTACATCACTTTTATTAGAAAATATAAAAAATGGAAAAAAATTACTAAGGAAGATCTGAAATCCATTCATACTTTATTCTCCATGCAGGGCGGGCGTATGAAATCAAGGCGCAGCATGAAACCTTGTCAGTTAAATAATTTATAATTTCGCATCTGTTAAGAAAGCCTTTACCAAAATACAGACATCTGAGTTCTGAAAGAAGAGGGCATTCACCCAAAAAGTGGTGCAAGTCTTCTCGGGCATTAGAATTACAAAGAGAGCACTTCTCGACATCTGCGTCTCTTTGTAACCATGGTCTATAATTTAGGAAAGGTAACTCTCCCCTGAGTTTGAAAAACCAACGAAGATCACAAAATTCTAAGCCATTTAAAAAAGACATAGTAGTCAAATCTCTATGGTCAGAAATCAACACTCTGTAGAGAAGAAAACGATCAGAAATCATTGCACGATTCACAGCTTCCGCAAGGCGAGTGGCCTCAATTTCAGATAAAAGATCAGAGAGACACTCCAATTAGGTAGACTTTGTACGGAGCCGGAGAAGTTTGAACTGTGAAGACGAGATAGGGTGAGCGAGTGTTTAAACCAGAATACGTTTTTCTTTATTACCTGAACAGCGGTGATCTTAAAAAGGCGAAAATGCCTGGTCCCTACTAAACTGATTTTTAATACGTAATAATCTTTTCCAGATTAGAAAGAGGTTGACAAAAGTTTATACCAGCTTCATCTCTTTTTACAACTATTTACCAGAGAATATAAGAAATAATAATTTGAAGTGTTCCAAAAATAATGTTAAAAAGCTATTATTAGCTCACCCGCTGTATGAGATACATGAATATTTCAAAATTAAGTTTTTATGTTGACAATTTTGTAAACTGAAATTATATTGTAATTTGAGCTTGCCAATAAGGATGTAGCTTTTTTCTGGCAATAAAAAATAAAAATAATATATATTCTCCAATTTATTTCTGAATTTGATCTCTTACCTTTGAATCTAACCAATAATTCATGGGAACGCTTCTCTAAGTATACTCAGTTCGTACTAAGTATAATGAAATATGCTAAGTTCGCTAAATTCAGATACTGCGCCATCGGTGGGCGGTAAAGAAAATGTCAATACAGAGAAACATTTTTTTTTCTCGGAAAAACTGATTTTTCAGAGAGGTTCAGGGGGGGGGGATGGAATCTATGAAGCCATCTTATCTCTTAACTATTTGGATTAATACAAGCGCTGTGTCTGGTCAGTACTGTACAATATAGTCACGTTCAAGAAGCTCTTATGTTTCAATAGAGGCGAAGTAAGTCATGACGTATTTATAGTTCCATCCCGGCTTATACAGTGTTTCACACCAAAAAATGTTCTATTTTTTTACCTGATGATAATTTCAACGGCTCAGTAATGCTGAAACAATGCAGATCTTCCGCAACTACAAAATACAGCCGGAAAATGTGTACTTGAATTTTTTTTTCTTGATAAGAAATCTACGTTTTTTTTAATCTGTAATCTGATTTTTTGTAGTTTTCTGTTTGTTTTTCCTCCAGATAAAACAAAATAAATGTTAGTAATCGAAATGAGAAATTCCTTGAAATAAGTTACATCTGTTCAAACAATTGTATCTCTAGCGTTGCGTAACGAACAATTTCCTATTGTTTACCAGTGGGGGGGAGGAGAATCAGTGGTCGCGGGAAGGTAACTGAGTCTAACTCATTTCCTTTGTATATACACTCTTCACATTCAACATCCTTCTGTTTAATATTCATGGACTTTATTCGAGCTAATTCCTTAACCCACATGTTTTCTCAATTTTGAATCCTCTTTATGCCATATTTGCTTCCAAACAAAAAAAAGAATGACGCCATCTATTTCAAAGGCCGATTACGTCGTTAATGTATTTTTTTCTTAAGTTTAGATTTACTTTAGATTTATTAATTTAATAATAATTTCTTCTGTTTTTAATCATAAAGGTTAATCCAAATTTATATGATAGCCAGATATGACGTGGCTGGAAGCATGACGTAACCGTACTGGAATTGTTGAGTAGGCGTTTAGTACAACCATATCTGTAGAGTATTACTGTATAGTAAAGAGTAAATTTATAAAATTGTGATATAGATTTGTGTCAACAAATTTACGAGTCATCCCCACAAATATGGCCATCCCAACGGTTAACCTAGCTTAAAAGCTACACTTACGCTGACCCCCACAATCACATAATACTCGCACGGCCCCAGCACAGGTAATTACGGGATAGGCAAATATTTGGGCTTAGCATGCATTCCAAAGTAAATAAACAAAATACTAAAATGTTCACTGCATCCACTGATTCATTCCTCTCATTTGTATATGATTCCACACTTTTCTATCCAGTCTAGGACTTTGAGACATGTTTGTTCCAGTTGGCTTTTCTAGTAGACAATATAAGTGGACAATAATCATGACTTCATAACCATTAATCATCACAATGTATTAAATAATCTTATCATTGAATGTGATAAAAATTGCAATCTACAAAAAATATATACAAGAAGAATTGAAATCTCTTATCATAAGGTTTCACAGAACCACTCTAATATCAAAATTTCTGATAAAAATGAGATGATTTTACATCTGTACACATTAATCATTCCAAGTTTAATGAAAATATTCCGACTCATTTTTATAAAAAATTGAAAAAAAACTTCAGAATCTATTCGATACATTCAGTAACTTCTGGTTAACCAATTTTCTTCAAACAAAGAAATTCTAGAAATGCATTTATTTAATGGGTTAATAATGAGTAGGTCGTGGAATCGTGTATTGTTCTCAAGTGGTAGAAAAGTTTAAAAAATTTACTATATGTTTAGTTGTCTTCAATGTAATATCAACGGGAGAATTTGAACTTAATAAAACGACTTTCTTTTGCGGAAAGTGCGCCCCTCCAGAATCCCTCTAAAATAAATATTCTCGGAATAGTTACAAAATGAGTGACATCTCTCTGTTTGCATGATTAGTTTACCTAGTTTAATAAAACCCGATAATGCTTTTATGGAACAATCACAGAAATCTGAAACAATGATACAAGAAGTTCAGTAAAGAACACTTCCGGTCAGTCAACCCCCTTTCAATCATTTTCGAAAAAATCGCCCAAAGAAATGAAAAATCCATTCATTTGATTCAATTTTCAAGTTTGAGCTTTCTGCGATTTTTCGTTTTTGAGCCAAGCTATAACACATACTCACAAACACACACTACAGACAGTTATGTGGGTGAGAGAGAGAGAGAGAGTACTTTTTTAAATCTATTTTTCGAACTCAGTGAACCTCACAAAACATGTATTTTCAGTAAAAACATGTTATCGAAAATTTGACAAGATCACAATACTTCATTTCTTACCAATAGTGAAGATCTAAACGAAAAACTGTTTTAGATGAAGGTGATAGGCCTATACGAGGTTAATAGGTTTCGTATAATAGGTTTGTAAGCGACGTAATTTAAAGAAATCATGAAAAAATAAAAAACCGAAAAAATACAAACTTTAATAAAAAAAAGTCTTTCGTCCAGATATGGTAAAGAATTTCTCTTCTTGAAATTTTTCGTTTTTTGAGATATGAAATTTGACACGATCGTGTTCCTTCTTAGAGTAAGAGAAAATGAATATATATAAAAAGATTGTAGACACAAATTAGACTAGAGTTTATTTCTATAGTAATTTTTGAGATACCGTCCAAAGAGATCTTTCTTTCTACTCCACAAAGAGATATTGCGTATGAAATAAAAATGATTTGGCAACATTGCTTTTTCTTTTATAAAAAAAAACGTTTGCTCTAAATTATTTTATCATTCCAGTAAATGGACGCAATTTTACGTTAAGACAATAAAAATACAAAAATAAATAAGCTATAAACTAACACTTGGGAGATAACTTTTGTTTCGGTAGCTGATCTTGTTTCAGCATCACCTATTTAATATTCGTCTCGCTCTTTGGATTTTTATCTGAAAATTGTTTTTTATTTCACACAATTTCAGAAATTTGCAATGCTTTTGCTCTGCTCATTATTTTTATGCTTTATTTAAAAAGAGTTTTTATAATCAATATTTTATGATTTAATTTAAGAAATTAACGTACTTTTAAATTAAATAAATTTAAAAAAATCTGGTAGGAAACACTCACATAACTTTCTCTTACTCCAGTTCTCAAAATTATAATTGACAAATTTTATAGTTTGTGTACCAAATTTAATGAAATTCGTCGAAAACTGAAAAAACTGTCCGGTTTACTAATTTTCTTAAAACTCGAAATTTTGGCCATCTATTTATTTCTAATTAATTCTGTTTGGATGATAGAATTGTATAATCAACTATGATAGCATTTTAGAGAAAAACATAACCCCACACCTCCTCCAAAAGTGCCCTTAAATGAATTTTCCCAGAGAAATGTTTTAAATAAAAGTTGTAGACCTTTGTATGTTTAGTTTATATACGAAGTTTCAAGAAAATCGTCGGACACGTTTTTGAGAAAATCGCGAAAAAGTGAAAAATCATTCGCCATCAAACCAGTAAAGTGGTAATGTAAACGTACTTCCGGTTATCCGATTTTTGAAACTCGGAATTCCTACAAGATATTAAATTCTAATTAACATTATTTAGATGACAGAATTGTTTAATACACTGGAATAGCACTTTACATTAAAACCTAACCCCACCCTTCCCCCATAACTGTCCTTAAATGAATTTTCCCAGAGAAACATTTCAAATAAAAGTGATAGCTCATTGTATGTGTAGTTGGTACATCAGGTTTGAAGAAAATCATCGGAGCCATTTTTGAGAAAAACGCATAAACATAAAAAAAAACAACAAGTAAAGTGGTACTTCCGGTTAAGGAATTTTGACAGTTGACCCACTGTAATAACTAAACGGAATATCAAGTTTCAACTTTCTACGGTTTTTGTTTTTGAGCTGTGCTGTTTGCATACACATGCAAATACACACACACACACACACACACACACACACACACACAACCATTTGCTAAAAACCACTTTTTGGACTCAGGGGACTTCAAAACGGATATTTCCGGTGAAAACTCGATATAGAAAATTTGACACGATTACAGTACTTCCTCTTACTAGGAGAGTAAGAGAAAGTAAAAATATGTGTGTGAAACGTTCATACGTCTTTCTTTTCCAACAAGGAATACAATGAATATGAATGTATGATTTTGCTCTGTGCAAGTCTGTGTTATCACACTGTTTTATCAAGGCAGACTTGATGAACGCTGGTCGATGATCACAAAATGAAGCAGATTATAACGGAGTATACCTGATGTAATGAATACAATTATAAAGTGACTTATTTTTTTTTAATCTTGGATTATTTTCGCTTAGCCCTAACATATAAAATGCAGAGATGGATCAAGACAGGTAATTATTATTAATGATTGTCCCGAAGGCAAGGGACCTACGCCAATATCCTCCCAAGGGGGAAAAACAAACCAAAAATCCCAGTAATCTAGCGGTCTGATTGCAAAATCCTAGTCCTAAACTCCAGCTCCCCTAGGTATTCCCTCTCCCCCAACTGAGCGAAACCTAATACTGGTGAAACGGGAATACTGTCCTAGGTAGTAGTATCTCTGACTCCAAAGGCCACAATTCTGACACATAAAACTATACAAAGAGTAAGTCGTGTATTTTCAGAATCCAGTTAAAAAAAATACTGGTTTTTCTTTGGACCTCGAAACATATTTCTGTTAAAAAATTCTATTTGATCCTTCGCCACCATCCTGATACTGTTTCTTTTACTGAAAATAAGAGAAAGTATAAATTTCGTATATATACACACACACACACACACACACACACAAGAAATTCTTTATTAAATAGATAACGATCACATATAGAAAATGACGATTAGAAATTAAATTACAACAAGACAGGGAAGTGTTGCCAATCGTTTCTCAGAAAATTAAAGTATGTTGGCCAACTTGCCAAAAATAAATCAGAAATGTCTCCGACATGGGGCCCCACCAGCCATGTATACTTTTTTTTATACGATATTTCAATTGTTTTTCTTTTTTTTAAATTGATCAGCTGTTTAATAATAAATACAAATTCAGAGAAGGTTATGTTACTATGTCGTATCATCGTGTCTACAATGGAACTCTTTCTTTCTAAGGTAATCTAAACATTTAACTCATCAGTTAAACTTTCTCTTTCTACTAACTACTTGACCTATTACTTTTGTTTGACATTTTATTCCCGGAATTGTTTATAGAGAGGTTCCGGGGGGGGGGTGGATGGTTATGCTCCCTCACAAAATATTGAACATTACGACACATTTAATAAAAATTACAAATTTCAAGGAAGTTTGTCAATTATAATTATGTAAATTGCAGTAAGAGAAAGTCGTGTGAGTCTGTTACAACGGTTTTTTCATTTTGGTATATCTGCGTTAGTTATATCGTCTTAGTGCATATTTACGAGAAACATAAATTATCGCAACTTTATTTCATTTGGAAAGGTTGGTCTGAGGAATATATACCATTGCCGGCCCCCCTCCAGTACCATACAAAAATTAATTTCCATTAAAAAAAAACAAAATTCTTTAAATAAAAAAACAGGCCTGAAAAGGGAAGGAAATAACTAAGTGGTTAGCGTACTGGACTCCCACGCGGAGGACCCGGGTTCGAGTCCAGCTTGTGCTACCTTACACAGTGTTGTAACACTGTCCGGAGGCCGGCAGTGCCCTGAGAATGCTCCAGGCGCCAATGACCATAGATGTTGACGCGCCTTAAATTAAAAAAAAAAAAAAAATAGGCCTGAAAAACATAAAAAAACTTCAATCAGTAAAGTTACATTTCTGGTTGGCATACCATTTGTTCAAAACATATTTTTCGTATTCGGGGGACTTCAAAACATTTATTTCCTGTGAAAACTCCATTTCGAAAATTTGAAACGTTCACAATACTTGCGCTCTTACAGCAGTAAGAATTAGCAAAACAGGATTTAGAGTTAAAATTGAAATATAAGTAATAAAAACTGGCTGCAAATTGGTCTGTCTATTTTTGATAGCTGTTTCAAGGATAACTGAAAAACTAGTCTGTACTATAGATAAAACATACAAACTGTAAATATATATATATATATATAAAACAATTTAAGTACAAGATATATATAACGACAATTAATCAATTGAGTGAACTATTCAAAAATAGATTAAAAGGAATAGAAATGTCACAAATAGCCAACTACGATAGTAAATCAGTTATAGTAATTAGATGGCTTTTGGTAATGTGACGGAAGTAGTACCTAGGTGGGGAAAGCACTTTATTTCCTAAAAAGGGATACGAGATGTGTACCCAGTGGGAACTAGTGGAGAAGGAACAAGCTCACATCCTGCGGAGGGCTCTAGTATCCGGACCAAGCGTTCCAGATGTGGACTTTAGTGCGTATACACACACACACACACACACACACACACACACACACACATACATACAAACACACTGCTCTTTATTTAGTCTAGTGTTGACAGTTGTAGAAATATAACACTAGATACCAAGGAAAACAGGAATTGCAAATAGCCTAACACAATTCTATTGACAGTTGGACAAATAAAACAAAACAACGAAATCTATTCACTAGGGCCGCACTTCCGGTGTCTTTAAGGACAAATTTTGAGTAGGTTCCATGGTGTAGCAGAATATTAGGTTTGTGCTTCATCAATTAGGTATCAAGATTTTTAATTTCCCTTATATTGCTGTTAACAAAAAATGTATTTTCAGAATCCATTAAAAAAAATACTGGTTTTTCTTTCGTAAATCGAGGACCTCGAAACATATTTCTGTTAAAAAATTCTATTTGATCCTTCGCCACCATCCTGATACTGTTTCTTTTACTGAAAATAAGAGAAAGTATAAATTTCGTATACACACACACACACACACACAAGAAATTCTTTATCAAATAAATAACGATCACATATAGAAAATAACGATTAGACGATAAAAAATGATGTTTACAGTATTCTGCAGAAACCGTGAGTTAGATTTAACTTTTTAGGTAGATTATATCGGGATCGCTGGACTATTGTTCTAGGCCCCAAGTATGTTTCTATTCTCTGAGGTGGCTAGCTCCATGGACCTAGAGAAGCTTTGGATACCCTCCCCTCTATTGAATAATAGTAATTATAAGAAGTGCAATCAAAGCAGATCTTTAAATATAGTTTGGGAAATACACGTAATTTCCGAAATTCTAATTTCATTTCTATAATTCTAATAGACTGAACAGATCAAATTGTTTGACATCAACAATGAGACGTGGAGGATTTCATTTCTATTTTATTACGATCACGCCCAGTAATCTAAATTACCTGATATTGGGTATTGTCCAACAGTTATTAATAACGATATAGGAATGACATAATATTTTCCAAACTAGGTCAACCAAAAAATAGTTTTATATTTCAAAATGATGACTTATACGAACTGAGGACGTTGGTCGTTTGGAATTAAGTCACTGAGTCTTTTATTATTCATAGTTTTTGCAGAAAAACAACCGCCGAGTAATAAAATATAAATCATATACAGATATGAATTTTAAATTTAAAAGTTAAGACTTTTATTTTGAAACAGAATAACTAAGTAACATTAAGAGGGAAGGTAATAGCTAAGTGGTTAGCAAACGGGACTCCCACGCGGAGGCCCGGGTTCGAGTCCAGCTGTGCTACCCTTATATTTTTTCTTCCTAGGAGCCCCTAGTCCGGTGATGGACAGTGTTGTTTGTAACGAGAGAACACTGCCTGAAGACCAGCAGTGCACTGAGAAGGCTTCGGGCGCCAATAACTATAGATGTACGCGCCTAAAATTAAAAAAAAAAAAAAAAATTAACATTAAAAAGACTTTATAGGCAATTAATGCAATCGAAATTAACGAATCTGTTTTAAAATTGCAATGCTTAGAAACGTTTTAGTTGGGCTGGCCATTAAAAAAACCAGTAAGGTTTATACATACATATATATATATATATATATATATATATAACCTGAATGGAATTGTGGATGCCGCCTGTCGCAACCCAGCTTTTAGCGACAGTTTAAATTTAAATCGAACAGATTTAATTCAGTTCCCCTAGAAACTTACAAAATACAATTTTCCTTGGACAAATATTTCTAATGAAAGTGATATGGCGCCTTTATGTGAGCACTTAGCACGTGAAGTTTAAAGAATATCGCGAAAAAAAAAGAAATTATTGATACATCCAGTATTGCCAGGGTCAAAACGTGTTTTCCTAATGAGAACTCAATTACGAAAATTTGATATGAATATAACATTTCTGACATGAAACAATAGGAGGGGGTATAAATTTAAATTGTTTGGAAAAAATTCAATCAGCTTAGAATTTATACATGATTAATTCTAAATAGATTTGGAATTTGCGAATCAAGTGTTTCAAAATGGACATTTTTCCAAAGATATTCAATGGGATATTTTCAAAACCAATTCGTGCACAGATTGACGTCAGACGATGACTGACTTAAAAAAATAATAAAATAAATAAGGAATAACCTTAAATATGGCAATTCTGTAGAGGGGAAGGATAGAGCGAGCACATACAAGGACAATGTGTGTGCTGATTACATTGTACTTGTTTTGTGTTTCACTGTTTAGTGAAAATTTAATATAACAGTAATAGCGAGTAGTGGTGGGGTTATATATTCCGGCTGCGCTTGCGCAGTTTGTTGCTGTTTTTCAGCAACAAATTTCTTTTTCAAAAACATTGGTCTTGTACAAACAAATTAAAAAAAAAAAGTAGTTCGCTTAGAGAAAGCTTCGGGATTTTAAGAAAATAGAAACAAGGTTAGACCACTGCTACTCTGAGTGCTGTCAGAATACTATCCTTTTGTTTGTCAGTTATTACTTCCTATTACGGCAATATACTGAAGAAATAATTTTGTGCAATTAACCAGCTGTTCGTTACCAAGGCAACCAGCTTGTTAAACAATAATATAATATCTGCTATAAATTATATTTTGATAGTTTCTTTTTCCTCAATTTTATTTGCCAATTATTATACTCCTTCCGCATTATAATCGTTGTCGAATTTACTCAAAATAGTTTAAGATATTTGTTATTCAAATAGTATGTATGCATGACTGGTAGATTAGATTAGCTAAGAGGTGGCTCAGTCCCATTCCACCATGACTTATTCTAGGAGGTCAGTGGATCCTCAGTGGTTATAGCACGTTCTATAGCTTCGCCCTTTAAGCAAGCCAAGCAAAGCAGAAAGCGGTACCATAATGAAGCTCGTGGCTTCGGGATTGCTTCTTCTCAACTGAAGAAACTTTATCCTCATCAGGTCGATGCACTCACAAAGAATGTGTACCGGAGTTTCTTCCTCAGCCTTACAGAATCGGCACATCGCATCCTCTGTAAGCAGTGGCTGGTGCATGTGCCTATTTAGCCTACAATGCCCCATTAGAAGACCTACTATTATCCTTATGACATTCAGGCTATGGTTCAATAAGTCCCTGGTTTACAGGAGTTTACCAATTCTCTTGTGTTGTATTTACTAATAAATAGATATAGGCCATTCATCTAACTTCTTTTTTAAAAAAAAAAAACTCTTGAGTATCCTAGTTCTCTTTATTTTTCTTATTCAGAGACCTGACGGTGAAAATTCAATTTCTCAAATCTAAAAAGAAAAACTGGTTGGAAAAACTTGTAAATGCTAAAGAATGTAATTAACAAAAGATTTAATAATAATAATAATAATAATAATAAATGATTAATAAAAAAACTACAATTAATCGTAATATTAGAGTTCAAAGATTAACTATTCTATATGTGGCTACAATTAAAAATAAAACTGAGAAGGAATTGATTAGTTTAAATTATCGATTATAAATAGAACAAGGAATTAAATTTCATTTATATAAAACTTTACGGATTTATTTTTAACGTCTTCGTTTGCCGGAGGATTTAACTGTTGATGTAATCAACGACGATATTTAGAGCTCTAAATCATTTAGAAATTCTACATGATTCCGACAGTATTTTGGGAACAAATCACTTTACACTATGGAGGGCTAAAATCTAGTGTGAAACATATTCACATTACTTGCAATTATTATAATTAGGTACATTTTTTTAACTGGGTAGCTCAAAAACAAATTTTATAGTCTTCAGAAATGTTTATTTTCTTACAATGCACTCAACGTTTCGGCGTTTCTTACGCCATTTTCAAATAAATTGCAATTTAAAAAAAAATAATTTAAGACTAATTTTATTTAAACACTTTTTTAATATTATATATTGTAATATTATTACACAAAGCACATGGCTACTGCCTAGCCCCCAAAAATAAAAATCTTAAAGTTACTTACTGCTCTCATCAATAGAAACATGACGTTTGAGCAAATGTACTCAATAAATAATGACTTATATTATTAAAGTTAATAATTTTCAACAATAAACAATGATGGGATTTATAACAAATTATTGAAAATAATTAAGATTATAATATTGGTTTATGTCACGTTGGTGATATAGAATACTATTTTTTGAACAATAATATTAAGATATAATAATGTATAAAAAATGTTTAAAAAATTAATCTTGAAAAGAATGAATTTTTTTTTTTAAATTGCAATTACCTATATAATTAATTAAATTTTTATCTTTTACTGTGCCTACTTCATCCCTACTTCATTATATAAAATTATTCTTGAACATGGTGTAAACGAACGACAAAACGTTGAGTGCCCTGTAAGAAAATAAAGATATCTGAAAGCTACAAAATTTCTTTTTGAGCTATCTAGGTAAAAAAAAAAATATACTTAATTCAATATATAATTAGCCTAAAACCTACAAAAAATCATTTCCATTATATTAAGAGTAACTGATACATTTTTATAAAAAATTGATAATTTTAATAAAGGTATTATAGTTGCGCTGATTGCTGTGTACATGGTGAAAGAAACAATCTTAGCAGTCTGTGGGAAGGGACCAAGCCCCATGCTATCCAAAGCCCTCTGGGCCCATATAGCTACCGCAAACATCCCTTCTCAGTGCACTGTCCATCACCGGACAGCGAGCTGTAAGTAGCTCCCTGGAGAAAAAATCTCGAACATGGAACCTCCGCGTTGCTGGTAAAAATAAAAAATCTTACGGTCACACTGATATGGGCCATAATTTAGACCGAACGATCAAACACTGCGACTTCGTCGAACTTCTTCTAGAAAACTATTATAAACACAAGTTGTAATAGACCTTTTTAGGTATAATTTAGTATAAATACCAAGTTTAAAAAAAATAATGGTAGGCTGTTTTTTTTTTAAACTCAGGAGGCTGCAAAATCCATTCAGTAATATCTCACACACGCAAAAATCATTTCCGAAAATTCCTTTTTCTTTGGTGAAAACTCAATTTTTATTATGTGATAGGAATAACTTAGTATCAGGAATAACATCTGGGATATAACGCTCACCCTAAAATGACTTTTTCCAGGTAATATATAGTTCTAAATAATAACAAATTATCTTCAAACTTGGACTTTATATCAAATACTTAGTTGGCCTAAGTGGGAGAACCAAAGCTAGCAATAAACTCTTTAATGAAAAATGAAAAAGACTATACCTTCTATACCTTCTCTTACTATAAGAAACGCGTACCTTTCTCTTATAGATAAAAATAGGTACCTCGAAAGAGCGTGCCAATAACACTGAAGCAGTCCATACAAAATTTGAAATTTAACGACATATGTTGAAGAACTACCTAGAAAACATTTTTTTTTTTAGAAAAATCTGGTGTGAAACACTCACACAACTTTCTCTTACTCCAGTTCTCAAAATTATAATTGTCAAAGGTTATAGTTAGTGTACCAAATTTAATGAAATTTGCGGAAACTGAAAAAACTGTCCAGTAAAAGAGCACTTCCGGTTTACTGATTTTCTTGAACCACGAAATTTTGGCCATCTATTTATTTCTAATTAATTTTGTTTGGATGATAGAATTGTATAATCAACTATGATAGCCTTTAGGGAAAAACGTAACCCCACCCCTCTCCTAAAAGTGCCCTTAAATGAATTTTCCCAAAGAAATGTTTTTAACAAAGGTTGTAGATCTTTGTATGTTTAGTTTATATACGGAGTTTCAAGAAAATCGTCGGAGCCATTTTTAAGAAAATTGCGAAAAAAGTGAGAAAAAAATCATTTAGTAAAGTGGTAAAGTAAACGCACTTCCGGTTATCCGATTTTTTTCAAACTCGGGATTTCAACAACATATTCAATTCTAATTAACATATTTAGATGGTAGAATTGTCTAATAAACTAATAGCAATTTAGATGAAAACTTACCTGACCCCTCCCCAAATGCTCTTTAAATGAATTTTTCCCCAAGAAAATACTTTTAAATAAAAAAGTTGTAGCTCGTTGTATGTGTAGTTGATATACCAAGTTTAAAGAAAATCGTCGGAGCCATTTTTGCGAAAAACGTAAAAAAGTAAAAAAACCAATTAGTAAAGTGGTACTTCCGGTTGAGGAATTTTGACAGATAACGTATAGTCAGATCCCATGGTGATACCTAAACGGAATATCAAGTTTCAACTTTCTGCGGTTTTTCGTTTTTGCTCTATGCTGTTCACATACATACAGACCATTTGCTAAAAACCACTTTTTTGAACTCAGGGGACCTCAAAACGGATATTTCCGGTGTAAACTCGATATGGAGACAGTAATAATGTTTCAAATAAAAGTGACAATTTTGTAACTATTATTAGTTAGAATTCAGAAGTTTAAAAGAAATCTTAAACTCGGTTTCAAGAACAATTTAAAAAAAAAACTATTCAGTAATGTCGCACTTTCGCTTGATGGATTTTCTACAAATTTGGTATTCTATCAATCCTTCGATGTTACCCAACCACTTGCGGTTGGCCACCGATGCGGTACTTTTGAGGAAAGCTTAACGCTACACACAGAAACACTAAAAAAAAAAAATCAATTTTCCAGAGAAAATGTTTCAAATAAAAGTGATAGGTATTTATGTATGTAGATAGTATACCAAGTTTAAAGAAAATCACGAAAAACTGAACAAAAAAATTCAGTAAAGTGTAACTTCCGGTTGATGGTTTTTGCCCAAAATCTTCACGACTTATGCGGTGATGATAGAAGCTAAACGGTATTACCAAATATGAGTTCCCTGCGATTTATCATTTTGGAGATATTTTATTCATACACAAATATAATTCGCTAAAAACATTTTGTTCCGCACTCAGGGGGACAAACCAAACATATATTTCCGGTGAAAACTCAATTTCCCATGATCGTAATGCTTCCGTTTACTAGGTGTAACAGAAAATACAAAACGTTAATAAATTAATAATCAAACTAGCGACAAAGAGATAATATAATAATGGTATCATTTATTAGTTTACTTTAATCATTGCTACCTAAAGAAAACAATAACAAAAAAATGTGCACAACTAATCTAGAATAATAATAATAATATAGTCAGCCTTGATTACAGAAACCATATCAGCTTCACTTTTCATATCAGCTTATTTAATAATGACGTCATACCTGCAGAGACGCATAATACTGGTGATACATACCATGGCGGCCCGCACCTTGATGTGATGATCAAAGATTCCGTTATTTATTGGAATAACGTTTTTTTTTTCAATTCTTTTTTGTATTGGCATAATCCAATGAAAGAAATTAGGAGTTTCCGCAGACCCAATATACTGTAAAATTTTGTTAGTTTTTCGCTAGTTAGCCACTGCTCAAACAGATTTCCACACAATTTTCCAAAAATTAAGTGAGAGAAAGTCGTGAGAGTGTTTTTACATTATTTTCATTACTTCTACTGGAAAATTAAATACATCAAAGTTTTATCGATCAAAGTAGACAATTAGCGAGTGCTGAGATACATTACATCACATAATGCACTCCTAATTAATATTACCGAGTGCTAAATAGTTGTAAACAGTTGTGATGAATAGTAACTATTACCTTTCCTTTTTGTTGCTGTAGTTAATAGCTACAGATTTTAAATTCAATAAAATAATTGATCGTAAAATCATAAATAAATGAACCTATTTAGATATAAATGACGCAATGGGGAGAGGTGGTGGGGGAATAAATATTACCTGGTATTATGATTCTTTTTTTTAAATCACTGCAGAACATAAAATTACTGCAGAAAACTATAATAATCAAAATAAAACGAAGAAAAGCATTAAAATATTCACTTCAATAAGATATTTATACGGCAGTGGCCAGAGGAGTTTTAAAGAAAAAAGAATTCTTTGTTGCTCAACGTTTCGGGTACCATTGATGTGAACAAATTGAGCATAAGATATTAAAAACAAGAAATTATAACAAAAGTGACAGTGATATTCATTTTAAATTTTGTCGATGATGTCAGCTAGATATTACTACTATTACTATTTGTCAGTGGGGAGGGACCAAACCCTACGATATCCAAAGCCTCACTGGGCCCATATAGCTACTCCGAGAAAAACAACAAACCTGGTCTAGAACAAAAATCCAGACCCGGATCTAATCCATCTAAGATTCACCGCAGTGCGAATAAATCGGACAATAACCTTAAGCGGAAATAGCCTAAGCTCTTCCACAGACATCCTATTCCGACCAAAGGTCCTGAACCTAATTTCCTCACAACCCAGGCAATCAGTCACAAGATGGATGGGTGTTTCCTCCTCTGCAGCTAGATATAAGTATGGAAATGTGAAAAGAAAACCTTGTTATGATACAGTCTACATGGCTTTTCAGAATTTTCAAAACAGATTTAATTGCGCACAATGTTATTATATAGATGGGGGAGATAGGTTAAGAAACATATCGGAATGGCACTGTAGAGGAAGGAAACGTCGTCAGAGCTCCCCTCCTTCCCAAAGAACCTTCCAAAATCTATGTTCTCGGGAAAATATTAAGCATAACATTGGAAAAAACTATCGACTTTTCAGGATCCATTAATGAAAAAATCGCACAGAGTCTGAAGCAAAAATGGCACTACTTTTGGTTGGATGCAATTTGACAGGATAAAAACCACACATATCGCTAAAATCATCTTTCTTCAATCTTATAGCTGTTAAGAACTGGTGTGTGGTGGAGGGGGGACGTGTCTAATTTTGAAAATTTTGTTTTCCGCGGTAAAACAAGTTTCAAGGCCTGATTCTTGGAAATATGTAAAAATGTTTGTGAAAATCTTCTCCACTGTCATAGTTTGAACATAATTATCTAAAGGGAAAAACACCACAGGAAGTTCAAACTTGACTGTTGTGAAATATAAAGTCGACTTCCTCTTACTGCGATTAATATAAATTATCATTGACAAATTTTTCTCAAAAAACTGGAACTTTTACAAGGCTGATCTTGACGTCATTCTTCTGGAATATTTTATTATACCGTGCCGAAATCTGGGTACTGAACTAAAGGCAGAGTGAGACACTCCTGGCAATAGAGATAGACTTGTAGATAAGATCGTCTCGAGGTGCCGCGAGAAAATGAGAAATATCAATATAGGGAATATAATGGGAATGGAGAAAAACGTTGTGGAGTGATAGAGTTCTGGCTACTTACATAGGATGGACATGTGAAGAGGATGGGTCCTGAAAGAATCCTGAAGGTCGTGATGGACAGCAAGGTGGATCTCCGAAGAAAGACCACCAAGAGGCGGTGGAAAGATCAGATTGATGGCTGAGATGATGGCAGGGTAGAGACTGACGTTGGAGCAGGCGTGAAGGATCGTGAAGCTTGGACAGAAACAATAATGCCCAAAAGAACTAGAAAGTCTACGAAAAAAGTTTACTAGACTATGATGATTACATTGTGGAATATCATTAAATTAGTGCTTGTTTACTTTTTTCCTTTTTTTCCTCGTGAAGACTCAGTTCTGAAAGTTTGACCTGACTGCAATACTTCCTCGGGTAAGAGAAATTGAAAAAAAAAATATGTGCCTAATTGTCACAAATAACTTTAGGTGAGTAATAAAATTAAGAAGAAAAATAAAAATCGTAATAAAAAAGAAAAATATTCAAAAGTCATAAAAATATTGAAGTAATTAAATGTTATTTTTTTTTTTTTTTTTAATATGAAACAATCTGATAAATTATTGCACATCAAATTATTGCAGCGTACAGAGATAGTATATAATGGCAATGCAATGGCTGAATCACAGCATTATCAAATGATTTTAAAATACGGCTTTTATATTCTGATAAAAAACTGGAGAAAACGAATATACTAAAAAAAAATTAATTAATTATGAAACTCAATAAAAATTCTACGTTGTACAAAATTATACAAACTTTCCACGTTTCTTTAAGGCTTGCCCTGAAACTAATTATATAGAATTTTAGTATTAGTTCTTACTTTCTCTAAATACATGTTTTCAGGTTCCCTGAGTTTGAGAATAGAATAGAAACGTATTGTTTTTATTGGTAACGTTTTGTACAAAAACAAAATACGTCAGAGGGATTTGGGATCTGTCCTTATATTTAATATAAACTGCACAAGCTTTGTTGGTTTTGACATTTTGACTTGTGATTCCACACAAGTCCGCTCAGGTATGCAGGTATAATCCCTTATCACCTTTTTTTACGGCTAGCTCAATTAAAGGTTGTAATTTAAGAAAAAATGTAATTAAATTGTATCAATTCGAGTGGGAGAAAGTCTGTGAGACGTCAGATTTTTTTATGAGTAAATAGTGCACGAAGTTGAGAGCATATCATTGGAGTAATTTTTTTTTCTTTTTGAAAATTGCGACAAAATGAAAAGTAGAGTCACACATCCGGTTGATGGATTTAGATGGAAACTCACGAGTCTAGATGTGATAAATAAATGGAATATCAAGTTTGTGCTTAAATTTTTAACGTCTATGAAATATTTCGTTGTTGCGGTTGGTTCTGCAGAGCTGGACAGCATCAGAGATATTTTCCGGTCATCAGAGATATTTTCGGGCGTTCGCCCATCATCAGGATGTTTTTGTCTAAACAGTGTATCAACTGAATTTGCTCTATGCAAGTCTGTGTTATCAGTTATCACACTGTTTTGAGAAAAACATTCTGATGATGGGCGAACGCCCGAAACCGGTCGATGACCACAAAAAGAATCAGGCTATCACGGAAAATATCTCTGAGATACTGTGTTCATACACATGTACACACATGGAAACATATACTGACCCATTAGCTAAACAAGATTTTTGTTCTTACACAGAATATCTCAAAAATATGTATTTCCGTTAAAAGTTGAATTTCCAAAATATGGGCACATCCTCTTACAACAATAAGAGTAAATAATGATTGTAAACAAAATTAGCAATTTCAAAAAACATATATCTTCTAAACTGTCCCCTCTTACTTTTTATTAAAAAAAAATTAAATGGACTTTACAAATTACGTAATCAAACTAGTCGGCCATATGTTCTTGTAGGATAGTGGACATGTGTCAAGGACATCTACGCTCCTAGTGTGCCGATCAGGAAATTTTTACCACACAACCAAGAATACTTAAATAGATCCTGATGTGCTACACTTTTTACTTTCTAGTACTGCTTGCTGTGAACATGTGGAGAGTTTCGAAATTCGAGTTTTTGAAAATATTCTTTCTTCTGAAGATCTTTAAAAAAATGGTCGGTGTAACAATGAAAACAAAACAAACAAAAATCTAAAAACTGAAAAATTGCAAGAAGCACAAATTCGAGATTACATTTAAATACATCCACAAGATCCGATATGAAAGTTTCGGTCAAAATCCGTCAACCGGGAGTGGAATTTTACCGATATTTTCTTCTTCTTTTTCTTAGTTTTTTGCGATTTACATAAAAATGTTTAAAATCGGATACTAACAATATATTTCATGGCTAATCACTTTTATTTGAAACACTTTTCCAGGAGAACTGATTTTTAAAGGATACTTGCGGGGGGGGGGAGCTGCCAGGTAAAGCTTCCTCTAAAAAACCACTGGAGTACAATGCATGGTTCCACTATCTACATAATATTGAGATCCATTACCACCATGTATTTAAGAGCAGTAAGAAAAAGACGTGTGAATATTTCAAACCTCCTTTAAATTTTATTTTTATTTGAAGAAATATATTAAACAGCTGTTTTCACTTTTTCATTAAACAGCTGATCTGAATATATAAATATGATAAACGACGGCGACGACCCTAGCGGCAGTTTTTTTTTTTTCCTTCTTCTGGACAACTGCATTCAAAGTATATAAAGTGTTTATCATTAAAAACAGTTTTTTTTTAAAGAACACATGTTACCTGCGGCCAGACAGTCTCAATATGGTGCCAACAGTTGAATAGAATAGATGAAGTCTCGGCGGTTGTTTTTTTTAAGTGACTGTGGCGTCAGAGTGTGCTGGAGTGATAAGATTGGGGCATGACGGTCTCTCTGCCAGTAGTTAGTATAGAGATGGTTCTTTGAGATTACTGGTACCACTCACTTATCTAAGTTTGAAGTGAACAGGAACTTAAATAAATTAAAAAGAAAAAAAACTATTTTTCTGGCATCGATCCAAACAATACAGAACTAAGAACTAACTGTTCTATGTGTTCAGATCTGTTCTCTTTATAAAGATTTACTATTTCCAGTGCTAGCTGGTTGCAAAAGAAAAATAAAACACAAAATCTGGTGTGAAACATTCACACGACTTTCCCTTACTCTAATTAATACAGTTTAATCGAAAAATTTTCTTTAAAATTGCAATGTGATAATGTTTAGTTGGGCTGGACATAATCATGATGCTGGGGATTTTAATTGCGTACCTGAGCGGCCTTATATGGAGGAGCGCTCTATGTCAAAACTTAGAAAACTTGTGCAAATTTAATTTTAAAGTAACTGACAGATCTTAAACAGTATTTTCGAAAAATATTTCAAATAAAAGTGATACGTTTCTATCTATACAGCAAACATGCCAAGTTTAAAGAAAGTCATTGTAACCGTTTTCGAGAAAAATTCCAATAAGTCAAAAATCTACTCTGTAAAATCGTACTTCCGGTTAACCGATGTTCTTCAAATATCGAATTCTCACAATGATTCTAAAATGTATTAATATTAGGAAGGTGGTAATTCCATATATTATATTGAAGTGTTTCTTCAGAGCAAAGCATTAATTAGAACAGTTTCCCCCAGAATCCCCCCAAAAAACTCAATTCCCCCCCCCAAATAAAAAGGTC
>JAAEAF010000981.1:0-202208 GCA_011037195.1 Triatoma infestans
CCTCACAGAACATATGCGCATGTTGCATCAACCATGCCTACCCAAAACTCACAAAACGCATCTAAATCAGCTCAAGACATTACTATACAAGATAACATAAACACCCAACTCTCATCATTTGTCAGCCAAATACAATCAATTTTTACTCCCCTGATAACTTTACTAATTTTTTACATTATGGTTAACTCTGCAATGGAACGATCATTAGTCATACTTCTATGGAATGCAAATTGACTGTGGAAACATATAAGCGAACTCAACTTCCCATTACACGAAAAACGATAGACTTAGAACTTATTACTGAAACTCACTTTACTAGACACTCACAAATTAACATTACGGGTTATACTATATAATGCACAAATCATCCTGACGGTACAGGGCATGGGGGCACTGCGGTTATTGTTCGCAATGGCATTCGTCACCATCTGTTGCTTCCTTATATAGAGCCTTTTCTTCAGTCAACCGCTATAGAAATTTCCACACTACATTTCAAATTCTCTCTGTCCACTGCATACTGCCCCCCTAGACATACACTGACGTACCAGCATTCCAACACTATTTCTCTTCTCTTGGACAGTACTTTCTGGCTTCAATGCCAAACACCAAGAATGGGGATGTAGAACCAACAACCCACCAGGACAATTATTAAACAATGTTCTACATTACGAGAACTACTTCTGCTGTTCACCGCAGGAACCACAAACTGGCCAACTTCCCCTCGAAAACTACCCGACATTTTGGATATATTTATAACAACTATCCCGACGAACCTTACATTCACAACAACACTGAACGATTTATCTTCTGACCACTCTCCCGAACTTCTAACGCTTCATGACCAACCAATACTCATTACACCTAAACCCTCCCTGACAACAGGAAAAATTGATTGGACTGAATTCAGAAACATAATCGAGACCGAAATCAACCTAAAAACTATTACTGAACTGGAGTACGCTGTGGAACACTTGACAGTTACTAAAAGAAGAGCAGCCTGGAAGTGTTCACAACCCAACACTAATGTCACAAGACATACCTTACCCGCATCGATCCGACAACTCATTTCTGAAAACGCAGAATTAGACGATTTTGGATGGCAAGCCGCTACCCAAACATAAAGACTGAACTTAACAGATTGACAAGACCCCTTAAACAGAAAATAGCCGAATATAAAGCAGATATATTTTCTTCCTATACCGACAATCTATCCAATGAGGAAGGCTCTCTTTGCCTCGCAACACGACGACTACTGAAATATAAAACACCATCGTTTCCAATACAACAGACTGACGTAACCTGGGCAAAATCTGAAAGAGACAAAGCACACCTGTTTGGTACACGCCTATATTCACACCTAACGACAATATTCACCCGTTTCACTCTTACATAGAAGAATTTCTTGATACTCCTCTCCAATTAAGTCTTCCTTCCAAGCACATTAATCCCAAAACAGTGAAAAAAGCAATAATACAACTGCCACTAAACAAAGCTCCAGGATACGACCTTATTACCGCCAAAACACTTCGCCAATTTCCACAAAAAGCCATTCTTCACATTACTAACATTTACAACTCCATTCTGAGACTGACCACTTCCCAATACAATGGAAATTTTCAGTTATAACAATGGTACCGATACCAAACAAACCGATTTAGTTACCAACTTCTTACAGACCAATCAGCCTTCTTCCTATACTATCCAAGATTTTCGAACGGCTACTACTGACCGACATACAACCTGAATTAGACGACATGCCATTCCGACACACAGTTTGGATTTCGGACATCACACTCTACCACTTAACAATATCACAGATGGTTGACGAAATTTGCTCTTCGCTGGAAAGAAGATGCTACACATCAGGAGATTCTGCCTGATGGGCACTATCGGCTGCTTAAAAGTTATCTGTCTGACCGATTCTTCTCAGTACGAAATGGCGATCAATATTCAGCAGTGTTCCCCATTAGGGCAGGGGTACGGCAGGGAAGTATTCTCGGACTGATACTATATTCTATTAATGGACATCCCTACACCTACTATTGGCTATTGCCATATGTGCAGACGACACATCAATACTTTCAACTCACAAAGACGCCATCACTGCATATAGGAACACTTCAAGCTTTGGAAAATCAAAATTAATGAAACAAAATATACACGTGTAACATTCACGCTCAGACGATCAAACTGTCCGACTGTGTATATTAAACATCCGATACCTTGGACTCTACCTAGATAGACGCTTGTCTTGGAACACATACGTAACGAAAACTCGACAGTCAATGAAAACCAGATACTTCCTAGTAAAACGCTTACTTGACAAAAGATCTAATTTAAACTTGAAAAACAAAGTTCAAATCTACAAATCCATAATAAGACCAATATGGACCTACGGACTACAACTCTGGGGAACTGCCAAACCGACACATACTAAACGATACAAGCCATACAGAACAAGATACTGCGAACAATCACACAATGCCCATACTATGTTTCTAACATGACGCTACATACTTTCGACCTTCAAATCCCATTTGTACACGACTTAACACAACAACTTTACAAAAGATTCTACAGCAAACTAGGAACAAACACGAACCCGCATGTAAGAGACAAACCTGTCCTCCCTAACCATTCCTGGGAATCCTCCCAGACGATTGAAGCGCCAGTGGCCAAGGGACCTCCTGTCATAGGAAGAGGAGTAACAAGACCAGGAAGGGTGGCATTGGCCACCTCCTTCAAGCCTTCAAGCCACATTTATCTAGGCTCATATTTACTTATTGTGTTACATATATAAAATAGTTACGGATTGTAAATATATATTTAAAAAAACAAAATAACATTAAACTTTTTCATTTTGTTTACAAAGAAAACCTTCTTTTTTTTATAGGAACATCTAAGGTTCAATTTTTTTTATTTTATTTTTTTTTTATTTTTTTTTTTTTATTTTTTATTTTTTTTTTTTGGCGCATCGACTGCCTTGGCCATTAGCGCCGTTCAAATGTTGCATAAAAAAAAAAAATAAGTATTCCATAATGTTATAAATAAAAATTGACAAAATAATCTTATCATTACATTAACATTCTTAAAAAGAAAATTAAATGAATTTTCCTTTAACAATAGAATTTTATAAGAAAAACAATGACTGCAAAATTATAATATTTGGAATTATAATTATTAAGTATGTATGAAAGTAAAAAGATTAATATTAAAGACTTGAAAATATTAAAAACTTTGAAATACTATAAATAAATTTCTTGAATAAATGTAACAAGTAAAAATGAAAAATCAATATAAGGGAATTAAATAAAGCAAAACCATAGCCAACAAACTTATATGGAATCCCTCCCTATACTACACTTAAGAGACTAGAAATGATCCGACTGTACAATAAACTGTTGCTATGACTACAAGACAGCAGATCCCAACTAGCATTAAACAAACAAACAAACATTCACTACTATAATAAAACCCAACTGGAAGTGTAGGGCTGTGTGTTGTTAAACCATGCGTTCTAATGTACTACAAATTTTAAAAATCCAATGAAAAATTCTACGCAAAATCTTCGAGGCCCCGTACTATATTTTCAATCACATCAAGATCATTATAATGATTCCGTTTCCTATTTATTGTAGAAATGGCCAAACCCCCATTACTCTTAAGGTGGCTACAAACTATGGCAGATATTCGCGATTCGTGATGCTTGAATCGCGGGCAGTTCACGAATAGTGTGTAGGGACATGTTTGTTAAAAATCGATTCGTAAACATGATTCCTGTGTGCACAGTAATTCGCTCTAAAGAGCGGTAAATTGACGAATATCAAAAACTGCGCATCAGCACGAACCGCTGATTCGCCAAAGATCGGGCTGTTCGAAGTTAATTCGTCCTTTCGTTGTGAGCGCTAGTTTGTTCGAGGAGGTTATGTTTATATTTAATTCCGCGTTCTTGTTTTATTTTTTAAGGTTAATTAAAAACAATAGCCGAAGAAGATAACAGGCAAGAATACGATTGGTCTGATGTACGCTTTTTCGTAAAGAACTGACTCCAGAGAATGAATCGTATGAACTTAATAATAACCTCTCTCTATTTTTGAATACTGATACCACTCCACCATCTGCGTTTTTTCCGTTTGTTTAAAAACTTCTTCTTTTGTTCCATGATTATAAAAACAGCACTAACTATTGCCAGATCTTCGTCACTTTTCATATTTTCAGAGCAGAAATATGTACATACAATTTAAAAATAATATACATGTACCTACCGAAATAATTAATATATAGGCTTTGCTCGTGCTCACAAATTTCTGTGAACTAATTTGAAACTGCAAACGAAATGGATAAATCACGCATCAGGCATACGAATCTTGAATAAACGCATAATCTGTATGCTCTGTTTGCAAATTACTACGAACTGGACGAATCAGGCAACGCGCATCACGAATCGCGAATAAATGCATAGTCTGTAGCCTGCTTTAGTTACAAGCTTTTTCAGTTTACCTTTTTATCCACTTCCTTTTACCCACCAATAATAATTCTAAGAAATCCACTCCAAAAATTCCAAAACAAAACTGTGGTAGCCTTGAGACTTGGTTAATGCAGCGTAACTGATATGAAGTACGACCAATAATTTGCTTCTCCCCTCCGTGTGATTTTTTTTTTCCAATATAAATAGTAGATTATTATTAATAATAAAAATATAAGGGAAGGCAGCTCAGTGGTAGCGCGCTGGACTAGTAACGGGGAGATCACGGGTTCGAATCCAGTTCATGCTACCCTTAGATTTTCTCTTCCTAGGAGCCCCTACAGCTCACTGTCCGGAGGCCGGCAGTGCACTGAGGAGACTCCGGGCGCAAATGACCACAGACGTTGAGACGCCTTAAATTAGAAAAAAAAAATAATAATAATAATAGTCTCTATTAATTTTTACAACATAAAATATAAAATTAAACTTCCTTTAATTAAAAGTAAAAACGTAAAAACTTGTTAGCATAAATGAAGCCATAAAATAACATAAGCTGAAGACAAATTCTCGGTCACAGACCGTCAGAGAAGAGTCTCGGTCAAATAATAATTATAACAAAACAAAAATAAAACTTTTGCATGTAATAATAAACTAATTACATCTCAACATAATTTACTAGTATTATTTACTATTAACATAATATACTAATGAACAATAAAAATAATAGAATAATTTACCTAACTAATTCAGACCGCCTATGCGTGTAAGCATATTTCCAATATTTCGCTAAGGCGTCGTCCCAGGCTTTACCATTAATGTAATCTATAATAGCCCCGTAGTCAGAAAATCTTCATTAAAACCATTGTGCCTTACAACACACAACGCTGGGACATGCTGCTAAAAAGTGTGCAACGATACTGTCCAATAAGTGTAGAGCCAAATAAATAATGATTATTTTTAAAGTTGAACTTTAATTCTCTTGATAGTCAAGTCTTGCACAAAGTCAAGGATTAAAAGGCCCCGGAAAAGACCGCATTACTTTTGAATTTTATAAATATGCGCCTCTTAATTTTCTAAATTTATTATTAAATATATTTAATAGAATTTTTGAGTCTGGAAACATTCCTTTTAGTTTTAAAGAATCCATCATATTTCCTCTTTATAAAATAGGAGACAAAAACTTGGCATCTAACTATAGAGGAACTATACTTTATAAATACAGTGTGCAAGGTATATTCTGGTTTGCTATTAAACAGAATATTCGAATGGGATGCAGTAACAAAATAATAGGGGAATTACAGGCTGGGTTTCGGCAAAACTATTCTGCAGTAGAGAACACATTTAGTTTAATTAATTGATAGTAGTTTGGATGCTGGTGCAAATTGTAGTAGTGACGGCAAGAATTTAAGTAAAAATGCATAGCAATCCCAAAACAAAAGACTTTGAATATCCTGGCTTACAACGGGCTTGAGAAGAAATAAAAAAAAACGACCGGGAATTTCAACACTATCTAAAAAGCTTTGAGATTATTCTACTTACTGAATCCTTTGTGGAGGCCAAAGACCAAGAAGTTTGCATCAATATTTGAGGAATTTCATGTGAGATGGTCTTTTGCAAGAAGAGAATCGAAGTTCGGGAGAACTTCAGGAGGCTGTCTTTATGGTGTAAATTTAAAAGGTACCTTTCACAGATGTGTTTCTTTTTGTAGAATTCAAAACAAAGAACTGTTATGTATTATAACAAATAATTTATGTATGTATGTATGTTTATACGGTATACTTAAATTATAATCAGTGGGATAGAGATTACACAGAGTTGTTAAATTTTGTTTTCGAAAATCATAATTTGAATATATTTTTGATAGGGGATTTTAATAGCAGACTCGGTTATTTACAAAATTTATCATCTAAGTATATTAGTTCTGATATTAAGATTCACAAGATATTGACTTACACAAAAATTCTAAAGATGCTACAGTAAAGTATAACGGAAAAAAGATCTTAGAATTGGTTGATAACTTTGATTTCATAATACTTAATGGAAGAATTGGAAATGATAAGGACGGTGAATTTACTGCACATAGGTGGAGCTGGTAGTTCGGTAATTGATTTAGGTTGTGTGAATTTAGAAATACTTCCTTATATAGTTAATTTTAAAGTTGATGCACAAATCTATTCCGATCATATGCCAATTATTACTTCTTTCACTTTAATGAATGTAGCAAACGATCAATTAGTTCTTTCTCTCCTCCCTAAAATGAATTGGGTAAAACAGCATGTTTCTATTTGTAAACAGAAATTAGAAAAACTTATAAACCATATAAATTATATCACTGATGATGAAGAGAGTAGTATAAGTTTTATAACGGAAATAATTATGAGCGCTACAAACTATAATAAAAATGCTAAGCCAAGTTATCGGCCAATCAAGCCTTGGTATGATAAAAAATGTACTTTAGCAAGGAATAAATCATTTTATTACTTACAAGTCTATTGAAAATCCAACAAATTGGAAGATAAATTAGTTTGTACATTATGTAATAATAGTTATAGAGAGCTGTCTAGAGAAAAGAAGAAGGAATATTGTGTAAAGTGTGCTGAGCGTGTCAATAATGTTACACAAAGTAAAGAATTTTGGGATGTAGTCCGTTCTTTAAAAAAGACTAATAATTTGAATTGTCGGCAGAATATCAATGGGGGAGTAGTTTGAATATTTTAGAAGATTAAGTTTATATAATCCTCCACGCTTATCACAAAAAATAGTTTTTGCAGAACCACTGATTGAGATTGAATGTTTAGATAGGCCCTTCTCGTTGGACGAATTACAATGTAATAGCAAGAGAGGATTACATCAGCAAGAGAGAGAGAGAGAGAGAGACAGACGAGAGAATTAAGAGAGAGAAAGCAGGTCCTTTCTGGTACTGTCTGACTTAAGCAGGCTAGAGTGGGGAGAACCTGCATATAAGCCAGTGAGAGATCTAGATATCTATCTATCTATCTATCAGATTCAACCATATACATCGCATCGTGTCATATTTCTACTCTCACCTTTTATTCTATTAAAATCGTTACAAGTCCAGTGCAGTTTGTGTAACTTATAGCTATATTATAACAGTGTCTTCATATCGTCTAATTAATCAAACCCAATTTCTCTCCTCATCAACTCCATTATAACAACAAGTCTTGCACAAAGTCAAGGATTAAAAGGCCCCGGAAAAGACCGCATTACTTTTGAATTTTATAAATATGCGCCTCTTAATTTTCTAAATTTATTATTAAATATATTTAATAGAATTTTTGAGTCTGGAAACATTCCTTTTAGTTTTAAAGAATCCATCATATTTCCTCTTTATAAAATAGGAGACAAAAACTTGGCATCTAACTATAGAGGAACTATACTTTATAAATACAGTGTGCAAGGTATATTCTGGTTTGCTATTAAACAGAATATTCGAATGGGATGCAGTAACAAAATAATAGGGGAATTACAGGCTGGGTTTCGGCAAAACTATTCTGCAGTAGAGAACACATTTAGTTTAATTAATTTAGTAAAATTAAAACTTCAAACGAAAAGGCAAAAAGTCTACGCGTTCTTTGTAGATTTGTCAGCGGCATTCGATAGAATTGATCGGCATGCTCTTATCTACAAACTTTATAATTTAGGCCTTGCTACAAAAATTGTGAAATCTATTAAAAATCTTCTGCATAATACCACAGCAAATGTAAGGTGTTTGAATGGAGTAACACAAAGTTTTTACACTAAAATGGGTGTGAGACAGGGTTGTCTCCTCAGTCCGACCTTATTTTCGCTTTATATACAAACGAAGTAGAATCCTATCTAGATGGTGGGGTCTGTATAGAAAGTGGCAGCAAAGTGAAATTACTTGCTATGCCGACGATGTGGTCTTACTTGCCTCGGTTACTTACTCCCTACAAAGAATGATTAATTCTTTTCAGGAATATTGTCTTGACTTGGAATTTAGGAATTAACTTAGAGAAATCTAAGATTATGATTTTCAGGCATGGAGGTAGGCTTGCAAAAATAGAAAATTGGCATTTGGACGAGAGGAGATCGAGGTAGTAAATGATTATAAATATTTAGGGTTCCGCCTTACCTCTTCTCTTTCCTTTAGCCAACATTTTGCAGATAGAGTAAACAAAGCAAAAATGGGTTTAAATACCATATGGCGACAGTTCATGGAAAACAAAAATATTTCTTACCTTTCAAAATTAGAATCTTTAATTCAGATAGTAGATCTATGCTGTGCTATAGCGCGCAAGTGTGAGGTAGTGAAATGCATAAGGATGTTGAGAAATTACTGCGCTTCTTCTTAAAAAATTTATTCAGGCTGCCTCGGTACACTCCTTCTGGCTTTTCTTTATTTTGAGACAAATCTACATCCCATTTTCCTATACACAGTTAAACTGCATTTCAAATATTTAACAAAAATTCTCTCTTTTCCGAAAAATAGATTACCTAAAATCTTGGCCTTGGAAATAATTAAAAAAGATATATAATGGTTTCATGAAATTAAACAGCATATTAATAAATTTAATTTAAATATAAAGTTAAATTGTAACAATTGCAATAATATTGATTTATGGAACAATAGTTTAAATCAAATTAGAAAACTAATTTTAACTGAATGTAGAGAGCAGCACTTACAAACATTTGATAATTCCGAAAACTTTCCTCTCTATAGAGAATTAAACAATAGATTAATTGATGATTAATAGAACAAGCCATCCAATATTTTGCTTGATTGTTTTATTTATTTATTTATTTTTATGTAATTTATATCATTATACATATATGGGTATAGTGTGCGCTCTACCGTCATGAACTTCGTTTATTACGCAATCCACCGTAATGATTCTGGTTTAATATGCACTATCCACAAAAATTAAAATTAATTATTAATAAAATTATTTTCTAAACATTTATTATCACAACACGGTTGAACTTTACTTATTATGGTCGCCCCTCATACCGGTAAGCACGCGAAAATAGAACAATGATCCACTTATTTTCGTGTTTGACTGGCTAAGGTTATTTTTTTTTTTTTTTTGTCAACAGGTGGAACGGAGAGCGGAGCCCCGCAAAAAAGAGATTACTGAATGCCTGACTCTAATAAAGATATACTTACCAGAGTAGAGGACAGTATTTACTCCCTTTTTTGCTTTATTTTATTTATTTATTTACTCATAATTAAGTTTGTTTTTTTACACTACTTTATTCAAATTTTACATTTTATGTTACTTATTGCGTAGTTCATCTTTATGTTTATGATTAATTCAGTTTGCATATTCTAATTATTGCTATATCTTTTTACAATGTCAATCTCATGTATTCATTTTTCATATATATTTAAGTCTTAATTTGTATAGTATGTACCCAACTTCTTCTGTAAGCCAAATTGAATGAACAAAGCAATAAAAAAATAAATATTAAAAATTAATTATATTTTATACGGTAGATATCATTAGGGTTGGTAGAGCGTACACTATTATACCGGCACCCATAGTTGTATAGTTCTAAAATTAAAAACTATCCAATAAAATAAATAAAATAAGTTTGGAGTAAAACGTGGAATCCATTTTCTGGTTTTTAAAAAACTTTACTCTATATGTAATCAGATGAATACAATAACATGTATTCTCTGGTGAATATCAAAAGGTGAAAATTGGTGAATACATACTCAGAAGCTAAACTAACTAAAGCTGAGCAACCTTGAACTAAGGGGGCGTGACTTTTGAAAGGAAGATACTAAAGAAGGAGATTACTGACAGAAAAGATGCAAATAGAAAATTGAATACTCCATTATACTATTTGTAGAAATAAATTCCTATAGTACTTGATGTTGGAAAACAATGGAAGCCCCCCAGAATCGTGCATCATCTGGAGATAGTGTTGGGAATGTGCACACGATAAGTAGTACAACTTCCTCTAACAAGTAATTTATCGCACATTACATTTTTGCCGAAGTAACAAATATATTATTTTAATTGTATTAATCAATTTATTGCAAAATCAATTAAATTAAGTTTCATAATTATTCTTCCTTTTAAACGAAAACAAAAATTCTCCTAACGAAATATATGGCTGGCTACAGAAATGGAATAGTAAACATGTAATTATATAGAAGGAATATGAAGGAAACACAATTTTTTTCGCTGTGATATTTTCTATCACTTTAAGAAATATTTTTGGAGTTTAATTTCCTATTAAGGCAGAGACTCACAGCAAGAGCAGAGCAAATGGCGGGCTACAGAACTAGAATAGTAAACATATATTCTGGCTATAATGATGATTCATTTTCAATAATTCCCAATAATACCGTATTTTAAGCGACAAAACTTCGACTGAAGATACGCAAATAATCAGTAAATGAAATTATCACAAAATCGATTAATTTCGCTATGAAATATATAGAACACATATTGGTGAAGAACTTTACACTTGCATTATACTAGTTAGTTCTATAATGGCGTTGATGAGGAGAGAAATTGGGATTGATTATGATTAATTAGACGAGATCTGAAAACACTGTTATAATATGTTTATAAGCTTACACAAACTGCACTGGACTTTTAATGATTTTATAGAATAAAAGGTGGGAATAGAGATATGACACGATGCGATGTATGTGGTTGAATCTGATAGAGTGATCGATGTCCCGATCTGTTACTGGCTTATATACAGGTTCCCCTCTCTAGACCGCTTGAGTGAGAGAGTACCAGAGAGAGTTTGTTTTCTCTCGATCGGGCTTGTGTGTTTTCTCTCTTGCCGTTACATCATCCCCGAAATATTTGCTACCTCAATTTGACTATATTGTAGGCCACTAGGCAACCATAGATGAAGCCTTAGAAATATTGGTTGTATTATTTACAGTGTGCCTAGCCCCCAACACGTTATCCGTTGCATGCAGTTACTTAGGGAGTAGCGACCCCACGGGTTACCACAGCTCAGTACTTAATGCACTTCATCAGAACAGTACACAATACACTTAAACTACATGCACTCTACACTTCACAGACAAGGACAAACAGAGTACACAAACTAAGGTCTCCGCCCCTAGTTAATTGGCGAAAGCCAAGGGAGAAGGAAGGAATTAGCTGAGTGGTAGCGCGCTGGAGTAGCAACGCGGAGGTCCCGGGTTCGGATCCAGTATGCTGCCCTTAAATATTTTCTTCATAGGAGCCTCTACTACCCACTGACCGGTTATGGGCAGTGTTGTCTGTAGGTAGAGAACGCTGCTTGGAGGCCGGCTGTGCATTGGAGACACAATAGATATTTCAGGTCGCAGTGCAATAATCCCCTACAACAACCTACAATCTATCTACAGTGTGCTTTAATCGCAGAGGTCCAGAAAATGCCCGATATTCAATTTTTCTGGAGAAATGTTTGAAGTAAAAGTGATTGGTTTAAAGCATGAGCAGTAGGAAAGAAAAAATTTGGAATCGATTTGGAAAAAACACTTTAAATCTCAGAAAACTGAGGTATAAAACAGACACTTTATACTGTACTAAAATAACCCCACAGAAAAAAACGTAACCTCATTTCTTCCATGGAAAAACCACCTAAAAACATTGTTTTAAATGTTTCTAATAAAAGTGATGGAGCTATAAATACTACTAGACAAGATACGAAGTTTCAAGAAAATCAATGAAGCCGTTTTCCAGATAATCGCGAAGAAATAAAAAAAATAAAAAAGAACATAAAAATAGCACTTCCAATAAAATAATATTAATCAATATCAAATCTAATGGTGATACCTAAATGGAACATGAAGTTCTGATAACCTTTTGAATTTTGCTTTTAAAGGTATTTTGTCTATTCTCGCTCACTAATGATCTCTCATTTTCACACACACATTCGAACACCATTCGCAAAAAATGTGTTTTCCATTTCTGGGTTTCTCACAATATCAGTTTTCCAAAGAAAAACTCGAGTTCAAAAATTTGATATGATCTTACGAGTTGTTCTGTGCAGCTTTAGCGGATAAACAGCAACAGAAAAATAGAAAATCTAAAGCCCAAATATGTTATTTCTAATAACATTGTGAATATTATCAGAGATTCTTACCGTGAGTATCTCCAGGTTTCATTTTGTAGATACTGACCGTGTTAGGAGTTCGACCGTCATATTAGAGTGCTATGACGGACATTTTATAACACAGCAAAATCATTGTAAGATGAGGAAGTGTTAATGGTGATATTGCATCGTGCTCATTAAAATAAAACTGACATTTTCCTGCTCAGAAGCTGGAATACTTACCCTTACAAGAAAAATTATCGACAACGCATCCCAAGGCCATAAAAATCTGCTATTTACATAGAATTCTTTTAGTATCATTCAGGTAAATAACATATATATATCCCTGAATAAGAAATATATATATATCCCTACTCTAAACCACTGCAGCAAAACAAGGTCAGGAACTTGATATTTTATAAATTCGTTCAGTCCTTGGGTCAATCAGAAGATAATGTGTAAAATTTGCTCCATTGAAATATAGGATATTCCAAATTTTTTCATTCATTTATCATTTGTACACAATGGTATGTCCTTTTCATTCCAGCAAATTATGCACTTATTTATTGGCCGTCAAATTTTTGTTTTTTATAATCAATATATAATTTAATTATATATATATATATAGGGACATGAGCCAGAGGGTTTGTGCAAAATAATTATCCGTCGGTATTTTCCTACCGTTCTGACATCAGCTATAGCGGTCCCCAATATAAATTTAGTTGCTCTTTGTAATTCAATGATTGTTGCTAATTATTCGATATTAATTTCTTCATATACTAAAATGTATAAAGAACATTTATTGTCTACTTTCTACTCAAAGATTCTTCAAAAAAATGTTCAAAAAAGCAAACCTAAAATTTTATTTGAAAACCAAACATTCTACAGAAACAAAATTGCTCTATAGAAATGCTATAAACAAAAAAAGAATCGAAATATTAACTGTTTTATAAAATTATCTTAAATATATGTTTAAGGTGGAAATTAAGCTTATGTTGTTCTAATTTTTTTGCATTTACATAGATTATGGGCAATTAATGTTCTTTTATTAATAGAAACATTCTAGAGTAGAGAGGTTTTATTGCTACAAGTCTATCTAAAAGGTCACGTAAACTGTTTTTGTTAAGTAAAAACGTGTTTTAATCCGTTAGAATACAATTATAGCGCGTCCATAATTATACCAACTTTGTTGCACTAGATCCAACTAAAATAAATAATACAAAATTGTTAGTGATTAAACATTTTTCAATGCAAAAAAGCAACTGTCTTTTAAGTGTTTTTCAAGAACAGTTCAACACTAAAAACTTACGCTATTCAAAAATTACTGATCACCGAGAATTTTAGAACCCATTTTTCTTGCAGAACCGATTAAAAATCTGATGAAACAATTCATGGACAAGTATGCTTTGAATTTTGGACTTTGGCTTTGTACTTTTGCTTTCGCAATTATTCAATTTTATTTTATTCTGATTTCTAAATATTCTATTGCATCATGACACTTTTAATTAATCGAAAGTTAATTAGATCCAGCGAATGCTTACGTTTGAATCTTGCATTAAATAATGATGCTCAATTTCTTAAAAGAAATCAGATAACCTCAACTAAACAGTGTTTCTTGATTCTTGTATTCTACAAATTTCCTAGTAACAATTTTACGATATTTATTACTTTCTCTTATTTTTATTTACATTTTGTATCAATAATAGAAAGCCGTTAAAAACTTCTTCAAAAATAGCACATCAGCTAACAATCTTCTCACTTCCCTAGTTTTAATTTTAGTCCCGAAAGAGGCATGTTTAAATACCTTAATAAAGCGCAAGTCTGAAAACTCCATCTCCTTACTGCAGTATGGTCTCAAAATTACAGAACCACTCAAAATGCTACTGACATATGCACCGTAGACAGATGGGCATGGTTTTATGAACATTAAGATCGCAAATTTACAATACACACCCAAAATTTCTTTGATTCTTTCTGTATGTTCCTCGGTACACATCTTGAAAGTAAGGTGAAGCCTCAAAAGTTCTCAGGTCCATTACATCGATGAAATAGTAATTTCAGTAAATATTGTTTGGATTTTCTTGCAACTTCTGAGACAATCTGACAGGGGAAAAAGTCGTCTGCATAGCAAGCACTTCGGACATTTTTAGAAAAAAAACAAACAAACAATAAAGCCAAGACAAAGATGGCATCCTAATTGAAACTCTGAACCTGCAACAAATCATTGAGAATGCTTAGAAACGCTCCATTTCACTTTTGTTCCATGAAGGGAACCACATTAACATAGGACCATAAAGGCTTATCATCTTAAGCTTTATTACTAATATAAAGTGTGGAATACAACCTAAAGTTTTTTTGTTGTTTAATCTTTCACTTCTCCGGACCGAATTGAAGCAAAGATACTAAGATGATAACTGTAGAGCGTCGACCCCCCCAAAAAACGTGCCGATTGCAGAAGAAGAACTTCCAAGAGTTTTCGACAGCAAAATTATGATCATGATTAGTCAGTATTGTAGGAGTGCTACTTTGTTTCGACAGTAAAGCCGTAACTGTAACAATAAACTATCTGTAATCATATTTCAAACACATCTTCCCGCGCTCAAAATGATGAAATCAGCTGCACAAAATTCAAATTTATGGTTCAATAATCATCTGTATTAATCAATTAATAAATTACAACATAAATTACTACTTGGAGGATTATTTTTGTACTTTTATTTCGTGCTAGATTCACAAATAATATGTTATTAATAATCACAGAAAAAGTTCTAAGTTTCTCAAATCAACATGTGTAGACGTTTCAGATCGATCATTTCAAAAGTCAACTCGACGGAAAAGGTCGCCAGAGTATAAAAGTAGGTAATCATTTTTAAACTACCATATCGCTGAAACCGTAATACAACTGTTTACAATGTATGTTATTAATCAATAACTTAAATTGATGATCTTGTTTATATGAACGCCCAGCCAAAAAACTTGTCATAAGTAAGGAAATTTTAGTTTTAAAGGAAAAGTGCTGGCTCAAGTACTGCAGTGCTGCCCTTAGATTTTTTCCCTTTCTAGGTTGCCTCTCTACACCTCGCTGCCCAGTAATGGCATTGTTGTTTGTAACGAGAGAACACTGCTTGGAGGCTGCAAGTGGTAGGGGGCAGTGCATTATCCCCTACCAAAATCCATCTATGTTTCAACAAAAATATTGGCTGATATGAAAATTTAAATAGAAAAAAATATTAGTAAACAAGAGAAGAAATATGAGCAATGCAATTAGTTAAAGCAAATTAAATGTAATAAGAATAATGTTCATAAATAAGTTTATACTTCAAGGTTTATCACCATAGGAAAAATAAAAAAAAAAATATAAAATTTGATATAATCATGTTTGTTAAGTTAAGGTTTGTTTTGCAATTATATCTTTAAAGATAAATATAAAATATTTCTTCAATTTAATCCATTCTTACAAAATGATCTTATTCGCTTGATTGTTACGACGACTAAATGGGCTGTAACAAACAGATTCACTTCGCGCCCAGTTAGATCACACATAGTCCAACATCATTCACAATATAAACCAAGTAATCCTTACAATAAAAATAAAATATTAAAGAAAACAAATAGCATCGTTCTACGAGATTCTCTTTCACCCGAACATTCATAAATCCACCGAAGCATCAACGAAGTAACAAATTGAACTTCCTCAAGCAGCAACATAAAATTCTTTTCGGATTCTATTTTTATGACTCTACATCAATTCTCTTGGTCTACAATTTTGTCTAAACTGCAATCCACTAAAAAACCTACTGGCGGACTGAAGAGACATTATTGCTCTGGCGCGACTATAAACAAAGGTCACAATCGGCTCACAATATTATAGTTCTCGTTTGGAAGGGCATTAGGGACACAATACATTATAATTTAAATTAATATATAATTTAATCGTTAGATTCAGTATGTTATTCTTTCCTTAATTATTATTATACATTCCTTAATTTAAAGTCATTATCATTTAAATGTTTAGAAGTATTGGCTGCAATGCCAATTCTATTGCGATATAGAAGATCCTATGGTCCATTGGATTTTAGTGTGTGTAGTTGCGTGTAGAGTGTACAATTCGCAAGTCTGGATGAACTTGTATGACTGTGAGCCAGGTATGTGGGGCAGCATCAGCTGTTTATATAAAATGTGAATGTTGGGAAAATCAGTGTAAATGATGTTTTCTTCTCCTAAACGTGAGAAAATTCTAACTCAACTGCGCACACAAAGCACTACTCACACACATGCATGGTCACACTCATGGGACTAAGTCGTAGTATACTGATATCCTGAGCGCTCATAATCATCTAATGTCTATTTAAAACATTATTGATATTTGTTACTTACTACTTCTGAAAATATATGTTTGGTAGCAATGGTCCTAATAGGGATACTGATGGACAATTAAGATCCTAAATAAATTAAAAACAAAAATATTTTTCCATTTAAATGCGATGTAGATCTCAATAAGTAAGTAATAAGTTTTGACAGAGAATAAGTTAACAATTGTTGTAAAGTCAATAATAGAATTTAAAGAATTGAAATATTTATATTGTGTAAATTTAAAGAAAGAAAGAAAACAAAAGCTTTATTCTATTGCAATACATCGCGACTGTAGCAATAACAAGAGACACAATATACTTCTTACTAGAACATGTTCCCATCAATTTCGTATATTTTAACATTACAAGTAGTGTTTTGTTTAATCTGGCCAATACCAGCATGACACCTACATACATCGCAGGATTGATGGTAGTACTACAGCACTTACATCATTTATCTCTTCAACAACAGACTTGATTTCTTTCTGTTCACCACGTACTTCAATATAATTCAATATTATTGTCAAAGATAGCTAAACATTAAACACCTACTAAATTTTAGGATAATAAAAGCATAATTGGAATTTCCCTTCATTTAATTCCCTCCAGTTAATTGCCTTCATTTAAATAGTGTTCTAGTTTATAACATAAATGTGACACATAAACTAGAATAGTCAAGTCTTTCTAGGGTAAGTAAATAATCGCAGATCACACTTTCTCCATCACTCATTTACTACAATTTATATATATAATACACACACGCAAATTTCCACTTTTATAATTCCTATACTTTCACAGACTAAAATTAACCTTAACATGGGAATCACAGTTATTGAGATTGGTGGCCTTCATTCAGGCTTAATTTCTGACACTGTGACCTAATTACACCATGTTTTGTGCGCTGAAGCAACATTTTTATGAAATACTAGCTAACCCAGCCACGCTTCGCTGTGGCTCAGTCTGATTTTTAGGAAAGTAAACAGAAGTATTACAGTTAACATACGAGATTCAGCAAGAAAACACATCATTCAATTTAAAACCCTACTTTGCATTGCTGTGCACTGAAAGGAAAGAAAGAAAAAATGTTTTAACTGAAAGTCTTTTTTTTATTGTAAAGCTAGTGAATGGACTACATTTTTTGTAAACATAAAGATCACATGGTTTACCGTCTCTGGAGCATGCGATACATAATTGCCGATGAGAGAAGCATTCGTTTTCTAAATTCAAACCGCACATTGCAAAGTTTGTCCTTGCGCTTTATTGTTAGTCATAACGAACGCAAGGCGTATTGGAAATTAAAGTCGTTTGAACTCGAACGGCATATCTGTCGGAATGAGTGGTATTCGCGGAAATAGTACGTCTTCACCTTTATGAGGTCCAATGAGAATTGTTGCTTCAATTAAATTATTCATCAATTTTTTAAACTGCTTTATCGTGTTCCATTGCATAACTTTGGCTGATTGATGTTTCGGAGTAATACAATTGGCACTCCAATTTTCAAATTTAGAATGTGAAGCGGTAATCCGGGAACATCGAGTGAATTAAGAAATTCCGTTGGAAAATTCACTACTTCACTTTGGACCCTCATGGAGTCAATGGATTTGTATGTCACTGCTTCACCTACGATTCTGTTTAGAATGATGTTGTTCACATCGAGAATGTCGACAAATTTAGCCGCTAGAATGGCTCTTCCGCTTAACCAAGCGTGATTTTGATAATTTGTTCCGATGCTTTGGAATGCCTTGTCTACTAATTCTTCTTTGGAATGTACAATATTGCAGAAATTAGATGGGAAGGTGATTTTTTCCGTTTCTGGATTAGTAGGCGCAGTGCCGTCACCGAGTTCGAGTAAACTGTCTTGAAAATATGGCAGCGGCTGGATCGTTTTGAAGTTGAACTCTCATATTCGTTGTTAAATGATTTTTTTTTTCTTGTGTTCCAAAGAGTTGAATATTTCAAGCAGGCATGCAATTCATCAACTGGTGTTGAGCAAGGTATCATTGGAAGCGTTTGCCTGAAGTCACCCAGCGGATAGTAACACCAATGCTCCACCAAATGGAACCTGATTATTTCGCAAGTCTTTCAATGTATGCTCTAATGCTTCCAATGACTTCTTATGAGCCATACATTGACTCATCCCATACATTGACTTTGCACGCCTAAAGAACCTTTCCCATTCCTGATGTTTTAGAAATGTTACATGTTGGGTTTCTGTGAAGTGCAGGGTTTTTTGTGAATGTTTAGTGACAGGTAAGAGCTGAATGGGCTGTTATAGCAACACCTGAACAAGCAAGTGCTAACGTAATATGGCCGTTTAAACGGATTTTAGCTCGGAATTTCCCGTTTCTGTGGGAACTTCGGAATAGACGTACATAAAAGTAGTTAAGAAAGAGGTTCAGAGAGCGCGCCACCATCGCAATGCGTCTGAGTCTGTGTATTTCTGCCAACCTCGCGAAACCTCGGAATTTCCCGTTTCCGTGGGAACTTCAGAGCAAAATGTATATATAAACACTCTTATATAGAAATGCAACGTTTTTTAAAAATTTCAGGTCAATCCATTGACTACTTTTCGAGTTTTGCGGCCACAAACATACGGATGCTGAATTTTTATGTATATAGATAATCCACAATCAAATTATTCTAATTTATAATACAATTTCAAAAATTAAGTGTTTAAAAAGAAAAAAAATATATATATAAACAAAACACTGATATTATTCTATTAATTACAGACATTTTACAGGAAAAGTCATCCACTATAACAAAACTAATTTCTACCTTTCTGTGCTAATATACTTTTGTCAGTTCAACAAGCGGAAAAGAAGAAATAAAAAAAATAAAACAAGAGTTGAGAGGAAAAAAAAAAAAATGAATACAAGAAGCTGAGAAAACAGTGTATTTGTTGAGAAACTCGTCACAGTTGTTAAAGTTAAGCTGACATGCATTTTGGATGAGAACTTAAGACTCAGCTCGCTTGCTAGGACTCGGGTAAAGGATATACATACACAAACAACTGCACGTGCAACTTAAAATACCAAACAGCAATTCAAAATGTTTACTAGCATTTTATAATATTAACTCATACCTTTAAATAATTTAACATTCCTTTAATTGTTCAATTTTAGGGAACAAACCAAAATTTTATTCTATTTAGTAGGATAGTAAATCGAACATTAATTATTTACAATAAGTTAAAAAAAATTCTAATAAAATATAAAGAGATTATTATAATGATGTTATTAATGAAAGCGAATAATTGAAAAAAGAAAAAAAAAAACAAGATTGTACTAATTGTGAACTTTCACATAGGATTATATGAAATAGAATATCTGATTTTGAACTTAAAACAATACAAAAACACGTATACACACGGCGACAGACAGAGACTGTTGTGTAACCAGTCTCTTACTACAGTTAATTAAACAGAAAATACAAAACAATTACAAACTTTAAACTTGAAATTCATACACACTGTTTAATTGCCTTATAAAAACTAGGATTAAGAAAAATCCTAAAAATTCTGTATGTTGTAAAGCACTCACAAAACTTTCCCTTACTCCAATTTACATAGTCTATTGCTTTTCGAACTCTAATATATAACGCTTCTTCTTATTATAATTTCGCTTTATTGCTTCACAGTTATGTCTACGGAATTGATGAGCATGCTGCGTGTTACGACACCTTAATTTAAATGAGCAGCCCACTTGATTTTGATTTTTCACCAATGGAATGAAAATTCTGAATTTTTTTTCTTTATAGCTTACAATAATTATATAACACAGTAAATATTTTGTTAGAAATAACTTGATATCTTTCAATTTTTTTTTTTTATTGAAAAAATTTTATTGCAAAATTTGATAATTTATAAAATACCTACGAAGGGAAAATTAATAAAAAAAAAAATTTGGTGTGAAACATTCACACAACTTTCTCTTACTCCAGTTTTCAAAATTGAAATTGACAAATTTTATAGTTTGTGCACCAAATTTAATGAAATTCGATCGAAAAATGAAAAACTGTTTAGTGAAAGCGCACTTCCGGTTTACTAATTTTCTTGAAACTCGGAAATTCGGTCATCTATTTATTTTTAATTAATTTTCTTTGGATGGTAGCATTGTATAATCAACTATGATAGCACTTTAGAGAACTCCACTCCGCCCACAAAAGCCCCCTTAAATGACATTATCAGAAGAAATGTTTCAAATAAAAGTTGTAACTTTTTATATGTATAGTACACATTCCTCCTTTAAAGAAAATCGTTAGAGCCGTTTTCGAAAAAATACCAGAAAACTGAAAAATACAATTGAATAAAAACGCACTTCCGGTCATCCGATTGTTTTTCATACTCGGAATTCCAACAACATATTTAATTCTAATTAATATTATTCAGATGACAGAATTGTGTAGTAAATTGCCCTTAAATGAATTTTCCGGGAGAAATGTTTCAAATAATAGTTGTAGTTCCTTGTATGTGTACTTGATATACGAAGTTTCAAGAAAATTGTCGGAGCCATTTTTGAGGAAATCGCAAAAAAGTAAAAAAAAAAAAAACTAGTAAAGTAGAACTTCCGGTGAATTTTGATAGATGACCCACTGTCGAATCCCACGGTAATACCTAAACGGAGTATCAAGTTCGAACTTTCTACGATTTTTCATTTTCGAGCTATGCTATTCACACACACACTATTTTATAAAACCAATTTTTTGGACTCAGGGAACCTCAAAAACACCCAGGCCACCGTACCTAGCGCATAGCGCCAAAACCGGTGCCTATGGTCTACTTAGCCTTGCCTGCGCAGTAGCCAAGTCCCTGTCCCTGCCATGCGGACCTCTACATATCCGTCTGTCCTTCCTAATAACGCTACCTCTCAAGCAAACTCAACGAAGTCTTTGAAATTTATAGCACTTTTCGTCAATCCTTACGATCTCCCGGCCAGTTCTATCCCTTATCCCCTTATCTACATAGGATTCTTACCTCGTCGAGGAGAGGACACCAGAAGAGAAAGTGGGGCACCGTGTCCCGTTCACCGCATTCACAATTTGAAGGATCTTTCAATACCAGCTCATAGAGCTTTGAATTGAACTCCCCGTGGCCCGTGAAATATTGTGTAACGGTTTGGGATGCTCCAAAATCGACAATCTGTGAAGCAGATTCGAAAAGAACTCATATGTGGTTCTCTCGTTCTCTGCTTCATTACAGGCGTCTCTGCCACTTCCCAATCTCGTACTCTCGGATCTTTTTCTTTACAAGGTCTGGAGGCATCTGACTGGACATCTACTCACCATCAAGGACAATCACTCCCCTTTCTTATTATAATTGCACCTTTCTTTAAGTTAAGGACGCTCATCTCTGCAAGGCGATCGAGTGGCAACACACTAGCGACCGTTTGTAAGGAGACTGTGGAGGATGTCGCATAGGCCCTTGCTAAAGAGCACAAAATGGCTCTTTGCATTCGTTGATGTCAAGCTTCTCGGCCCAACATGCAGCTGCGTAATTGCAACATTCTCTATCACGCCCCTTTAGATGGTCAAAGCCACACAAACGCTCAAGCCCTCGCTCGCCATGAGCTCTCTTTGGATCCCCGGGTACAAGTTGAGACATCTGGAAGCTACCAGCTGAATATGGGGCTTAAAAGAAAGCTTCCAATCCAGCAACACTCCCAGGTACTCAAACTGGGTTACGTGGACTATTCTTTGTTCGTCCACACTGATCCAGGGAGAACGACAGAGATGAAACTTACCTTTCATTAGCATCACTTTAGACTTTTCGAACGAAATCTATAAGCTTCTTCCCTTGACACCAATTCATTATCCTAGATTCAGTGCTAGCACGCTCCTCTAACCCCCCGACGAGGATCTCCATTGACAACTATTGCGAGGTAATCAGCGTGTATGCAACCGAATCATAATAATCCATAATCTCTACATGCTCGAGCAAGTCATCCATAACTAGGTTCCACAGGAACGGGCGCACCACCGAGTCCTGCGGACAATCTTTAGCTATTGACCTTGAAATTACCCAGTACCACCATTTTTTTTGGTGAGGTAGCTTTGAATCAATTTCAGAAGATTCTAAGATTTTCACTCTCTTCTGAGTGACTCCAAAACGGCCGGCCACCAATCATTATCAAAGGTCCCAGCTATGTCAGGAATAAAGTGAGGATGTATCAGAAATATTTTCTATCAGAAATATTTTCCGTGGTAGCCCTGCTTCATTTTGAGGTCATCGACCGGTTTCGGGCGTTCGCCCATCTTCAGAATGCGTTTTTCAGACAATGCGACAACACAGACTTGCACAGAGCAAATTCAGTTTTACACATTGCTGAGTGTGTTTACACTGAGTGTGTAAAACTGAATTTGCTCTGTGCTAGTCTGAGTAGTACACTGTCTGAAAAACGCATCCTGAAGATGGGCGAACGCCCGAAACCGTCGATGACCACAAAATGAAGCAGGCTACCACGGAAAATCTCTGATGCTTTCCAGCTCTAAGGAACCAACCACCACCACAACAGTGAGGATGTATTTGTACCCACTATGTCACGCATCAATTCAAGAAGGATCTTGGAAATCAATCTGTCGTCGTTCTTCCCGATTCAAACCCAAACTGCCTGGAGCTGAAACTGATAAAGCTTTTCAATCTCATTATAATCAGTTTCTCTAGCAGTTTCCTCAAAATGGGTAGAGGTTGTATCAATCGATACAACTTTGCATTATCTTCGAGCTTGTTGCCATCTTTATATAATACTCCCAGACACAGGCATCCATTGAAAAGGCCGAGCATTTATAGCTAATTATGTGCTACAAAGAAAAAAAACTCAGCATTTTCATTCCAATGTTGAAAAAGAAAGCAAAAGAGAATTAGGCAAAACTGCTACATCCAATATAAGTCCGCCATTTTGTATTTGGCCGTTTATAAAATTGATGTTAAACACACAAAAATTTCTCCAAGGAATTCATATTATTTAGTTAAAAAACTTTCTTAAGGCCTGGAGTTTTTAGTTATATATTATATTGTCTTTAATTTTATGTATGTGGCGCAGCTCTATATATGAAAAATAATAGTTGGCACTCTTTTGGAAAAAATCGCTTAAAAGTAAAAGAAACGTTAAAAAATGTCGTACTTATGATTGGTGGATTTTTTCTGAAAACATCACGTCATATGCGATAGCGAAAAAGAATATTAAGGAGCGATAATTAAACATGACGTGGCAACTAAACAGAATATTAAGGAACTTGCTTCCTCCGATTTTTATTTTTGAGGTATATTGTTCACAGTTACTTTCACAAACATACAAAAATATACATACACACATATAACCTTTAATTTCACATCACGAGACTTCAAAACATTAAATTGGTGATAACACAATTTCAATAATTACACACAATCGCCATACACTTTTTCTCTTTTGCAATAGTAAGAGAAAATGAGTAATGATACGAGTAATTATAATATTAGCAAAATGTAGTGTAGCTAAAACTATAATGTTGTTTCTAATGTTTCATTGTTTTAAATGCCATTATAACAAGGTCATGGTATAAACTTCAACTCCACACATATGTTTAAACTAGCTAAGGATGTACGGGAATTGTGGGGAAATGTATAAAATCATAAGATTTCCAGCTCCTAACTTCACCGAACTGTCATTGGTTTTTCTAACTTCATTATATAACAAATGCACTAGGATTAGGTGATGCTCTTGCGTTTGCATATAGATAATCTATAAAAGTGTACACTGTAACTTGGAACATCGGTATGCTAAAAAATAAAATAATTACACATATCAAGTACCTGTGAGCAGGCCTTAAAAGTGAAGTGTTGGTCAGTATCCACTGTATGAATTCTTAGTCTTGAAATGGGGATCCTGGTTTACGGATGGGTCCAAAATGGCCTGCGGTGCTGGACCCGTCTATATGGAGTTTAACCGGAGATACTCATCGAGAGGCCCCTCGGTGGTTGCTCCACGGTATTCCAGGCTATGCAATCAAGATCTGTGCTGAGTAGAACTTGCGTACGGACTCTAGGAATAGGGAGATATGAATCTTCTCGGACAGCCAGGCTACACTGAAGGAACTTGGGGCATTCAGGATGACTTCTTCTCTAATCGGGGAGTGTAGAGACTCCCTGGACGCGTTGTCCCGGTACAACAAAGTGCGGCTGGTATGGGTGCCGGGACACAAGGGGATTAAAGGCAATGAACTAGCCGATAAACTGGCCAGGAATGGCGCGAATACTCCTCTCTGTGTGCCAGAACCTGTTCTGGGAATAGCCAAAAGTATGGCGAGGGCGACTCTGAGAGAACATAATCGTCACTGGAGGCTAAGTACACGGCAAAATGGTTATGCCAGAGCTGTGTAAAAGAAGAACCAGAGAGACACTGGGTTTAAGCTGGTATCAGATTTGTCTGATAACGGGCCTGTTCACAGGGCACGGCAGGTTCAAGAAATATCTGCACAAGGTGGGATTGGTTGATTCGGAGACCTCATGTAGACTGTCAGGAGGAGGAGGAGTTATTTGCCTCTCACCTGTTATTTGATTGCGTTGCGATCGGCAGATTGCGGTACGAGATCTTCGGCACGTTGAGACCGGAGGAAATCGTACTTCAAGAAGGACTGCTGGGGAAGGTTCTGGATCTCATGAAGAGGGGGGCTTCCTCTACTAGGTATTGAGGGGTTGGCACAATAAGCCTCAATGGGTAGGCTGCAATGCCTGGGTTTCGGCCCCCCTGTGTTAAACTAATCTAATCTAGACTTGTGAAATATCCATTGCCGCAAAACGGCAAGTTTTTTTTTTTTTGGAAGAACAATAACTTCCGTAGTTATCCATCATAAAAACACTAATTAGTATAAAAGTTAAAATGTTTAAATTAAAAGTTTTCTAACTCTTTATTATTAACTTTTAACATGATTACTTTCTTATTAACTTTAAATGTAAAGTTAAATTTAATAAAAAGTTTAATAAAACTCTTTAAAAGGAAGTTATTTTACTATAACATCGCTATCAGATTTTTCAAATCATGTTTTTACCGGAAATATGATCTTCTTCTGGGTTTATACATTTTTCCAGGTGTGTGATAAAAAATATATAAATAAACGAGTTTCTTGCTGCGATTATAACAATTTAATGAACAAATTTTCTTTAATATGTTTCAAACTTTCAGTTGTGCTTGCCATAAAAAAAAGAAGATAATAGGGGTTATCATTGTAACTCAGTGTAAATCGAATGGCAATGGGCCCAGTGGGGCTTTGGATAGCGTAGGGTTTGGTCCCTCCCCAGATACTACAAACAATAATAATAATAATAATAATAATAATAATAATACCTAGTATAGAAGCTCACTCTCTCACTCAACAAAGCTTTTCTGGGAGTTTCAAATTAAACCTAACAGACAGGTGTCCCTAAACTCTCCTACAATCAGTTTTTATCCGAGAAAAAGTTTTGGAAATAAAAGTGATTCGGTTTTTTATTTGTACAGTTAACATTCCAAGTTTAAAGAAAATCATTCAACTTCAAAGAAAAGTTGAAAAAACCAAAAACCAATTTAGCAAAGTAGCACACTTCCGGATATTTTAAAATCTACCAATACTTAGTAAGTAATTTGTAGGAAGTAATGCTTCTAAATACTGTATTTATTGCTTCTAGTGCCAATTATATTGTGTTAGTTTCACTATAAATTGTGGTGACATGGTACTTTAAAGGTAAGCTAAATGCTATTGATTAATACAAAAAAAAAATTAACGATATTCAGCCTGCTGTAAAATAGACCATACGTGAAAACTTGGTAACAAAAATAAAATAGTCAAATTCACCCCGGCTAGCAGAAAGTTGCATTATAATAGATAAATCAATATTTATGTCTGAATAATAATATAATGAAATCATAAAAATCAAAGTTGAACAAATTTTATTATAAATCCCTTGGTAACGGTAACACAGTCACTCGCATTCAAAAGAAATACTTTTTGAAAGGTACTGAAGAAAGTAAACCCAGTTTTCTAATACGATAATATGGCTAAATTAAATTACTAAAAAGTAAATGCAGTAAAAAGTTCCAAGTGTATCTATGCTTCTAAGGAAATTTGATAATCATTTTATATAACTCTTCAGTAATAACCAATGCAATAGAAATAAATGTTTATAACCAAATTAGCCGAGTAGGAACCATTTCAATGCTTTGCACAATAATTACATTGGCTCTAATGAGAAAGTAAGTGTTATTTTGCATGTAGAATTTCAATAAAGGGAAAACCGAAAATATCGATTGGTAAATTAAAGATTCTCATTTTGTTCTTTACTAGAAATGTTAGACCAACATTATTTATAATATTTACAACCAAAACAAAATATAACAAAATGGACTACCATAAAAAGAATTGTTGATGTGGATAAGGAAATGAAATTAGTACGATTCAAACCAAGCTATAGGATTCCAGTATTTTTTCTCCTTATCTTCGCTAGGAATGCGAAAGACAAGTGAGGGTTATGGAAATTCTGAAACAATTGAAGAGACCAAAAAGTGACACAACTGAAAGGATAGGATCCTTCATAGTAAGTAACAAATATCTGCTGACAGCATGTAGCAGCATCCCGTTATTCCACTTAGTGAGAAAAAGATTTTCCACTTATTTAGAAAATCTTGGCGCTGCTGCGGTTATCCTAGCCTAAAACCATGAAAAACGATTACACTATCACCCCCCAAAGATCACACACATTCACATGGGCCCTTGCTGTTTGTGTAGTTGGCATATACAACTACTTGGGTTTAGCATATCTTCTTTCAAACTCTAATACCAAACACATTCATTCACATTTACATGGAAAACTTCGTAGAACACTATTTCCATGCAGATACATTGGAGACCAAAGGGAGATCTTTTGGTCTGCTTGGAATTAGGCTATACAGTCGTGCGCTCTATCTCTTTTTCTCTGAACAAAATACGACTACTACAACACACACTCATATATAATACATATATATTATATGTCCTGAACTGTGTTGCTGTCGCTCAATTTATATGAATCGAACTCTCCCTTGTAGTCTGGCCTAGAATAGAAGTAACTAACTTTTGATTCATTTCATGTCAGCTTCTTCGTTCTTCGGGATCCTATGAATCTTTAATGATCCGGATCCCATAACACTTTCATTTAGCATTTATTCCTTTATGTTATGCCTGATTAGGTTTGTACTTGTAAGAGAGAGAGAGAGAGAGAGAGAGAGAGAGAGAAGCAATTTTTTGTTCCATTAACGGTCGCATTTTTGTGAAATGCGTTAATATTGCAAATCTGGCTGGACAGATTTTCAAGCGACTTGACCATTTGACACAGAACTGTCTTAAGAACGTTAAAGTGGTGAAGGATTGGACGCCGCGGTAGCGGAGTGAGGCCCCCATCGTGAACGACTTTTATAATAGATTTGACTAGGAAAGAGAATTAGTAAGAATGAATTTAGGAATGAGGTTAGGAATAAACCAGATGATGATATGCTGAACCGCGCTGTACTCACAAACTGCAAGGACTTTGTAGTTGAATAGAAGTTAGGCAGCGAGAGAATAATAAAGAAACAGACTGGCAGAGTAATAAAAAGGGGTAGCAGATAGGTTGCTGACTGGATGTACTGTTGTAAAACTGTCTTGACCTGTTCTGCTATAGCTCAATTTCTATGAATCGAACTCTCCCTTCCTAGTCTGGCCTAGGATAGGAGTAATGAACTTTTGATTCATCCTATGTCTGCTTCTTCGCTCTGCAGAGCGTATGAATGTTTAATGATTCGGATCCCATTGCACATCTCTGATTAGGTTTGTGCTTGTAACAAGCAGAGCTTAATTTCCCCGGCCTCAGTGCGAATTAATCCTGGCATGGAAGTTTTCGCAGCTGGATATTTCTGAATTATAACTTATATATCTTATTTACATAGGAAGAATGTATATCTTTTATTTTTAATATTATGTAATTTCTGTTTCTATATTCTAATTATTATATGAATTCAAATAGTTAGATATATTTCTATTTATTGAATCTTACTACGCTAAGTATATCTAAATTACTATCATTTCAGCCATTTAATTGCTGACAATTACTCACAAAGTGTATGTGTTAGTTTTGTAAATTTAAAGAATTTTCGTAAAGGTTATTTCTAAATTTATTTGCTTTTGTACGGAGTGTCCTACTCAAAATTATTAGGGCTTCTATGTATTATATTTTTTGTTTTTGTTTTTTTGACAAAACTTTAAATTTAAACAGCTTACCAAGTTATTTCATTGATAGAGAAATAAAACTAATTCAATTCAATAAGATAAGATACGATTAATCAAACAATAGAAACGGAAATTATCTAATAAACAAGAACAATAGAATTTAACGAATTGAATTTACAGCTTATATGTAAATTGTCATTAACATATTAACGCACTAAACTGGGAATAATATATTGTAATTAAACGAATTTTACTAATGGAAGACTAATTGATTTAAGTGGAGAGGAATTTTGGTTAATTAACATTCAATAATTTTCCGTTTTCCAATTAAAACGGAAGCTTCAGTTGCTTCAAGTTAACTTCTGAAGTCGAGAGTATTTTCTTAATCGAGCTTAGCGAAGATAACTCGCAATATCAACAAATCATTTTGAGCCATAAAGGCTAACGATATAGATTGCAGTGATGATTCAAGAGGTTTCTCAAAGCAAACGAGAGCCTTGAAGGTGATTGTACGTAGTGGCCGGCCATCAGAAGATGACAATTACCAATAAATAAAAAGCAATTATAATAATAATATAATAAAACTTTATTGGCTTATAACTGTTACATTGTGCCAAGAGTTGAGAAAGTAACATAAAGTAAAATAGCAATTATTACCTAAGTAGGCAGCAAATTAAAGTTTAGTGACAGTGCAGTGAAAAGAGAGAGGGAAAAAAAACAAGTTACATATAATGTATATCAATATGTCGAACATAGAAAAAATTAAGTGAAAATATACAGTGATAAAATCAATACATAAATAGCAGCCTGTATCTTACTAATGCGAAATAAATATTATCAATTCACCCTCTTTATAAACAAAAAATCAGTAATGACACATAATTAATATTGTAGAGATGCATAAAAGCCACTAAAAAAATAATTAATCTTCAAAAAGATAATCTTTAAAATATTTTTAGGATTAATGCAGTTCAAAAGCAGAATAACACAGTATAAAGCAGAATAAAATATATATATATATATATAGTTCCAAGAGCGTATGTATGCACTGAATCAACAAACTATCGGAGTCCCGATTGCCTATCATCTCCAGTGAGCCCCTTGAATCGGAGCAAATAATATATTTCTAAGGATCATTGTCGTTCCGAATATGTTCCAGAGCTTTGCACACAGCGAATAACTCGGCTGTAGATATGCTTGAGATATTGCTTAATGGGAAGTTGTACAGACTCTCATTCATGACGAAAGCTGCTCCTACTCCATTTATCGTCTTTGACCCGTCGGTGAATATTTTATTATAATTTTTATATTTAAGCAGTAGTCGCTCTTGTAGAAGGTTTCTGTATACGTAGTTCGAGTTTTACTTTTAATATATTTACCTAGTGTGTCGTCAAACTTAACCCATTCAGTGTCCAAGGTTCTATTTGGAGAGATCAACATACAGGCATGGGAATGGATACATTGTTTAGCAAACAGAAATTTTTAAAACGTATGCCCAAAGGTAAAGTGCTTGTATTTGTCCTAGCGTATAAACGTTGAAATTGAGGATTGTAAATGACTTCATAGGCGACATGATTTTTTAACGGCAACAACCTTGACACATAGTTACACATCAGGATGTCCCTTCTAACTTGCAGTACTGGTTCTCCACTTTCAGCTAGAATACTTTGTATTGGACTTGTTCTCAGAGCTCCGAGTGACATGCGCAAACCTTCGTTATGGATAGTATTTATTATTTTGAGTACCGAGACTCTTGCAGACCCGTAAATTATACTACCTTAATTTAGTCTGCTACGAACAAAAGCTTTAAAAAAATTTAATAAGTTGTGGCGATCGGCTCCCCATGCGGTACCTTTTACAACTTTGATGGCATTCAATTTTTGGATGTACCTTTGTTTCAAGTCTCGGATATGGGAGCGCCTACTAGCTCTGAATCTAGAGTCATTCCCAGATACTTTACTTTGTCCGAACACAGTATAGTTCTCCCCTGTAGGTTTAAATTTACTGATGGCTGAACTTTCCGGAAGCTATGAAAATGTACGCATGTGCTCTTCATTGAGGAGAAACGAAGATCATTTTGCTCTGACCAGATTTCTAAATTTGCTACAGCAATTTGTAAATTCTGTTTTGATTTCTCTACACTTAGAGCAGTACTAAAGATTACCAAGTCGTCGGCATATAATATTCCAGAAACAGGGGCTGCTATACAGGACATGATACTATTTATAGCGACTGTGAATAAGATGGTGCTAAGAATGCTCCCCTGAGGTACTCCTTTCCCAGATTTTCGAAACAGAGTATTCACTAAAAATACACATTTCAAAGTCCCCTGAGCCCAAAAAAGTGGTTTTTAGAAAATGGTCTGTAAATATACATGTATAAACTACTTTTGCTAAACGCATGTCTGTGTTATCGCACTGTTTTATTAATACATCCTGATGATAGGCGAACGCCCGAAACCGGTCGAAAACTACACAATGAAGCAGGCTAACAAGGAAAATATCTCTGATGCTTGGGGACCCAACCACAACAGTTATTAATATTATAGTATAATAATCAATTACAAATTACTCTGAAAAAGATAAACTTGAACGAAATTTTAAACTCTGAGACGTGTAATACTCAAATACATGGCATTATTTCAGCTAAACATAGGGGGCAGAAAGGAAATGAAGCGATTACTACAATATTTTACCTACACAATATAATCGAAGTTTAATAATCGATATTATGATAAACGAGATATAAAAAACGACTAAGATAGGGTGTAGCAAAAGACTGATACAAGAAGTATACATCAAGAGTGAAAAAGGAAATATAGGGTCCATTAACTTTATCAGATAAACTAATATCTAATATTATACTTGGGTAAAATGTAGAGAAAGATACAAAGGAGTGAAGATGAAATGGAAGTGGAATCTCTACAGGAAGCTGGATTTATATCATACGGCAATAGCATACAATCTGTACGATTGGAGTGTATACCAACACACTGGAAATGTAACAACACGGAACATTAAACTAATGGGGATTACTGGTGAATGATCTGGGAACAGAATAGGAATGGGAACAAAGAATCTGGAAGTTTTCAGATGAGTTTCAACTACCCAATGAACACAGATCAGACTAGTTCAAGGATCAACATAAAATCATGGAATTACCAGTCCAAGGCCAACTTTTAAAAATTTTAGACATTACTACAGAAATTTATATTAATTATAAGTTTTAATAACTTGGAATCGTTCCAAATTTTATGAATTTTTGTCGGGCACTTGAAATAAAAAGAAATTAACTTTGAAAGTTTTAATTCAGTTTTTTTATAGCCCTAAATGGCATAAAGTTAGCACAATTTCTACTGTAGGTAAGGACTTTAAAACGGCACTTAAAACAAAAAGAGATATTTATAATGCCTAGTTAGGAAGGCGATTACTTAAGACTTTTATTAACTAATATTCCCTTTAGAATAACACCTGTTCTATCAGATCACTTGGTTTCCGTAAATAAATAAAGGAAACCTTCTTTTCACTTTATGCCTTTGGTAATTTCCTTATAATAATATCAATTCTTTCAAGTGTTTACAAGAAGTTGTAAGAAGAGTAGTTGATTTAGGACAAAATTGCAACAAAAATTAAGGAAAGCATTTCAACTTTCCATTATTGGGTTAGGTATGAAAAAGTATTTGGTGTGAAACGTACTAACTTCCTTTTATTGCAATTAGAATATAGTTTAGTTAAACCGGCTATGGAGTCTACGTTCCTAGTTAATTGGCGAAAGCCAAGGGTGAAGGAAGGAATCAGCTCACCTGAACTAGCAACGCGGAGGTCCCGGGTTCGAATCCAGCATGCTGCCATTAGATTTTTTTTTCGTTGGAGCCTCTACAATTCACTGTCCGGTGAAGGGCAGTGTTGTCTGTAACTATAGAATGCTGCTTGGAAGCCAGCTGTGCTTTGGAGAAGGCTCCAAGTGGCACAATAGGTGTTTTCAAGTTGCAGTGCAATAATCCCGTACAACATCTAATCTAAACCGGCTATGAAAAAAGATAATACAGGTAATACATACGTATATTAAGGGCTTGACTAGATATTAAAGGGTGCCCTCGTCACAACCACAAATCTTGTAGCGACAATTTAAATTCAAACCTCACTGTAAGGGGTTTTGCCACTTAATTTTCCTCAGTCATGTGTATAAAGTAAAATCTTTATGCAAATAAAATTGAATGTCAGCAGTGAAGCCTCTCTCTATAAAACCAAAAATATCAGTAACTTTTCTTTATAAAATCTTTTTACATTCTGTTGATTCGCATTGTTGACTACATCTGCATTTTACAAGAAAGCAGTGATCATTTGATTGGAGCTTGGAAAAGGGCTGTTTGCAGCCTTAATCTCATTTAGTTACTCTGCTTATGCGGTGAAGCTGGATGATCAGCGACTTAAGATTCTGTTGTCTGGGGGGGAGGTACTACCTGGAGGTGATACGACTTCACCTCACAGAATGAAAAACAAGAGAAATTAAAAACATAATAACTCAATCCAAAAATGTAAATATAAATAAACAGAATTAATAAAACTTATGCCAAAAATTCATTTATTTACAAATATCAGCAATAATATTATTCTTGAATATCTTTAAGCTGACGATAATCAGAGTTTAATACTGCATCAACAGGCACCGTCTTAACAATCTTTGGTTGTTTTTACATTCTCTGAATGAAAACTAGAGGATTGTGTACTGTGAAGGCCGCCACTGGTTTGCAGGATGGGTTTGTGTAGGAAGTGAATGAGAAAAACTGCTACTCCCTAAAACAGGACTAACCGTTCAGCATGACATTTGCTACAACTGCACTACTATTCATAACTGAAAAACACTGTTCTCTTAGCGTCATAAATTTCATTTTTTTTTTATTTAGAGTATGTTATGATTTTACAATATATTACATTAAAATGCATTTATTACATATGCATCCAATGAACTCTTGTGTTAGGAAGTTACCTATCTACATACGTAGATATCGGATTCTTGAGGGAAATTGATAAATGCGAATGGGGGGAGGAGCCAATTATAAGATCTTCAAGCCCGTGATTTTTTCTGGGTCCTGAATTCTTGGGCACTCGCCTAGGCAGTGTTTTACGGTCTGTACTTGTAGATTGGTCCAGTCTTAGTAAAAGATAAGTATGGGTCAGCCGTGTCTCTACTATGCTGTCTTGTCGACGGATCTGTTTACAGCTTTGATTTGTCATAGCTTGTTCTCTGCTGTCAAGTCCCAGTTTTGTTGTTGAACCATATAGTCTGCCCTTCTTTGTTAAGCTGTAACAAGTTAGTGTTTTGGGTTATTTCCAACTCCAATGATTATGAACCAATTTTCAGCCTGAATTTTCTTTATTATATATATTGATTAAATACGTATATACATTGTTTTTTCTTGTGACGTTTGAGCAATACGCTTGCCATTATCAAACAGGTAGTACTATTTTATCAAATTAATTCATATCTGTAATTAATATACAATTTGAAGAAGTAATATAAGATACAGTTTTTTTTGACATACATAGATTTAATAATTATTAGCGTCCACAAATTAATAGCAAGTTACTTACCAAAATTAGTTATTTTTCTGTATTTTACGAGTTTATTTTAAAATTAAACATCGTTATTTTGTTATATTTTCCTTTTTGTTAAGGGTTGTAGTTAATTTCTATAAAATTATGCTGTTTTTGTTTGAAAATACTTGGATTTTAATTTTTATCTGCGTCATTGTTGGTTTCTCCAAGACGTGGTCATTATTTTGATTTATTTTTAAAAAAAGTTTTTTATTATTAGCATTTTCAAACAGGCCTAAAGAGAAAAAAAATTTTTTTTTTTTACATTCATTTATTTATAAACGTGAAATAATAATTTTTGAAGAAGCATAGAGATTACTTACTGAAAAATTGAGTTGGCCCGTTTTAAATGAATACTTGTGGGCAACTGTTTTAAGAACGATCTTAGTTAGAGGTTGTTTCCTTGATTAAAATTATAATGTAGTGCTATATTGAATAATTATGTGATTTGAACTTTTTATTTTATTTTTTTATATAATGTATATATATATATAATTATAAATTTGATTGTTATAATTCAGATTTATTGTTAATTATATTTGAGATATGAGGAGACAGAAAAAAAGTTAGTAATATGGTTGGCTGTTTAATCATCTGTACTGATAAGGTAAAGAAGGTGCAGGTTATTGATGTTGAAATAGATGTTATATATAATTTTTTAAATTATTTAATAAATTTGCGTATGATTTGACTTGTGTACCTTCTTTCCGATCATTTACTATCTTGTTTGTGTTTAAAGCTATGTGCATTGCTTCTAAAGTTTTTCGTTTATTTAACGTTTTTTCTTTTTCTACTTATGTTGCACTATCAAACATGAAATTGTGTTTTGTGGCTTTAAAGTGTTTTATGAGAGTTGTCTCTGGACTGTTTTTATATTTTATGGGTTTTCGATGTTGGTCAACTCTTTTTTTTAACATATTTTTGGTGTGTCCAATATATTGCAATTTACATTCACATGATATTGAGTATACTACCTCTTTGCTGTTTTCTGTTAGTTCTTTATCTTTGTGATTTGGTATGTATGTTTTGATTTTATTATTGGTGAGATATGCTAAGTGGCTTTCAGTTATATTAATTTTTTTTAAATTATGCTTGATTTTATCGGTTAAGTTATGTATGTAGGTGATTGAGAAATAATTTTTATGTCTGTTATTTGTATGATTATTTTCTTCCTAGTGTGGTATATTTTGTGCGTTTAACAGACTATTTCTATTGTTATGATTGTTATTTTCATTACGTTGAACAATTTGTTTCCAAAATTTATTAATAATATAAGGGGGGTATGCATTTTCGATTAATATTTTGTTAATTTTGTTTTTTGTTTCTTCCAGGTATAATGTGTCTGTTAATTTTACTGCCCTGAATATGAAGATTTTTAGCTGAGTTGTGGATAATATGTTTGGGATGTCTGGAGAGATAATTTATGAATAAATTTGATGTAATTTGTTTCTTGTAGAAATTTGTAAACAGGTTTTTATTATTGTGAGTTATTGTTATATCTAAGTAATTTATACTATTATTTATTTCTATTTCTTGAGTGAATTTAATTTTTGAATTGTAACTGTTTAATTTATTAAAAAATGTTGTATTTTCTTTTTTATTTATAATAATTAGAAGATCATCTATGTACTTTGTTAATAATAATGGTTTTATATTAGTTTCTGTTATGCTATTATTTAATATGTGATTCATTGTAATATCTGCAATGTATGTTGACAGAGGGCTTCCCATTGGGAGCCCGGATATTTGCCTGTAATATTGGTTTTTGTATGAAAAATAAGTGTTGTTTAAAATTAATTTTAAGCCTTCATTGTAACAATGAAATTACAACAATATCTCTTACTAAGTCTCGAGGATTTTATAATATATCCTGAGCGAGCTGGCAGAGATTTTATCTAAAACCATGAGATTCTACTCTAAAACCAATAATTATTACTTCCTTTCTCTTGCAGTGTGATCGTCGGTTCAATGAAGAATTATATATAAAAGCAATATTTTATATATACGTATATGAATTTGAATGAAAATATTATTAATATTAATAAAATATAAAATATACATTATATCTTTAAGGTACCTAGTTTATTGTAATTACTTTCTCGTACTGTTAGTAAGAGGAAGTGTTATTGATATCGTAAAAAATTTTCGATATCGACTTTTCACCGGAAATATCCGTTTTGAGATACTCAGACTCAAAAAGAATTGATTTTTTTCCCCCAATCGGTCTATGTGTCTGTGGGCATCATATTTCACAAACGGAAAAATCGGAGAACGTTAAAACTTAATATTTCGTTAAAGTGCTACCAACAGACCCCTCAGAATAAGCTTTTCGTAAACATCGTTCAACCACAAATGCCACTTTACTGAATGGTTTTTCATTTTTTTGTAATTATCTGGAAAACGGCTCCAACAATTTTCTTTAAACATTATATATCAACTACTCATACAAAGAACTATAACTTTTAACTGAAACATTTGTCCGAGAAAATTCATTAAAGATAATTTTGGGTGAAGGGAGGGGTTAGGTTTTCATCAGAAAGTGCTATTTCAGTTTATACACAATTCTGTCATCTAAATAATATAAATTATTTATCGTTGGCTGCAACGATTTTCTGTAAACAGTGAACTACACATATAAAGAGCTGCAACTTTTATTTCAAACATTTTTCCGGGTAAAGTTATTTAAAAGGGCTTTTGGAGGGGAGGGTTGGAGGAAGTTGAAATATAATTCTATCATCAAAACAAAATTAATTAGAAATAAATAGATTACTAAAATTCCGAGTTTAAAGAAAATTAGTACACCAGAAATGCGTTTTGACAGAACAGTTTTTTACAGATTTTGCTATCATCTTCTCCATAAATACACTGATGAAATCATTAAATTTTGTATGTATACTAACTATAAAATTTGTCAGTTCTAATTTTGTAAACTGCAATAAGAGAAAGTTGTATGAGTGTTTCACAACAGATTTTTTTTTTCAATTGTAAACGTGAGACAAATTCGAGTGAATTTGATGAATCCAAGATGGGCGAACGCCCGAAACCGGTCAATGACCACAAAATGAAGCAGGCTACCACGGAAAATGTCTCTGACAATTATTTTTTTGTTGTTTGCACGGTTATCTTTATATTCAATCGCAAGATAACTCTTACGTCACAAACTAGAGAGATTTTGTACTGTTTGTTTTCCAAGGTTTATTACAAATTGTAATAAATGTTGCTGGTTTAATGATAAAAAAAATAGTAATGAAGTTAGAGCATCAACAAGACATTCATCAAAAATATAGGTATACGTATAACACTACTCAATCAATCAATCAATATATTTTTGTTGCTGTGGTTGGTTCTGCAGAGCTTGAAAGCATCAGAGCATATTTTCCATGATAGCCTGCTTTTTTTTGTGGTCATCGACCGGTTTCGGGCGTTCGCCCATTAGTGTGTAAATTGAATTTGCTCTGTGCAAGTCTATGTTATTACACTGTTTGACAAAAATCATCCTGATGATGGGCGAACGCCCGAAACCGGTTGATGACCACAAAAAGAAGCAAGCTATCATGGAAAATATCTCTTGATATTTTTGTTGCATTTCAACAATAGTTGGTTAAAGAGTAGCGAATTACAATGTTCTATAACATTTATTCAAGTATATCTTATAGAACAAAAACAATTTTTAATAATAAGTGGAAAGGTATAATATAATTTCAGGGGAGGGGGGGGGGGAATTTAGTACAAGAAGAATTGGCAGACAATATATAGTGAAATTTGTTACCATAGCAATACATAATTCAAGAGAACCTTCCCCATTATGAAGACACCAAAAGAAAATGATATACATTTGTTCCTTTTCCCAGTTGGTTATCACTTTACAGCTGTTCTTTTGTTCATCTAAATATTCCTCAAACATAAAAATATTCCATTCTTACAATTGCATTGTTATTAGAAAAAATGTTAATAACAATTATCTACAGAACCTCGAAGTGGCAAATAACGTGTAAAAACTTAATTATGTAAAAACTAAATTTTAAATCTAATGTATTTGTGATAGGAATTCTAAGTTATTCTTATTTCAGAAATGAGTTTTTCTAAGAATTCTGCTCGAACAACAACTAACCAAAATTGTAATATATACCCATTAAAATCTAACAAGAAAGTGGTAATAAAAAAAATTAAAACAACCTAAAAAACTGTTCAAAGTAACTTCACTTTAAGAAAACATATTTCTTAAAAAACAATCAGAATGATTAAATTATTTAGAATTTATATTCAGTATATTTCTATTTATTGTTTGTCATACTCTTTAGATACATCCAGAATCATTGTAAATTTATAAACATCTATAAACGCATAAATAAAGGGTTACTGTATTTTTGAACTATACTTCTTATCAAAAAACAAATCACTTAATGTTAACCTCCTATTTGAAATGAAGATTTCAATCCAGAAACAAAATTTCTTTAAATCCATAGAAATAACACACAAGTGTTTCTAGATAAAAGTTGATAGATATTTATATGCGTTAAATAATATACGATATTTAAAAAAAAATTCCGTTGAAATCGTTTTCGACAAAATCGCAAAAATCTTTCAGTAAATTCGCATTTCGGTTTCATGGAAACTTTCGTATCGGATGCGGTGTTAATACTGACAAGCTACATACAGCAAGTCTCAGCTCCTTATTGAGGTATTCTGTGAAAAATCATTTCGAATATTTGACCAAGATCGCAAATACTTTCTCTTAGTAGGAAGTAAAAGAAAGTGAAAATTATAATATTGTATTAAAAAAAAGTTTTATAAAAAAAAAATTGATATTTACATTATTAAAGACAAGTTCTTCGCCATATGGGACCAAAATTATAATACACCAACCAACAATGAGCGTATAACCTGATATTAATGATACAATTAAAAGAACTTAAATGAACCTAAAATTTTATTTAAAAAAAAAAAAAAATCTGGTGTGAAACACTCACACAACTTTCCTTACTCTAGTTCTCAAAATTATAATTGACAAATTTTATAGTTAGTGTACCAAATTTTATTGAAATTCGTCGAAAATTGAAAAAACAGTTCAGTAAAAGTGCACTTCCGGTTTACTAATTTTCTTAAAACTCGGAATTTGGTCATCTATTTATTTCTAATTAATTTTGTTTGGATGATAGAATTGTATAATCAACTATGACAGCAAATTTAAAGAAAGCTGTAACCCCACCCCTTCCCTAAAAGTGCCCTTAAATGAATTTTCCCAGACAGACAAGTTTAAAATAAAAGATGTAGATCTTTGCATGTTTAGTTTATATACAAAGTTTCAAAAAATCGTCGCAGCCATTTTTGAGAAAATCGCGAAAAAGGGAAAAAATCATTTAGTAAAGTGTTAAAAAAAACGCACTTCCGGTTATCCGATTTTTTCAAACTCGGAACTTCAACAACATATTTTATTCTAATTAACATTATTAAGAAGACAGAATTGTCTAATAAACTGAAATAGCAGTTAAGATGACACCTAACTCCACCCCTCCCCCAGAAGTGCCCTTAAAAGAATTTTCCCGGAGAAACGTTTCAAATAAAAGTTGTAGCTCTTTGTATATGTAGTTGATACTCCAAGTTTAAAGAAAATCGTCGGAGCCAGTTTAGAGAAAATTGTAAAAACATAAAAAATACAACTAGTAAAGTGGTACTTTCGGTTGAGGAATTTTGACAGATAACGTACTGTCAGATCCCATGGTGATACCTAAACAGAATATCAAGTTTCAACTTTCTACGGTTTTTCATTTTTGAGCTATGCTGTTCACATATACACACACACACAGGCAGACCATTTGCTAAAAACCACTTTTTTTGACTCAGGGGACCTCAAAACGGATATTTCCGGTGAAAACTCGATATCGAAAATTTGACACGATTACAATACTTCCTCTTACTAGGAGTAAGAGAAAGTAAAAAGTTGTATACAGAGAATTCATTTAATAGAATTTAAGCAAAGAAAAATACAGTTGCTTACAATTTTTTTTTTATTCCAACATTTTATTAGGGAATAAATTGAATTTGTAAACCAGCCAATAAGAATTGATTTTTTAAACACTTTTGATTAGGTTTACTTTATCAGCTTCCAATTCAATATGGACACTAAACTGAAAAATTTAGTATGATTATGACAATAAAATGTCAGTAAATATTTAAAAATTCTAATAAATAAAGTTTAACGTTTTATTAATAAATATCCACTAAAAAAATTGTATCACAAATATTTGAAAACACTTAAATTATTATATTTCATGATTTGTTTCTCCAGTTGGTAGCATGGCGAAAACCTTACTTCCTCCTTCTAGAAAGATAACATTGAGAAGCAGTAAACCATGCTTTTCTCTTTTTCTATTGTCCATTCCCATCTAACATCGCTGCCATTCTCTTCCTTCAGCACACTTGCCTGTACCATTTCCTTCTTTGGTTCCCAGTCAGTCCATTCTTTAAATTGTTCTCCATCCATCACCGCTTATACTCCATTCTTCACTAAATTCTCAACATTTCTATTCAATTTCCTTTTTATCACTTTCTACTGTCCAGTATTTCTTTTCTGGCCCCACCTTCCTATATAATTGTACAAATATTTTTCATCTTTTCCACTACAAACAGGCGACCACATTTTAGCAATAACTTCTTAATGTTACATTTTATATCAACGTATTATTTCCCGGGACAAGCCATATTCACAATAAATCTCCATTAAAAAAAAAAAAACACCCCACCGGATATATATATAGCGTCTGACAAAACTCCCAACGCCCATTGTTCACCCACCAAACAAATTATGCCTAAACATTCCCTCGTGCATAGAATAATTACCATATACCTCGCTAGAGCGATCTCACTAACGCTTATGTAATATTCATAGCAGTACAGAGTTTGCATAAGTTTCTTTTTTTTTTGTCATTTCTTTTCAGTTCTGTGGAAATCGCATTTCCCTATTCTACATTTAAAAATTCATTCTTTTTTTTTTTTTTTTTTTTTCTTATTACACATAAATTACAATATACAAATTAATTGTAGTATATATTTCTTTGCAAGTGTAAAAAAAACTCATAATTTTTTGTTTTTTAAATATTTGTTTTTAAATTACTCTCTAAGTAATAATTCAAATGAATATTGACAAACGATGACAACCACATCTTTCATTAAAAGTTGTTAAAAACTGAAATAAGCAATGAATTTTATTTATTCCTAATTATAACTATAATTATAATAATAATTATTATTATTATTATTTTAATTTAAGGCGTATCAACATCTATGGTCATTGGCGGCCGCAGCCTTCCCAGTGCACTGCCGGGCTCCGGACAGTGTTCTTTCGCTACAGATAACACTGTCCATCACCGAACTGTGAGCTGCAGAGGCTACTTACTAGAAAGAAAAAATGTAAGGGGAAGCATTGGATTCGAACCCGGGACCTCCAGGTCGATGTTCTACAGCTAACCTCCCTTCCCTAATTATAATTACTGAAAAGAAAGATTTCCTGCAATTTTATTCACGTGTTTCTTATATTTATTTTCTAACTAACACAAACACGTTTTTAGAAAATGCTCCTCTATTTTAACAGCATAATAATTAACAAACTAATAACTACTATTCTGGATACTTCCTCTGAATACTGCCACGAAAGCAGACACAAAGATTTCAAGACATAACCGCCTCGCCAATGGAATGAGCCCCTTTTTTCAATTTTTTCTCGAGTTTGTTATAAATTGTCCTCACGTGTTGGTCTAGTGGCTACACACTCGCTTTTCGTGCGTGCGAGAATGCAGAGGTCGATTCCCGTTAGGGCAAAGTTGGTGTTGACCAGCATCGTGATAAAAAGTGGGAAGCTCAGTTAGTAGCGACCTAGGTAGCGAAGGCTGGAACTAAACGGCGTGGTAACTGCCGCGTGCCTACCACTCACCCGCCCCCCATTCAAATCGCCGTCTGGCAAGCCTTGCCCCTTCATGAGCTGTTGCGCCATAGGTTTTTTTTTGCTATAAAGTATTCAAAGAATTTTCATTAGACGATATTACTTCCTTCTTATATTAAGAAAGGACCTTTCTGAGGCAACGTAATTAAGACGAAGCTGGGGGCGTTACGTCGCTAGGCTACGTACCTTATATTTAACACTTCACTATATATAGCCTGTACTATTCCACAACCTTATAATATTCAATATAATTAAATATGTAATAAATATTAAAGGTTTGAAAGAAATTTGTCAATCGGAAGTTTTGAAATGTTGTAAAAGAACGCCGTTCAAGTATGTACTCGTAAGTAACTATTTCATATGATTTTTTACTTTTCCTTCCTGCTATTATTGGGCATTTTCAAAATTGAATATGCCCTAGAAACAGGTATTTTGAAATCCCCTGCGGTAAGAAATAAAGTTTCATATATATAAATAATTCTGCCTTCTATAATGGAAATCGTGCTGGTATTAAGACATGAATGGTTTAAACATTCCAATGACAGAAATTTTATTAAAAAGAAAATATAAGTAAAAGTATATTTGCAAAATTTTATTTGAACCAAACAAAATTAAAATCAAAACCTGAATAAAATGAATTTATGATTCTTCTTTACCAGGTGTTAAGAAATAATTCTTAATACGAAAAGACATTAATACCTTCTACTGCTAGTAATCGATAAACAGAGATCGAATATATATAAATCTGTAAGTGTTTTCCTAGAGAAAGTAACCCCTAAAACCAGGTTTATTCTCTAGAATAGAATAGAATAGAATAGAAAGTAAAATCTTTTTGTATTACATATTTTACAAAAAGAGAAAATAGACATACAAACAACATAAACTGATAGCTATTGATAGGCATGGTTGTATACCGTCAGCCTAGAGTTCATCTTACAAACTAGTAAAAAAATAACTTACTCACTAAAGTAAAACAAAGAAAAAGTAAACAAATCCTGTTGTCAAGAGAGAGGATATATATATATTTTGAATTAAAAAACAAAAGCAAAATCAAAATTTTAAGTATTGAATTCACTTATAAGGAACATCCTGTACTTATAAGCCGAAACATGAAAGCAAAACAAATTTATCCAATTTCCACCATTAATTAAATCAATAATTTCTGCCTGGCTTAGTGCCTTCTTCCCCAGCCACCTCATTCTATATTCCTGTAAAACAGGGCATTTCCCTAAATAATGGCACATGTCCTCACGTTCTCCTAAGTTACAGAGGGTACACATAACCACCGTTCCTCCGAACGCATTGTATTATAATTTAAATTAACTAACTGCCCTCTTAACTTGAAAATGACCTTCATAAGACCGAAATTGTTAGCATCGGATATGTAGTGACCCTCTCCAAGATCAGTAACCAGATGTTTATATAAGGAATGGAAGCTCGAAGATTGCGCTTTTAATATCACAATTTCCTTAAATTTACTTTTAAAACTGGCCACCACAGTTTCTGGATTAACACCTACATAATCCATGCTAATATTTAGGTTACCAAATAACTCTAAGTTTTCTTTGTGCCAATATATTCTATTCTTTATAACTTCCTCAGCTAGTGCTTTGGGCAGTCTCCCTTCTGGCAAGGCTAAAACTTTCTTTATGTAATTCAAATGCAAATTTAACGTGTAACAAAAAATCGGATAAAAATTTGATTCCAGATATAAAATGTAATGAGGCGCATTTACTGGCAGGCAAAACAACTTTCTAACAAAAAATAAATTTAACTTTTCTATTTCTTTAAAACTGAGAAAGCCCCATACCTGGCCAGCATAGCACATGATAGTTCTTACCGCAGCATTAAATACATTTATTTTTTTGGATATTGGAATGTCTGTTTTTTTCATCAAATTAGAATATGTAGTATTTAATGCGAATTTAGCATTTTCCAATTTAGCTGAAAAATGTTTTTTAAAATTTAGGAGAGGTGTAAGACCGAGTCCTAAATAGTTATAATAATTAACTGTTTGTAAAGCGTGCGTTCCCATTTTCCATTTTTCATTCCTGGCTAGCTTTCCTCCGTTTCGAAACACCATCACTTTTGTTTTTTCTAAATTTACGGTTAAATTCCACATTTCACAGTACCGAACAACTTCGTCGATCATTAACTGAAGGGTTTTCGGATCTGGAGCTAATAAAACCACATCATCTGCATACATCAGACAACGAACGGCAATCCCCCCCACCCTGACGCCTCCGTTGATAAATTCCGAGAGGTCATTCAAAAAAAGCGAGAACAGCGCGGGAGACAACAAGCATCCCTGCCTAACGCCAACAGACGTTCCAAATGCCCTTGTAATCCCCTTACCCGTCCAAACAGAAGCCTCTGTGTGTCTATACAAAGCTTGAAGTGTATTTATAAACTTGCTTGGTACACCACATAGGTACAGTTTATAAAACAACGAACTTCTACTTGGGGAATCAAATGCAGCTTTAAAATCTATAAACAGACAATATAAGGTTTATTCTCTAATACTTTACGTAAAATAAAAAATAATCGATAAAGAAAACTATAATCAAAGACGGAAAATAAAAATAATTACAATAATCTGAGAAATCAGTTTTAAAGATGATAATATAAAATAATTTTGAATTTTAGTAATACCAATACTTATTAGAAATTTGATAATACGTCATATAACTAACTGTTCATTTATTAACATACTCGCATCTGTGATAGACCACGTAATGTCCTTTGATATTCAAAAAGATGACAATGAGAAATGATACGGTACCACATTAACGGTGTATGAACTTCATAGGGGTAGCTCAGATCATTAATCATACGAAAACGATGCAAAAAAGCTCTATTCCTACCATTTTCTATGGCCAGCTCATAGCCCGGGAGTGCTCCAGCGGCCCATTGATAGGACCGGAGCCCTACTTTGTGTCTCAAAGTGCCTAAAAAGTACAGCCATCTCACAAGATGTGAGTACAATCAATCACAGGATTGATGGGTTAAAAATCCCAGGGTTGCAGTAAGCGAAAGAGTTCATTGAGAGCTATGCGCCAATGTTCGCGGCGGGGCTGCTCCAACAAGGCCGAGTGCCCATCCCGAGTGCATCGCTGGGCCTGACATTTGTAACGTTCGAAAGAGTGCTGTTTGGTGTGAGGGGCTTGGGTGGCTAAGACTTCGCCTCTTTGGTGAGGAGAGCTGGGGCCTCAAGCTTCACGCAGGGGCCCTTCTCGGGACTGTTCAGTCTTATTCTCTTAGTGTGGGTGCTCCTCGGGCCACCCAGGGGCTGGGCTCCCCCTTTGCAACCAAAAGTTCGTCTAGGAAAGGGGCTAGAGGTATCCTAGGTCGTGGATACCACAATAGTCCCATGACGATCGCAGTGGTATAGGCTTGGTAGCCAAACCCCCCACAGAATCTAATCTAATCTAATGGCCAGCCTAAGTAAACATTGTTTTACGTTACAATTTTAATGAAAATTTGTTAATTACATTATATTAATGGGAATAAGGGGAAGTCGTGTGAGAAAGTTGTGTTCCACACCAGATTTCATTCTAAACCCATATCAAGATTTCCTTCTTGATTTCAAGATAAACATTCTAAAGTTCTGTAATTAATGTAAGTTCTAAAAAGTATATGTGTATTTAAAAAGTTCCAAAATAATTGTTTAACTGAAAATGTGAATTTCCGGTTTTTCACAATTTTTTTTGGACAACAGCTACAAAGATTTTTCTAAATTTGGTTTGATTTAAAATTTTTATTTTAAGGTTATGTGGGGGAACTTGAGATGTGTAAGGGATGTTTCCTTGCAATATTCAGGACCAATGGGATATAAGATAATAAAATTTATAGTATAATTAAGACTTTTTAAGAAAATCTGTATATCACAGCAACCAGTTGTAAAACAGTAATTCATATAGTGTTTCTCTCTACAGTTTATTTTCCTCTATTTAACACGTGACATAAATATGTTATGCACAAAATTATCATTAAGTGTTGTAAAACAGCAACTTAAAACTATCATTCTTAAAAAAAGGAAGACTTCAAAAATAAAAGCAACAATTATTCCCAAAAATATCGGTGACCTAAATACCAAACTTTTCTGTTAATTTCTTTATTTAGCCCTAAATTACTGATTATTTTACAGAATTACAAGTATGCAAATTATACAAGTTAAAATCTAATACCTAGTGCTCACGAAAAATGTAAAAATTGAAAAAAAACAACAAATAAATAAATATAATCGTTCTAGGCACAGGAAGTATCAGAATTTAAAATAAAATTAAAATGATATGAAATTAAAATATAAAAGAATACTGAAAGCAATTTTCATCTGAATTTAAAGAGCAGACTGACAGACATCATCAAGGAGGTGCATGGGTGGCTGTGCTGATTGTATTTAATTTGGGAAAAGAATAGTAGACAAATTCAATTAATGTACACTTATTTAATGTTATTAGTTATAGTTTCCACTCCAGATTATTTCCCATTCCTCTAAATTATTACCTATAATAGTTATTACAAAAAATAGACTTTTTATTTGTAATTTTGTTTTTCTTTTATTTCTCATCACTTATACTTAAGATTGATGTTTTCTTTTTATTCTTGCTTTATAATTCCTGCTTAATTTTACAGCTGTACTAGATTAGATTAGATTGAAAACAGGGAGGGCCAAGCCTCATTCCAATGCGACCTGCAATGAGAGGTGTATTGTGGGGTTACAGCATATCCTTCAGTTTCGCCCTCTTAATTAGGCCTAGTAAACCTGAAAATGGCTCCGTCATGAAGCTCGTGGCTTCGGGATTACTTGTCCCCAGTTGAAGAAACCTTGTACACATCAGGTCGGCTCAGTCACAAAGGATGTCCACCGGGGTTTCCTCCTCGGCCTTGCAGAACCGGCGTAACGGGTTGTCTGCAAGTAGCAATTTGGTGCATGTACCTATTCATCCTACAATGCCCTGTTAGTTGAGCCTTAGCCTTATATCCTTTCGGCTATGGCTCCGTAGATCTCTAGTAAATGTAGGTAAATGTCTTTTAACAAAGAATTTAGCTTGCCTTTGCCTTGGTGTTCTTTCCTACCATTGTAGTCGCTGGTCTTCTATCCAATCTTTGAAAGAAGCTTGAATCAGGCTTAAATCAGGCTCCTGGCAACCAGCGAAACCACGCGGGGCCTTTAAAGGTATCGTTGGACCCTCCCTCACCAGGGCGTCCGCCCTTTCGTTGCTAAGGAACCCCTATGAACCGGCACCCAGGCGAAGGTCAGCTTATTTCGAGCACCCACCTCGGTTAGGGCAGATAGGAAACGCACACCAGTTTTGAGACTATTTGGTGTGAAGAAAGTACCTTTACGACTGCTTGACTATCGGAGTATAGGGTCATTCTTCTAACGCCCAATCCTTGCCTTATAATCTCCTTGGCGCAGAGTTGGAAAGCCATAATTTCGGACTGAAAGACCGTGGCGTACATCACTAGTCTGTTCTTAATCTTAACTTTAGGCCTGCTCCCATAGACCCTAGCTCAACCCCAGTCAGAGTTTAAGGGCCGCCTGAATACCAGACCGAGTTACCGAGCAGAGGGGGATCCAAGTCACATTCGCCCTTGTTCGGTATGACAATGTTGAGGTTCTTTTCAAAGTAAAGCTTGGCAATCATTCTGTCGGTAGGCATGCCAAGTACATTGGTCCGCCTTAACTTCCTCTATCAACCTCTGCTTAACACAGTCATGCCTACAAGTGGATAGGTGGCGGCGACCACTGCAGGACCCTATGAATACCCATTCTGGCCTCGCCTTGAATGAGAATGTGTAGCAGTGGTAGATTAAGCAGGACCTTCAACGCCGCAGTCAGGGAGTTCTTATGGCCCCCGTGGTACCCAGGCATGACGACAGTTGCTACTAAGTGGATGATGCATATTGCTGCTTCATGTGATAAAATAATTTCGTTGACTTACTTATGTTTCAATTTTTGATACAGCATTTTCACCCGAAGTATATATTTTCAGATCCGCAATAAATAAAATATAAAAAAATGAAGAAAGAAAAAATAAAAGAAAAAGTTGTATGTGACTTTACCGCCCACAAAATATTAAGGTCTAATGAGGTTTACTATAGAGTTTCAAGTCGGAAGAAAATCCGTTTACCGGAAGACCGCGATATTACTGGGACTTTCGGGATTTACTAGAAAATGGCTTCAAATATTTTTCTTTAAACTTGAAAACCTAATATACAAACCTATTGTTTTATTCCTCAGGGAAAAATAATTTAGGGGGAGTTCTATCTAGTTTATATCTATGATGTTTAACTAAACAGCCATTACAAGTTTTGTTATAGTTTGACAGTGATATCTGGTAGCCTACAATGTAGACAGTTGAGCTAGCTATGTGCTGAGAATCAACAAGCATAATACGTATACATATGTATGTATGTATATGTATGTATGTATATGTATGTATGTATATATATGTATGTATGCATATGTATGTATATATATATGTATGTATATGTATGTATAACTAACATTTAGTAAAAATTGCAGGTATAAAGATTTTTGTCAGCCGTTAAAGTATATGTTTAATGTTAATTTTTGTAAAATTCGTGAGTATTTTGGGTGGAAGTAAAAATCAAGATGAATTCCTTGCCAACGTACGAAACTTTTATTATATTTTTCGAAGCAAAAACTTATTATCAAATGTGTAATATGTAAAATGTAATGAAATTGTTGTGTATAAATGTCCTTTATTCAATTACATATTCACAATCATATTTGTGAAACACGTCTATGCACAACATTGTCATTAAACCTTACATACTATACACTTTGAGGATATGTTTTTGCCCCTTGAAAAAGATAATAAAAGTATCGTAAACATTCGCAATAATTTATCTAGTTTTTTTTTTTACTTCTGACCAAAACTCACGAATTTTAATAATAGGTTGAAGAAATTTTGTCAATAATTTTAGTAAAAAAAAACTTGCACGAGTTTTATCAGAGATTTTTTTTTTTAATTAAATAAGTTTATGATTATTAATATTTTAAATAATAAATAAAAAAAATAAAAAATGCTAATACAGAGTATAATAGAGGGGGTAATGTAAACTTGAATGATTCTCAGATGAAATAGAGGCGAGGAAAAGTTAAGAAGTTGGCTACGGCGGAAGGGAAGAGAAATGTAAGGGGAAGGATGCAACGTAGAATAGAGTTTATCAAGAACGATGTTAGTCTTAATCGCTTAGTGTGGAAACGTTGTAAAAAAATTTACGACAGAGAGACAAGACTGGTGAAGAGAACTTCTACAGTGATTAGAAGAAAAAATATCAACACCTAGTCCTCTGTTTTACTTTAACTATGAAGAATAAAGGAGAAGAGGAAGAGGTGTCGATGAAGCAGGTACATTAATAACTACCAACCCATTAAGGAATCTATTCAGAATATCTCTGAACAACCATTATTGCTTCAACAGTAATTAATGTATAAATAATTTATTATGAAAAACGCTACAGCTTTCTTCAACAAATGAGAAGGAATCCATCTTACAACCACCATTAATTTGTCATTATTTAAATAATCTATCTTTGAGAAGATTATGTTTCTTGTAATAGATTTTTAATTTTTTTTTTTTCTGCAACGTTTCAAAGTATTTATCTCAATGGAAGACAAGTATTGATCTTTAATGTACTACTATTAAATATGCATTAGTAATTAAAGATGTTGTTTAAACATCCACCTACTAACTAAAACATACTGGTACATAATATTAATATAAAATTAATAAATTAATATTATGTTCAGCGTTAATAGTAAAATTTATTATAATAATATAATATGTTGATCTTAAATGCTCATCTACTGCAACAAATATATTGTAATATGTGTAACTCTAGGAGAAATGATAAATATTATTATGATATTTATGTTAAATATAAATTAACAAAAATTACATTTTTGTGTAAGGCGAAATTTGGGGTTTTTGAAGGTTGGGTGAAAACAATAGGGAACAGTTATGAAGGTAGAATACCTTCAGTTACAATAAAAGGAATTTCCCTTCCTTTCACTCTTCAGTGGAGGGAGGGATTATATAAATCTAGGGCCAGAAATAGTGAGGGATCAAATTTGTAGTGATGAGAAATCTGTGTATAGGAAAAGCAGTGCAATCCGAAAATGTATAATACTGACATGGTGCAAACCCAACCTTCAACAAATTTTTATATGTAAGTCTTATTATGAATTAATCCCTGTAATTTTGGTTTTATCTTAAGACAAGATTTGATACTAACTTATTAACTTATTTTGTTATTATTAAATATATACATGATAATAATGAGCTATGTATGATTTCTTTCACATCCTCTCCTAGTTCAGGTGAACACAGACCTCACGAGATCCCTTTAGAGAAGAGTTAAAATAAAAATTATAATTATTTACGACTCCAAATTTCTTTTTTATACCCCCCAATTATATATAATATTACAATATATTATAATAATAACAGTTATATAATATCGCGAATATTATCTTAGTAACAAGATAAACAAAACTAAAAACTGAATTATATAGAAAATGATAAACTATAATAACCTCAGTTCAATGAACATATTTTATATTAAAGTTCACCTTGAACAAACTCCAAATGCACCGATATTGTAGCTGTATGATTATGCTATAAATTGATTTTTTTAATCAGAAAATTTTATTGAACCACTCTGAGTGAGATAAGTATATATTTTAAGAATTTCTCACGCTCGCTATCTTTATTTATGTGGTTTATATTGATATTCTTTATAAATAATATAGTATTATCACATTTGTCAGCAAATTATAAATTGTTAACTAACAGAATTTTCTAGGATGACTAAGAAGACACAGGTTCAATCTAGAGTTAACCAAAAACTCTATGATAGAAGAAGACATTCATATACATATTTATATGACGTGACAGGACCTCTAAAATTTTCAAGAGAACTCTTTTCTTTCATTAATTAAAACCATTCTGATTATAATACCTGTTCGATAAGCGTAAGTGGAGATAATATTGATGAATGTGCATTACCATACTATGTTGAGCGAAAACTTAAAAATTAAAATATCAAAGAATTAAGTCTAATTCTATAAAATATATAAAATCCTTCAATTAACACTATTTAGTATCAATTCTCTTTGATAATAATTGTCAGTGACGCAAAAAAAGAATAATTTTAATTAAGAATCTTAAACAAGCAGTCGTCACTTGAAATCTATACTAACGTTTCAGTTTCAAAACCCTATGGCACAACAGCCCATGAGGAGGAAGGCGGCGATTTGAATAGGGGGGCGTGTGGTAAGCACACTATTCCCACGCCGTTTAGTTCCGACCTTCTTCGCTACCTAGGGCGCTACTAACTGTAGTTTCCCATTTTTTATCACGATGCTAGGCAACACCGACTTTGCCCTCAAGGGAATCGAACCCTGAATTCTCGCACGAAAGGCGAGTGCGCTAGCCACCAGACCAACGCGTGAGGTCAAGGTTTCAAATGAATTACAAATTTAAATAAAACCAAAAATCTAATGTAAAAACTTTTACTGTTCATTTTATTGCTTTTCTCATCTTCCAGTTTACTATTTTTCATCAACTACAATAAATTTTACTTACCTCAATATTATTGGCAGTATGAGTATATTAAAAACATAAAGAAGTTAATATTTTGAAACTAACATTCAAATTGTTGTTGTGGTGGTTGGCAATGAAGCAAAAAGAGAATAATTTTAATTAAGAATCTTAAACAAATAGTCCTCACTTGAAATCTATACTAATGTTCCAGTTTCAAAACCTTATGGCACAACAGCCCATGAAGACCAAGGCTTGCCAATGCTCTCTCTGATGAATACGCATAGAACATCATTTTTAATTTCTCTGGCTGTTCGTTTTTGAGTGCAATTTCTCTCACACTAACAAACACAACGATCTCTAAAATATGTTTTCTCGTATCAAAATAATTCAAAATATCTTGAAAATATTTTTTTAACGGATTTTGTAATTTTGACACAAAATGCAAAAATGAGAAAATAAAAAGAAATAAAACAGCGATCTCTTTATTAAATATTAACAATGAGGCAATGAGTGCCCTTCAGAAATACTATGCTAATTAACTAAACAGCAATGGCAACAATATATTTAGAACTGATGACCATATATCAATTTAAAGTAATATAATTAGAAAATAAAACGTTAACACAATTATTAATAAATACTGAATTATCCATGGTCAATTGATTGGACAGTTATATGCCAAATAATTAATAACGAAACTAAAAGATTTAGTAGTTTGGCAGTATATTGAGTTATGTGACACCCAAAGGTCATATATTGCTGTTTCCCTTACTAACACATCATAATATTGTATATAGCTTTCTCTCTCACACTCTCTCTCTCTCTCACACACACACACACACACACACACACATAACACGCTATCTCTCTCACACACATTCGCTCTCCCTCCTAACATTTTATTTGTGATTTATCGAGTTACAGTTTTAATTACCGTTTTTTTGCTTCTCTCATGTTAACTCATATTGTTATTGGATTATTTTGATATTTATGTAAATCTGAATAGAATTGAAACTTCACTAAAATTTCCAATTATCATGCCATATATATATACATATATAGGTTGGAAATTGTCGTACAAACTATAATCTGATTGGACTGTTTATTATTATTGCTACTACTAATTATACTGTAATTTAAAATATTGTTATTTTTCTTAACTTAAACGCTCCCTTACTAAAATAAAAAGGCCAAATATATATTGTAAATAATAGAGACTGTGGTGTGATGTTACAATCAAAACATCACCATTCGCCCCTTTAATAGTAATAACAACAGGGGCGTCATTCAATAAGTAACGAGACAAATCGCAGTAACTAAAAAACGATTTATTTTATCAATACAAACTTTGGCTACTTTTCAACATACTCCCCAGCAAACATTTATACACTTGTCCCATCGTTCTTCTAATTTGTGTAAGCCTCTAGCATAAAATTCTTTGGGTTGATCTCGAAGCCTCTTTTGCATCTGATTTTTAACTTCTTCATAAGAGTGATTTTTTTCCATGTAGAGCCTCTTTAAGGGTTCCAAACAAATGGAAGTCCGATGGGGCGAGGTCGTGGCTGTAGAGGGGATGTGGAAGGGTCTCCACTTTTTCTTGAGTTAGCTATGCCGTGTGTGGGAGCGCGTTGTCATGAAGCAAAATCACATCTTTAGTCAAGAGTGCATTAAGTTTCGGTCGATGGCAGCCTTACTTTGTTTGTGAGCATATCAACTGTAATACTGTCTCTTGATGGTTCGTTGATCTTCGAGTTCATGCGACATTCGAGGGACAAAATTGCAACTTCTAGCGGTTGTCCACTTCGTTGCTCGTCACTGACACTTACACGGCCACTTTTAAACTATTCTACCCATTTCTAATCGTTCGAACGGTTTAGACATTTATTCTCGTACACTTTCAACATTCTTTCGTGGAATTCACTACTTTTGATACCCTCTGAATCTAAAAATCTAATCACAGAGCGTTGTTCTTCCGAGGTGCAATGCTCGGAATTGACTCGCCATTGTTAACTGAATACATTTGAGTTTATGCTTACTAAATACTCTCGACCAGCTGATGAGAAATTAAGTACATGGATACCAACTTGATGCACTGGAACTATTATACGGATTAAAGAACCCGTTTCTGAGTTACAACGATCTGTCTCGTTACTTACTGAATGACCCTCATACTTTATTGAGCTTTGAAAAAACAAATGATAAATCCATCCACCACCATACATGGCACTGAAATAGACTTACAGTGAATTCCAGCTCGACAAGATAAAGAAGATCGTATGGCACGTCTCAGAGCAGTAGCACATCTCCCTTAAGCAATGTGAGTCAAATTATTACACAACAGTGGTAAAGTGATAACAAAAAGATCTCGAAATAAAAATGCTTTCCACAAGGCCCCACTTCAGACTGAATACTTTCCGTAACAATTAGTGTGGCCAACAGTTAACATCCTTTCAGACAAGGTCATTTTGTAAGAATGCGTGTTAGATTAATGTGAAGAAACACTTCAGCTGCTCTAACATAGGTAATTAATAATTTTATATGCATAACTTCCGAAGTAATTTAGTTTAAGAAAAAGTATAAAATAAGATTTGGAATAAAATGAAAGCAGAATAAATAATGCCATACTGCAAACAAAAATAATATGGTATGCTTTCTGAACAATTAGCAACATCTAAAAAAATCCTAAAACATAAAATCTATGAAAGGATCAATTTAATTTTACTTTTAAATACAAGAAGTGCCATACGAATTGGACTTTGTTTAGAAAATAACAGCACGATTTAAAAATATAAATTGAGCGAAAATGTTCAGGGGACTACTTAATATTATTAAAAATTAGATGGAAAAAAATGAATATATAATTTTTTTTTTTCATTTATTGGTAATTGACATTTATATATAAACACAGTTGTAAATTTGTGGAAAGATACACAAATCACTTGAATCTCATTGGGTAGGAAATATTATTTATTATCACTTTCAATAAGAAAAGGAATGGCGCTTACAATGAAACGCTGAATCCTTGCTGCCAGTGTTACAAGACCCATGTGTCCTTAGCCCATGTCGGGGAAAAGGGGAGAGGAAAAATTAAGAATAAGGAAATAATTCGTATTTGCATTCCAACTCTTGAGTCTTCATCAATACACTGCTACTTGGCTGGTGATCGTAGATAATAATCGTAGAGTATGGGCTCCCAGAAACTGCATGGTAGGAAATCAATATTCACAATAAACCTACGCAGGCCCGAGAGAACCGAGCCGCTAAGTCGACAAAAGCACTAGTTTATTAACAATACCCAGGAAAACCAAAAATAACATACTTGGGTTTTCACAATTAAGGGCAACCGAACTGTCATGAATTGTATAGGTCCGCCTACGACCTATTCAAGGGGTAGCCTAACGACTTACTCCTTCGAGCTTAAAATGGCGAATGACTGAGAGAGAAGAAAATGCATAGGTTTCCCTATTCCCAACTCTTAGGACACAGCCAAATAAATTAGTAATTTATTATCAAAGTAGTCAATTAGTAAATTATTATCAATTTGATTACTCTCCGCGAAATCAAATTATTGTACGATGTTGGCGGCAAATTTAAATTTGTATTAAATACCGGACAGATTCCTTTCATCTTTGTACCTTCGCTTGGTCTGCAACATTATCTGCTCCCAAAAATGATCATGCCTGAGGGAAATCTGTAATCAATTTCTTCCAAAATAAAATATTATGGAAATAAATTAAGACATAATCTAAATTTCTATATTTTTGCTACGAACAAAATAAAAAAAAAGCAGTTAAGAGTGCACTTCATTCGGCATTGCTTGTTTATTTGTTTAGAGCGTTCATTACACCGGTCCAATTGATGGATTTTGCCCGGAGCATGCCAGACTAGTACCAAAACGGAATACCAAGTTTGAACTTCCTGCGACTTTTCTTGTTGTAATATACACACACACACACACACAGGAAGAAGAGTTATAAGGAGAGGGACTATTCCTTAAAAACATTTTGTTCGTACTAAGGATACTTCAAATTCCGTTAAAAAATCAATTTCGTGATCGTAATACAGGAGTAAGAGAAAATAAAAAGATAATACATCTTTATTATACATAAATTTATGTTAATAAATAAATGTATGTAATTTGTTAATTTATTCGAGCATAGTTGGCAATAAACAAAACAAAATATAAGTAATGTGAAATGATATTCTCATATTACTATTCTAGGTTTAGCGCCTACAACTCCTGACTCTTACGTTCGAGTGGAGATAGGCAGAATCCATACCAAATGGAAATTATTTAAAAGAATGTTAAATTGGTACATTAAATTACTAAATATGGATTCAGATAGTTTATCCAAAATAATCTATAATAGAATGGCCGAATTTGTTGATATTAATCTCATACTATAGATTTTGAACATTCAAAGTAGCTCACAATTAGTACGTATTAAAAATGATTTGAGTGAATCTTTCAAAAACTCTTTAATATTAAGGACATTGAGTTTGTAATGAATTCTTCATTTAATTTGCACTTCCGTTTCTGTAGTTCGTTGACATTTGGAGAAGAATATTTATTAAATAATAGATGTCATATAAATAAGATCAGGATTTTTGCACAACTGAGATTATTTAACAAAAAATACACCTCATTATACCTGAACCTTAAAAAATATAAATTCTTTCCAACCAGTTTATGTTCTCTTTGTACGTTAAATTACAAAGATAATAACTATCACTTTCTTTTTTATTGTAACAAGCTTGATAAGCTTAGAGGAAAATATTAGCGAAGTATATTAATTTTCCTCCTGTATCTAATGAAGAATATGTATCAATGGAAACATTAATAAAATTAATGTTTAAAAGGTTCTGGAGATGAGGGCAATAAATTGTTTAAATAATTGAAACCGGCATTTTGTAAATTTAAGCTTTTTAACTTGAGTGTAATTACTTGTAACATCGAAATGAAAAAGAAAGTTACCAGTTTTAGATTATTAGCTAAATATTTCCATGTACTACAGATATCACTGGCAATCATTATTTTCAGAATTATTATTAATGGCTAATGGAAGATTATATTTTAGTTATTTTATACCTTTTGTTTATGAAGATAAGTTGTTCTTTTTATTTTGTTTTAATTTTCAAATGTTTCATACCTTGTAAGCGAACTGTTTACTTTTTACTTTTTTATTATTTCTATCTTATGATGCGTTCCTTTTGCTTTTGTATGTTTATATTTATTGTTTGTAATGTTTAGTATACACCGTTCCTTTGTATAAGATGCTATCTTGAAACAAATAATAAATACTCTCATATTTCATTTTACAACATTATTGCCAAATTTGGCATTTAAAATGGAAAACATAACGCCAAGAAATATTATCAGCAGACTGATATTTTGAATTTTTTAATGAATTTTAATAAAAAGCAAATAAAGAAACAAAAATTATCAGATAATTTATGTACTTGTAATAAATAAATTTACTGTTTTTTTTTTGTTTTTTTTTTTTTTGTTTCCTAGGAAAGTCTATTGAAATTAAAAATCTTCTTCAGCCCTTTAAATCCACCCCAAGTGTGCTACTTTTATAGTTTCGAAGATACAAAATGTAAGATTACAAAAATTTCAATCAAAATTTTCGCATATCTACTTCTAACAGTTACAGGATTGACAGGAGTTGACAGTTGACACAGTCATGTCATAGTTTTGGCTCATTGTGGTTAGATCGGCCACAAGTTATGGCTCTTTTCACTAATAATTATCCTGAATAATTATCGCATCGAAATTTCTTAACACTGCCGCTCAGAAAATTACACAAGCTTCCGAGAATAAAGTCCTTTTTCTAGTCCATCTACAAAGAAGCCATATTGTATAAACTTACACAATGATAACGATAATGAAAAAAAAAAGCTATAATAAAATAATGTTAATTTAATTTAATAAAATAATAATAATAATAATAATAAATAAATAAAAGCTAGCACATTAAAGTTAAATAAATGCGGTGTATAATAAAGAGTACGGTATTATACAACGCCACATTTAAGTCAATATTATGTGCGTATGTTAGGGAGAGGGGATGGAAGCGAATTGAGTCCCTGGACATGGTGAGTTGTGTGGTCCGGACAGATATAGTTGTACTATGGACACAGGTGTGGTCAAACAGCCAGTAGTAATGCACAAACATTACTGCTTCACACTGCCACACACAATACACAAACACACAGAGATAGTCGGTAGCGTAACCAAACATATTTGTTATTACTATAATATTTATTAATATTGCTTACTGTACGTGCCACATATGCATGTGTTTTTTTTTTTCCAATATACAACAAACGTTACCCTTTCTCCAATATTATCTCATAACTATATACTACCTATATATTTTTCATCAAAATTAATTAAAACAACTGGAAAGATCGTTTTATTTTACAAACAGAGTCACAATATAAAGAGGAAAATAGATAGATATAAAATTAATATTTGGAAGTGTTGCAATCAACTCCAGCAGACTTATACATATCATTGTGCAATAAGCAATATTATATAATTAATATTAACAATTTCTTATTGGGGCTGGGTGTATAATGTACTACTATAAATGACTAAAAGAGGTCTACTGTGTCGTGTTAACAACAATTAACAACTAGTGAGTTTGCAATATGTACATCTTTGGGCGAATTAAAAAATATAAATTGTATCGAAATATATTCTTGTTATATATTTTATAATTGTAGAGTAAGGAATTTTTCTGATATATAATTTATAAATTTGGGTTTTTGAAGGTTGGAAAGTACAAAAGAAACAGTTAGTTGAGTTAGAGATACCTGGCCTACCCCTATCACTACATTTATTTAGGACAAACGGAATTTCCCTCTTCTCACTTTCTCCGAGGTGGAGGTAGAATAATATAAGGTGGATAGGGAAGGGGGTCAGTTTAAAATTTATACCATAAAAGGAGTGAAATCTATCATTAGAAAAAAAGCCATCTTACTGTAGTGAGTGGTGGAAGTGCTCCAAGAAACCTTACCTTCTTCAACCTAGAATATATGTAAGTTTTATAAAAAGCTATTTCTCCCAAATGACAAGACACTTATGGTTATTGTAGCTCAATACTGTATTTATTAATTTTTGACACATACTGTATATTTTAATTATATATTTTGAATCTATATATTTAGTTGTTTTTTCATCCTCCCCAACTTTCTGTATAAACACAGACCTCACGAAATCCCTTTAGAGAAGATTTCAAATATAAATTATAATAATTAATTATTAGTTAAATTTATCCCCCCCCCCCATAACATTACAGAGTGTTATTATGGATAATTAGTAAAGTACTAGAAGATGATCAAAACAGATGTTTAAAAAATGTCTGAATTTTATGTAAAAAAAAAAAAAAAAAATCACTGTTTAGAATATTAAGTTCCTATTCTAAAATAATAATAAGATGAGGAAAGTGATAGGCAGTAATCATGAGGCTAAACATTGGGAATATACGTTTGACTTACAGTCACCTCTGTAAGAAGCCAGAAGGCCCAGATGTTCATGGTATAGAAAAAGACTGACCGTAGCACATATATTAGAAGGGTGTCAGGCATGGCGACTATATTCTAACATGATTTGCGTGCAATATTCAAATCATCTTTATTGTTTAAAATGATAAACATTTCGTACAATAAGGAGTTGGTACATTATAATACGTTTATAACACAAAGAAAACAAAAGTGTCAGCTACAAAAATAAAGAAAATAGACTTATTAATCGACGCTGCTTAAATTAATAAAGTTCTTACTTTTAAGCTATTTATAAAAAATGCATAAATATTATTTATTTTACCGATATCATTAATATGCAAAAGATCCTCTAATGTATTAACCAAAGCAAGATAGTTCCTCAGATATTTATTTCTTTGACTAATAAACATTGGGCAGGAAAATAAGAAATGTGCTACCGTGTCCATCTCACCTCTGAAACAAACTGGACCGAGAACACATACTTGCTGCCTTCAATATATAATGATGTCTTCTTTTTATATGCCAAACGTAATTGGGCCACCAGTCTTATTTTTGTTATATTTACATTGAAATATAAATATTCTTGCTTTATTCCAAATGTACAAATATTACGGTAATACAAGTTGTATGTACCATTGCAAACAGAGTCGATATCCTTACTGATTAAATTATTTTCAAAAGAAATTAACAAATCTTTATACTTATTTTTAATAACATCAACATTTCTACACTGGTACAAACTTTCCTCTCCTATTATCGTCAAATAGTACCTCAACTCGGAGACCCAGTTCAAAGGAATATTTTGTTTATCAATTAACTGTAGGAGCCTATTAAAACATATTTTGGGGAGTTTATCATTGGACATACCTAGCAAACTAATCCACCATCCTAACATTTTTTTAAAAATTTTAAGTTGGATGTGAGACCTGCATAACTCTAGCCTTATGTAAAGCATTTGGAGTATGAAGAGGTAAATTCAGTAATAATTTAAAAAAGTTAATTTGACCTCGTTCAACCTGAGTTAAACATTGGGAACCCCAAAATTCGGCCATATAAAGTAGATTAGTTTGCGAGATAGCGTCAAACAATGAAGCTTTTGAACTCCAAGAATCTGATTTGCAGGATTTTAATAAATTTAACACAGAGGAGTTGGCAGCAGAACATTTCGTAAGAAAATAATGTCAACCAGCAGATGAAAAACGTCCTGATGTCGAAAATGGGACGCCCAAATAAATAAACTTATTGTTTGTTTCAATGATTTTATCATCATAATAAACATTTTTAATTTTACCAAGCCAGCCCCCTTTATGAAATGGTATTATTACTGTCATTTTGAATTTACCATTAAGTCATTCTCTTTACAATAATCCCTGAGCAAGTTCAATTTGAATTGCGCATCCCTCCATGAAGATGCCAACAGCACGATGTTGTCAGCATACATCAACATTAATATTCCTTCACTATTGCATATATTAATTCCCTCAGCTTTTCTTTCATGAAAAAAGTCCAATATATTTGATATATATAATGAGAATAGTAAGGGACTCAAAACTTCTCCTTGCAATACACCCCTTGTTGCTTTAATATCTTTAGAAACTTCTTCAGCCATCAGAAATTCTTACTGAGGCGGATACATAGATATTTTTGATTGTGCGAACTAATTTAGCACTGACTCCCATCTGATATAGTTTCATCCATAATTTCGAGTGACTAACGGAATCAAACGCACGCTTGAAATCTATGAATATGCCGAATATTTTCCTTCGCTTAAGCCTTAAGTTTATATTAATAACAGAGGACAGTGTAAAAATACTGTCTCTGCATCCCATACCTTTTCTGAATCCCATTTGCTCCCTTGGTAATAAACCTCTTTCGTCGATCCATCTCGTTAGTCTTGTATTTATGATATTTGTAAATATCTTAATTACTGAATTGCATAAAGCGATTTGCGTGCAATATTAGAAGGGATTTCCCTTAAAAAAAAAAAAAGCTATTTGCTTTCTTAAAGAGAAAGAATTTTTATTATAAGCTTTAAGATTTGGTTAAATTAGTTTTAATAAAAGGGGGGAGGATATCGAGTACTCTCCCCTGTATGTAAATGTGAGACTCGAATGTATTTATTAGTATGTACGTTTTATTGGAGCAAATGCTAGCATGAGTGAACGCAAATAATGTAAATGTGTTTTTGATTTCTGTTTCTTTTTTTTTTTTTTAAGGGTGTAGGAATATTTATAAAAGTAGTACACTCTGATTAGGTCTAGGAAAAAATTTCAGAGGAAGAAATATTTATTAAATTCTTCTCTCGATGCAAATAAGCCACCAAACAAGGAAGATGATATAAAAGAAAAAGATGATTCAGGTAGTAGTTTAATTACCTCACGCCATTTATAGACAATATGTACCATAAAATATGTGAATAAGTATATTAATTATTAAATAAGATTAATTTGTAGGGCAATCCTCAGAAGAGCACTTGCCTCGCTATGAATTGTTTATACAAAGGATGATGGCACTGTCTGTATAGGTATTCACATTCCCCCTCGTCGTCTTCTTGGTGTGATGGCGTATGAGGAGATGTATGGAACCATGTTCGATATCCTGAGACTCCACCATACCTTGGCTAGTCAAAGTATTGTGTTGGATGCCATAAAGGAAAACCAATAGAATATGTGCCAATCATGACTGAGCAGAAATTGGTTCGAGAAGAAAAATATTCGAAAGGCGGTAATGACCTTAGCTGTCGATGCGCAAAAAATGGAAGAAGAAGAAGCAGAAGCATTTTTTAAGTTCATTCTTTGGGAAAGCTGCTATAAATAGTAGAGATTTATTTGGGATTTGGGAAGTGGGCAGTTCGATGTAAAGAATGAATAGTGGCAACGATACGAGCGTTAACATATATTGATAGTGATCCACAATATATCCCAACTAACTTACGACTGGAGACATCACAGCTAGAAAACCGAAAAGAAAGGCAACAGCAATGGAAGATTACAGAACTAAAAGAAAAATCAATTGGTCAGACAATGGTCAGAAAATCAGCAAACTTTGGAGCAGAATTTTCCATGAAATGCAACAACAAAAACACAATCGCTCGCAATTTCAAGAGCGTGACAGCGCTGCAGCATGAGGACAAATTACAAAACAGGCTTGGTAATTGGCAAACCTAGCCAAGTTCTTCTGCAGAGTTATGTTTAATGGATGTACGTACCAATTTAGTAGTGAATGCTAGAATAACACAAATTTCTATAAATATGGGTCTCGGCTGAATTGATTGCTAATGCTGACAGATAATTCTTGTGATATTGTAGATCAGAACACAAGAAGTTTTTAATAATTTTTAAAAAAAGATCGTTCGTCATTTCAAGAAAAAATTCATTCATAATATTTTTCACAACGTGTTTCTAACAATGAGACAAAATTTCTAAGGTATCCATCTATTTATATTGTTTACTCATATATTCTGCAAAGACTACAAAATATAGAAATTTAATGTCTACGAATATATAAGCGTCTAGGAATTACTTTTTTTTTCGATGCTTAGGATACGATGAAATTTCATTGAATGTAAATAAAATGGGTAGTGGTTTAAATATTTTGCGTTATTTTCAGAAGAAAATTAATCATTGGAATATTCAGGTTTTCAAGTGCAGATAAAATTTTTGATAAAAAAAAAAGCATTCCCCGAGTAATAATCTTTTCATATGTTTCGACATAACCATGGGAAAACCTTCTTTTTTTTCCAGAACAACCTCAAAACTATAATCACTGCAACAATTCGGACGTGATGATCAGAGTAAGCATCCACTGTAAGTAGCCTAACACTATCTTACTGATTTGACTTGATTTTTGCAGCAAGTTTTAACAGACTGTAACAACACAAGCAAATTATCCACTTATACAGATTCTACTAAAAAAGATATTAAATAAAAAAGAGTGTAGAAAGTAGATGGGTAAATTGGCTGAATGTAATAGAGAGAGAGAGGGAGGCTATGAGAAAAAGAAGAGACCGTATATAATGTGAGCAACATATACACGAGTGGAGAAGATTGAAGCATAAAGAAGACCGGATAGGATAGTGGCCGGGTTGAATTGCTGGATGTTGATGCTGGTATTGGTAGCCATTGTTGGAATAAAGTGGAGTAACGCTCTGTGCATCACATCACATACACGGATGTCATCATCACAGTATCCAACATTATTGTAAAGAGAGAGAACTGCCTTCAAACAACATCTCTTATATGAATCAACTGAATGAATGAATCCTCTCCCCACTTTCTAACTAGCCCCCAACTACACTGGCAGAATCTACATTACTCAAAACGACTTCTTATGTAACGACTACTACAGTAATACAAAAATTAAAAAACTATCTTTCCTTCACACATGCATTTTGGAATTCCTGACGTCCGATTTAGCATGTATAAAAAACTAACCTTGGAGCAACGCCATGAAGCTCAGGTCTCTGCCAGCGGCGAATTTTATTGAAGCGCTGATCTGATTAGCAGCCCGCTCATTCGACTGATGAGTAGTTCTGCCAATGGCCACGACGATTTGCTATTACCTTATAAATCCCACTACAAAGTCAACTATGTTTTGAAGCTTCAACGGAAATTGAGTTGGCATTAATGGTGTAATCAATATTCAATAACCAATCATTGGAAACCAAGTTAAAAATAATTGTATTAACTTGGTGACTCTTCTCCTATGTCCCAGTCAAACAATTTGAGAACAAATTGTGAATATGTCCATCATACAGCATGCTTCCTTTTGTAGGTTCTGAACGGTTTCGGATTCTTAATTTTTTATACCTTTAAGGAAAGTACATCCTTTAGCAAGGGAAAATTACACAATATACATAAAATTAAATAAAATGATATTATTTAGAGCATACTGGACAATTATAATGCAAAATATTCATATTTATACAGAATATAAATTATATGTATGAAAAGTAAACTAAAATGCACTTGAAGAAATAAACAAAATAAAAATAAACAATGAAATAAATCAACAAAAATTCTAACATTAATTATAAACAATATTGAGTAGCATTAAGGAAGAAAAGAAAAGAAGCAATTAAATAAGTTATAGAAATTGAAATAATTGTACAAAGGAACCTACATTTTCACTTTCTTTTATTCACTATTTCCTGCAGTTACTTTCAACGAAGGAGACAAGTTCCAAATCTCAATTAAGTACAAATACACATCATTTATTTAGATCTTACTATCTAATTTCAATATGTTTCCGATATTTACGCTACTTGCGCAATTTACAATATATTTATCTATGAATTTTTATCTGGATTCGGAGTAAATAGGGCATTCCAATGATAGTTGATTTGAACAATGTGTTATATTCTGTAGACAACATAATTTGCAAAACTGTTCAATGCAAAAATAACAATTCCTTCAATAATCTAATTAAGTTTTGTTTGAAACTGGTTTAAAATATAAAAAAACTATAACTTTTTCTGTACATTAAATTAATTACTTCCTACTAATTTTTTTATTTAATATGAACTTTATCTCCATTTACTATTTTCTACCAACCTTCTTATATACCTGTTTACATATTTTCTTATGTTAATCCTTAATATATTTTTTTAATCCTTATATAATATATTCAGTAATAATAAGGTATACCATCGTATTCTTTGGTATATAATGTACACTTCAAATTTCCTATAGCCCATTGTTTAATAAAAAATATTACAAGATAAAGCACTACTCAACATCATTACTATAACAGACTTTTTAATTTATGCTATTTATTAACTTTAAAAACAGTGCAAACATACTAATATAACCTTCCACATACGAACAGTGATGGAAATTGAAGTCAACTCTTTACACGAACTTTATAATAATAAGCTGAAGATGCATGAAAATCGAAAAATGCTCCGATCATACAAAAAGAAAAGCATGATTTGGTGGATAAAACCTCCGATGGTATCCGAACAATACTTACACAGAAGTAAACCTTACACAGTACTTGCAGTAGTATTTAATATGTTCAGTAGAGTATCAAAAAACTAACTATAGACCAGTAATACAGATATAACCAGTAGGAGGGAGCCGATTAGCCATTTCTTCAGCGAACTTGGAAGGAACTCAACGTGACTATATGAACCTAAACTCGTAAACTGATCTACCCAGCATGAATACAGATACGACAGGATCTGCAGAGGTAGATCAAAGGTAGTTGATTTTTAGCGCACACTATAGATAAATGCTTACCATTCCAAACGCTGACACCAACCACAGAGCCACTATACATTTATAGATCTCAGTATAATTGTCCATACACAGCCTCTCCCTCAATATAACTACATCATTTAACAACGAAAACCCTCACTTCTAACATTTAAAGAAGACCAAACTATCCCTACAACTTCAAACATATCGAAACCTGGCTTCGACTTTTAGAATTTTTTTAACATAAGGGACCATCATGATTTCATATTTCCTCTTTTACAAATCCCCATTCAAACAGCTCAACTACTTCAGTAAGGTAGACAGATTAATATTCAATTTGATAAGTGGTAATATCACATTGCAATAATAATCGTTTAAAAACAAAAAATTATTTCACAAAATCTCAAACTTCCTATTTTAAAAGAGTTCTTCCTGTGTCGACTCCTCCTTGTGTGATCACTTTAAAAGAGTTTCTTTGTGATTGTTTTAATGATTCAAGAAGATTTATATCATTACAAAATACTGTAAAACTACATTCTGTAAAAGTTGAGACTGCAGGACAGATCAAATACACTAGAATTTAAAGAAGTGGAAAATTATCTTTTAAACTTGTTGCTATACAGTGAAAGTTAATGCCACGAAGCTCTAACAAATTAGTTACCTCTTTTCAACTCACTATTTTCCATACCTACCTCCTCAAGAAACGTCTCTTTCATTTAATTCTCTAGATTCTGTTACTATACTTTACCTGATCACAATACCTCCCAAATGAAAAGAAATTAAATTAAAGCATTTGCCCTTTATAACTAAATCGTCTTTTGTAAAAATAAGTTTCATGATTTTCTTGTCTTCACTTTAATAAGAAGAGAATCTGAACGAAATAAATCATTATTCTGTGATGTGATGGCAAAAAGCAGAAAGAAGATATAATTTTAAATAAATCTAAAATTTATAACTAGTGGTTGGAAAATGGAAAAGGATCTAGCCAGCCGCTATCTGCAGGTCAAGAACCGCGGCAAAAACCTTTCAAACAGGGGTCAATATACAGTCAAGAGAACCACGGCAAAACCCTTTTTGTAATTCCTTCATACAAGGGTCAACGTACACTCAAGAGGCCACCTGGCCACCATCTGTTAACAAAGCGTCGCCACCCCGGCCAGTTAACAGCTTTGTTAACTACCGACCTCCCCTAGGGTCAATATACTACGAGAGACGTCTTAGTGTGGCACGTACTTACACATCAGCCGATGTGTGAGTGATGCAAATATAAACGTCGACCCACTGGAGTTCCAGATCAGTTAAGTTGGAGTAATCAACGAGTTTAGTGCAAGTCATCGAGCAGTTAAGTCCGAGCTATCTATCAGTCAAGCGCGAGCAATCCATCAGTTAAGTGCGAGTCATCAAGCAGTTAAGTTCGAGTAATCAATCAGTTAAGTTGCAGTATGAAGGAAGTTCACATCAGCTCTACACATCGCGAGCGCGTCCCTATTTAAGTTTTTAACACTACTTCTTTAATAATTTATATTCATTTCATAATTCTTATATTCATTTACAATTGTGCATCTTAGTTTTTCTATTTCAATACACTTTAAATTATTTGTTAAAATATAGTTTATTTTCATAAATCAGTAGTTCGTATTTCGAATACCAATTCTCTCTCTAATCTCTCTAACTAACAACACTTACTCCTCACTTCGACTTCCGGTATCCATAAAACGATACCAATACAATTCTATTAAAAAACTGGCACCTATGAAAATAAATGTGGCCCTTTTGTCTGTCTGTTGATCTCATCGTTCCATGAATTTAATAATGCCTTTTACACCCATGACTACATCCAACATATTATAAACCACAAAAATAAACATTCCAAAGGGTGATAAAAAATATCTAATATCAGTGAAAACTTAAAATTCCAAAATTTCCATGTTTTTTTTAGTGGGCAATAGGTTACGTTTATTATCCACCAATAGGTGAACGTGGATTAACCATTTTTTCAAAAATCTTGTCGTCTCGGTGGGATCATAGTCTGAGTAAAGGAACAATCAATCTCATCCAAAACCCGCACATTCTCTTGTAGGATCTGTAGGAAGCAATTACTTGGTTTAGCGTGTAACGAAATAGATAAAAAATAAGTAGGTGCTAATATCTAGCGGAGGGCTTAATACTAGCACAATAACAATAGCTTTTTTTGAAAGTTAATTTTAAAAAGTGTAACATAAAAGAAAACTCCAAACTCTTTAATCAAATAGAAAATATTTTTGATTGCAAAATAAAAAGAAAATAAAATACAAACACACACACACACAATGTATTAAAAATACATTATCCAGATAATGTTAATACAAAATTAGTATAGAACACAACAGAATGTAGCATTAAGTGATGTTTATATTAGAAAATTGTAAAGATAAATTACTAATATTTCTCGAAATTTAATTTATGTACATTGTAGTGAAACAATACCACGGGGAAATTGGGCCGTGTTATTGCAACACAGTTCAGTTGGTGTTATGGATTGTTTTAGTTTAGCTATATACCACTGTTACAAACTGGCCTCATTGTATCACACAAAATTTGTAACTATTCATTAAAACTGGGTTAATAATGTGGTCCTTCCCAACAGAACTAATAAAATTTTAAAACAATTTATTCTGAATTAAAACTTTAATGAAAAATAAATAAAATAAAACAATTATTTGTTGAAATATTTATTACATTCACATAAAAATGAATGTAATAGATTTCAAGTCAAAAATGAAAACATTTCAAAACAAATGAATATTTGATATGCAATAATTTTCTATGATTTTGTTTTATGCTCTTTTTTTTATTCAAATGGACAGAAGCACCTGTTGTCAGGACTCACATAGACCGCCGCTTATGTCATCATCATAAATGACAGTAAAAAATATTTCTCTAACATTCGGATGTTTAACATTTCTTTTTGAATATTGTTTGAATTTAATAATCAAAACAATATATAGAAACAAATAGGACAAGGGCATTAAAACAAAAAAAATATTTGGTATAAAAACACGCTCTCACACGACTTTCTCTTTCAATTACACAATATTGTAATATTCGTCAAACTTGGCCTTTTTATTAAATGGATTTAGTTATCCTTGAATCCAAAATGGTACTTAAATGTGACTGAACAGTAATCTAATCCATCCACAACAGCACTGGAACTCCAAAAACATCATAAAATCAATATGTCCCATATTGCAAGGGCACACTTCCGTTATCCCATTTGCACCAAATTTGGAATCCCAGCAGTGTATTCAACATATCTTCCACCACAACCACCAAAACATCAATTTTCACGCAAAAAAATGTTTCACATAAAACTAGGTAGTGTGCAAAGTTTTAAGCAAAATCGTCACGAGTCATTCTCAAGAGAGAATCGCGAAAAGAGAAATTCGAAAAAGATCGCATTTCCGGTTAATGGAATTTTTTATGAAACCTCAGTGTAAGTACGATGGTGGCAAATGAAAAAAATGTCAAGTTTGTGGTTCCTGCGTTTTTGTTTTGTTTTTGAAATATTTTGTTCAAAAAAACACACACACACACGCTCAAATATATCTTCGGTATATTTTTTTCGTAAACAGAGGAACGGTAAAGTGCATTTCCTGTGAAAACTCAATTTCGAAATTTTGCAATACTTTGTATAATAGATTGAATTACTGGATTACTCCTCAGGGGAACTAATCATTCCCCACATCAAGTTCACTGCATTTCCTGGAGGGGCAAACTATGAAACTCAACTGGGTTCTGGAAGGAGAAGTTAAAGAGAGTAGGAGCTAGTCCAGCCTCCTGAATAAAAAGGATGCTAATTCTCATTCTCTCTCATTGAGTGACCGTCAACCGGCTAACGTTGAACGTTCTTCGTTCTCATGCCACAGTCATCTTCTCACGCTACTTATACTCTCACTCCAAAATACTACAGTGTAAAGTTCTTAAGGTGTTCATTATTTGCAATAAATACAAACAGTGTTCAGTAAGTTTAACTTCACTCAACCTAAGTTATTTCTTTTCTGTCCAATCCTCAAAAACTTTGTAATGGTTGCGGATGGCGCAGATGGCGATTGAACGATGACAATGAACACACAAACTGACATACCATTTATATTTTACGAATTACTTAGTGAGGAGAGAAGAATGATGATTGATAATAGCGTAGTGTAACTTTCAGCATCGGGTGTTTGGGGCCGCTTGAAGAACGATTGGCTAGCGTGGGAATTTTACAAGGTTCTTGCTGAAACTAGTTAACTCCTTAAAGTTGACCTTACGACTGTTTAAGTTTTCAAAGTAAACTTGTCGACTGCTTTAAACTCTCTGATTGTCGGCTTTATATTCAATTTCTCCTACCGTTAGAGACAGTTTCTAGATGAGAGATTCACTGGGGAAGTTGAAGCTTTTTGGATAAATATATTTAGAGGCCGGAGAAGGAAAGTTAATACGTAGTTGACGTGAGCTTGGAGGCTCATTGTGAATCCTCAATGCGGCTGCTAATGGGAACTATTGAGACTAACTTTTGTGTGGGGAATCTGTTCCATTAAAACTTCCACTTATAGCAGTAAGAAAAAGTTAACAGATAGGAAGAGGTAAACATAAAAAAAAATTGCAGATAGAAAAATCAAATGATTTGCCACTCCATATTGAAGACGATAACAATGTACTAATAACCCCCTGGCAAGTTTCCTAAAGAAACAATCCGTTCCACAGCCGGCAGTTCTATTCACTCTCTATAACAATCTATAAATCTATACATATACGGAGAGAGTGAAATAGAGAGAAAGAATGCATGCACGTTTTATAACGGAGATCTATCCAAACATAGATTCACACAGGGACCTCCGCACAGGTCAATCTAAAAATGATGAACAAAGATTTTCTTAGGAAATTAATAATAATTTTCTTTTATAAAAGAAGAACACTAAAGCTCCTTTCTCTATTGATATTGATATAACAAAAAGGTTTTAGTAGATATTACATAGTAGTTCACTAACTACTAGCATGTTTATTGGAGAGATTATTATAACTACTATCCTCACTTAACTGACAAACTGCTCACTTCCTTCTGAAAAAAAATCGTCTTTATTCTTGTTTTCATAAAAGTAAAAACGACACAAAGGCTATATATTAAAAAAAAGAAAAAAAAAAAAATTGTCGAGTTAGACAATTCATTTTCGATGTTACATGCATTTTCGATCCAACTAATTGCCCAGTTTTTAATTCTAATTCTAAAATTTATTACTATCATCAAGATTTAAAAGTCACAATGGTGAGTCATAGGTATTTCTTATTTGTTCCTAGGAAATTTAAAAATTGTAAATTTATCAATTACAATTTGTGAGGTTGAAGACACAAATGTGTTGGTCCTAAGTCATTTATTCATTTATTGTATTATCCCTATTGTGAGTTGTTATGGTTGGGTGCACAGGGCGCTGGAAAGCATGAGAGTAATATTTTCCATGATAGTACACTTCATTTTGTGGTTGTCGGCTGGTGTAGGATGTTCGTGAATGTCTTGATATGCAGTATGATAATAAGGACTTGCAAAGAGTAAAATCAGTTTACACACAGTTTTGTTATGATTTATGTTAGGAAAGGGTGATTTATACCTGATTAACGCCACATTAACCTAGGCTGAGTGTTGTGAGAACTCCTTCCTAAGCCCGGTTAAATCATAAAAAATACTTTCTAAAAGAGTACGTAAGCTGATTAGGCTCTATCCAAGTCTATGTTATCACACTGCTGTTCATCAAGACATCTTGATCATGGGTTACATCCCAAACCGGTCGGCAACCACAAAATGCTATCGCGGAAAATATCAACAGAAACATTAAATTGAAGTGAACTTTCTACACGAACTTGGTGAATTTGCTCTGACGATGTTTCCATCAGAAACAGGTCAGGAAAACTATAAATATGCATGCTACGACGGATAAAATACCAGATGTTAGTATTAAAGATTAACAATTAGCTTACAAATTAAATAACAATAATTACTTTAAAATAAGTAAAAAGAAAAAACAAAAATAACTGAAGACATACAAATTATTAAAAATACATTTAAGAAATAATTTAAGGTAAAGAAATATTAATTTTTCTTTGAATGAGCTCCAGGACCTTCTGGATCAAGTCAATTTCAAAGTTGTTACCGCTTGCCAGCCTAAAAGTAGTTTTGTGCTATGATAGTACGTATTGTGTATCTCAGATTATATTAATTTAGATGCAAGTAAAAAATTTATTAGAAAGGGGTGGAGGAGAAACTATGACGCCGTTAAACAGTTTACAGAGTAAATAAATTTTAATGTTGTTCAATACATGTGATAATTAAAGTCTATATCCGGGAATAAAAATCAGAAATGAAGATATTTTAAGAATTTGTTCTGAAATGTTTTCCATTAAGAGAAGAAGGATTTTAGGTATGGAAACTGGGGAATAATATTCCAAGATTGGTTCTAATCAAAGATCGATATATATAATGTAAGGAGTGATAGAGGATGATAGAATCAAGAAAAAGTAGTAATACTTAGCTGCTAGTGAAGTAAAACACATTATATGTAAATTGAATTGAAGAGTAGACTGGGAAAATACCAACATCAACAGATGAATAGGACGTGGCCACCTACTCAGATAACTGGCGGGGATATAAAGAACATTTGAAGATTAAAGAATGCCAAATTTTCTACAAACTGAATCTGCAGTGAGTCTAATTTTGTGCACCATTCATTTAGGAAGCAATGTCATATACCTTACAATCCATGAAAGTGATGTATCTTTCCTCTACCAAGAAGGTAAGATACTGCACGCGCATACCTAGGGGCTCTCCAAGAATTAGTTTGGGATAAAAAACAGAGCAAAACTTTGGTTTGTTTTCATTCACCAACACTTTTTCATTTTAAGATGTTTTCATTTAAACTAATGTTTTCAACGCCGAGTTTGTTTTCATAAGGAGGCCCTTCTGAGAACACTTCTCAAACAGCAATTAGAAAAAGTAAAAAGTTATTAAGAAGCAGTAAACTTTTGTTTTTTATTCACAAACTTGAGATTTCATAAAGAACAGAAAAGAATACATGTTTTGCATTCTTATAATTCAATATTTTTATTTATTTTAACAGGAACTGTCACCAGTTTCTGAATTTTAGAAAAAAATAATTCGGAGGGGATAGAAGACTTCTTTGATAAAATTATGCACTTTCATCATTTTTGCATTTTTTTGAACCTATTCCAGTAATGGCAATGGTTCATGATCCTAAATTTGGAAAGATAACAGTAAATTTATCATTAGTAATTCAAAAAAATATTTAATTATTACTCGAACATTGACAAACATTGTATACAAAAGCAAATAAGAACTAAACAGCAGACATTACACACACAAAATACTTCTGGACAGCTCACTCAACAAAACATTTTATTCTATTCTCTAGGTTACCCTAACTAATCATATTAAGGTTACCCTATATTCTACAAATAAATGTGCCATACTCACATCTTTTCCAATTACAGATCTTACATTCAACAACCGAATCCTTCCATAACAGTTCTACCTAAGATTTAAACCATCAAATTATGAGTTATAGTTGAAGAAAAGTGTGCCAAAGGTCTTAAAATTAAGAGATATTGATGAATAAGAACAAACTATACGTTCGTTTTAATTCTTAATCCCAAACTAATACTTGGGGAGGACCTAAGTCATGCACATGCACATGCATCTTCTTGTATAACATTATAATAGAACACACATAGAAGTCACAAATGTTTTCGAGGTAGCAGAAGATTTGGCGTTTCAACCATTCCCTCATCATAACTAAATATTGCATTAGCATTAACCTCTCTTGCAATTACATTAGATTTAATCATTTCTATTTATTTATAAATATTAATTTTTTTTTCTATAAAAAAGAAAAATAAAGAAAACTCAGGCTTTAATTCAGACTTTAGACTTTCACGGAAGATTTGGAAATTCCTAAATTCTACCAGTATTATACTTCTAGTCTAATGAGACGCAAACGATGAAAGAAGGATGAGTTTTGTTTTGGGCATTAGCAGTGAGCCACAGCGAGTGCCATGCTATTAATTTGTTATCTATCAATAATTATTTAATTTTTTCACCATTGATTTTTACTAATATTTTCTATTTATGGTCTATTGCCGATAAAATTTTTTCGATTATATGATAAACCTCCACCGATTCTGTTTCTAGGAGATATTTATAGTTGAAAACCACGTAAGGGATAAACAATTTGAACATTACCTTTCCATTTTCTTCATGCCGATTGCAGGTCATCACGACATGCTCCAATGTCTCATATTCATTACAAGTCCTGCACTCTGAAGCCTACGCTATTCCTATATTATGCAGTTTTAATGCATATAATAATACGGCATTCATTTTCTGAAATTACTCTATTTCTATGCCAGGGCTTATCAGTTTTGTGTTTACTAATTTATAAAAATGATCCTTAGTAGAAATAGAGAACTTCTCTTTCTGTATTTAATATACTTATTCTTTACAGCATAAATAATAAATGGAACTTTATTATTTATAGGAATGCCTTCAGTTACAGCTCTCTTAGCCAATGATCTGTATCAATAAAAATTATGAACCTTGATTTTTCTAAAGTGAATTTTAATTTTCTTTTTAGTCCAAACACTGACAGTTTTTAAAATTTTTGCAGTAATATGAAGGCCTGTACTGTCTAACTGAACCATTGATAGCATCTTCTTTGACGTATCCTAGAGCTTGCCAAATTGCTGTCAGTTTAGCTGAGAAAATCGAACGGAAACTAGGCAACTTTATAAGAGATCTATCTGTGATTGCGATGGGAATAATAAAATGCACACCCTACTCCATCTTTCATCACTGGTCCACCAATGAAAATTAATTTGGTAACGGGCCATTTTGTCTTCATTTCTTATACGTATAACCATTACCACAGCATAAGGTAATTGAACAAGAAAATCAATGTACAGATATTTTCAGAATCGTTGCTTCATAAACTATAGTAAAATGGGTATCTTCATTCCGGATTAAATATCTCCCAAATAAATGAAGTCAGCTCAATAAAACTCTCAGCGAGTTTTTCTTGCGCCAATAAGCAATAGATAGAACAGAGGTATTCAATACATTTGATGCTTGTTAGCAAAACCTCATTAAATGCCTTATATTTGAGTACTAATCTGTTAGCTACCACGCATCTTGTAATTGCAAGTGGCATCTCCCCAGCTTCTGCAACAACAGCATCTATGGGAGATAGATTTTAATAATCTCAAACATAATATCAGGCATTTGTACTGCAACAGATCCAATTTTCTCAACACTGAGACACTAGTGTCGCCATAATATACTGAACCATAATCCAAACCTGAGCGAACAGGATCCCCTATAAAAGCGTTCGGCAACCGGTTGTCCGTGGAGTAATTTTAATAGTCTGCAAAGAAATTCAGTTATTATTTAATTTCGCTGAGCTCATTTAATAAAATTTTTAAATGAAAAATAAATTTTGTCTAAGCTGTAATATTATAAGTAAATTAGAACAAGAACATTATATTGCTAATTGATTTGTGACAAAGTACTACTGTGACTTGCAAAACATCTACTCAATTCAGCGGTATAAAAAAAGGAACAAAGTAAGAATACAGAATTCTTTACAATTGACTAGGCATCAAATTTGATTATGGCACACCCTTGGTAAATGGGTGAACTAAACTCAAAAATTACACATATAAATAGTAATAAATACGTATTTATTATTTATTATTATACGTATTATACATATTATTCATTATTATTAATGTGTTGAAATTGAAATTATTAATATATAAATAAATAAATATATATGTATATACTGCTCAATGCTGGTATTAATTCGTATCATTAAAAATTATGGTAGCGGTACGCGATATTTTAAATTGCGAATTTAGTAGTCCGCAATATCTAGAAGGTTGCCGACCACTGCCCTATAAAACATAATAGCAATGATTGGATCTGAACCCTATTTTCGATACGTTCTTAATTTTATATTAAAATATTTTTTGCACTTTCCTGCTATATAAATAATGTGTATCAAGATATATTGCCTAAAAATTTAATTGAGTTTTTACAAGAAAATGACCAATTGCCAAAGAGATTTCATTAGCAAAATTCTATCTCCTCTTCTCCTTGAAAATAAGCACAGCACAGATTTTTATACTGAGGTTATCAAATCGTTTCTCAAAGCCCATTTAATCAAGGATATTACCGCTTCGACAAGTTTGTTCTGACAATACACCACATGCCTATTTGAAACTTACAACTATATGTCATCAGCATATTGTACAATTTTTACTTCATCGGATAAGGCTTCTTCCATATCTGAAACACAAATTGCATAAATAAGCGGACTCAGTATACCTCCTTGCGATAGTCCGCTCTAAGTAATAGGTAAGCCTATTTATTCGGAGAAAAATGTTCCTATTTTCAGAATTGGCTCATAGGTAATACGTAATAATATTCCAGTCACCGAGTCATTCGATTTTTAATCAGACGTTCAAATGTCTTCTGTATACAAGAGGATAGCGCTGTAGGATATGAGTTACTGCCTTTAGGACATTTATTTGGTTTTTACAGAGGTACAATTACATTATCCTTCAACTGCCTTGCGTGTTCTCCTGATGACCCCTGATGCTACTGAAAATATTCTTTAATTCAAACAAGTAACCCCAAGGCATTTTCGATAATATAGAATAAGTTATTTGATCCTTTCCAGAGGAGGTATTTGAATTATGATCCACATAGCAGACATTTCGTTGAACTTAAATTCTTTTAACAAAAAATGGATGCCTGTGACTTCCATAGAAAACTCTGACCCCAAAAAAATCTTCTGACCTGCATAGACTGTATTCAAATTTCTCCCAGTTCGCCTTCAGCACATTCCGTTTTCTGTTTGACCCTCGTTGTTGAGATTTAAGATAGATTTGAGTAGAGTTACTTGTATTGGTAAATGGTTTGAACCATTTAAAATCCACTTTTCGGTCAAAATCATTCCGAGTGCCATAAAATACGCAACGAATTTAAGGGCAGTGGCCATATCAGAGAGTGGTCTCATCGGGCACTATTTCGCGTAGTTCAAGTAAAATAATAAAGAAATTATAGAATAAATATGAGAAATAATGAGAATAAATGAGAAATGGCATTAAATAATTCAACCTCTTTCATAGTCAGTAGAGAAACTTCATGACCATCATGCATGAGCAGATATTAATGATTAGTTTTGTAATGCTGAATTTATAAATATAGGTAAAGTTTTTATTTAAGTTTAAAAGTTTCAGCAGAAGTAATTAAAACTTCTTCGGTTCAACTTTTATATAAAACCTAAAGATGATAAACATAAATACAGAATTAATTTAGTTAATGAAAAACCAAACAAGATTTACAAAAGTGTGAATGAATTAAACATCAACTCTGGAAGCTGGAGGGACTAAAGTTGAGCAAAAGGCCCGATCTCTTTCTAATTACATGGATTTATATCTGCTTGGAATTTCTAAATACTTTGGGACAGTCTTGTAAGAGATAATTTGCCTTTCTCACAGTCTCAAACCCTCTTTCATATTCTCTCCTCCAAACTTTTATTGATATGCATACCATAATCAAGAGGAAATTGAAAGTAGATTACGAAAAAGGTTTTACTCATTGTTTTTTTACTTTCCCTTGCTGCTTTTAAAAGGAATATTATGATCATGTCAAATTTTAAAATTTCAGAAAGTTTTGAAGCCCCACGAATAGATAGATGTATGTGAATAGAATATCTCAAAAACTAAAAATCACAAACATCTCCATCTTGATATTTCGATTAGATACCATCGAAACTAGGTCAGCGAAACTAGGTCCGGTAAAATTGTGTCAACCGAAAGTGCGATTTTAATGAAGATTTTTTTTCTTTCGGTTTTCTGCGACTTTCTTCAAAAAATGCAAATCAACAATTCACATTATAGGCTTAACACTTTTATTTAAAACATTTTTCCCTTTTGATTCGTTTAAGATTTTTGGAGCAGTTGCAATGTTAAACTTCATCTAAAACGCTATGTTAGTACAAATGTATGACGCTCCAATCTGATAGTATTAAGATCCATGAAATGATTTCTTAATTTTAGTTTAAAGAAAATCAAAGTGCGAATTTCTTAGACAAAGTCACGAATAATCTTTAAACTTAAATTGCTAACTCTTCATATTTAAACGTTTATTTGAAACATTTTTCTGATAAAATTGTTTCTAAGTTAAGATCAATTATTTCAACCTGCCGTCAAGTTATTCTAATAAATAATAGAATGCAGTCATATTTAGTTAAAAGTAATTCCTAATTCCTAAAGGGACATAATATGATTTCCAACATCTAATTTATACCTACTTTTTATTATTAATTTACTAAAAATTTCAATTTTGAAATACGTTGATGAACTAGATCCTAGGTATGTGTTGGTCTTGTGGCTAGCGCACTCGCCTTTCGCATTTCGCAAGAATTCAGGGTTCGATTCCCTTTAGGGCAAAGTCGGTGTTGACGCAGCATCGTAATGAAAAGTGGGAAGCTACAGTTAGTAGCGCCCTAGATAGCGAAGGCCGGAACTGAACGGCGTGGGAACTGCAGCATGCTTACCACACGCACCCCTATTCAAATCGCCGTCTGGCACCAACGTTGGCCCTTCATTGGCTGTTACGCATTAGGTTTTTTTTTTTCATGAACTGGAATTATAAAAAATAGAAGCAAAAGAAACAAAGAGAGTTTGCCCACCAAATTTTATATAATTTTGAATCAACACTTATTAGTATAAATAGTTAAAGATGCACTATTTGTAGATCATTTCCAAATATTGATTTCCTCCTGGTTCTTTTAATTCCCAATCAATTAATGTTTTTATTTTTTAATACCGAAATAAAATTATTTAAAAAATCAAGCTTACCATCAAAAAAAATCTGATTTAATAACAAGAAGGGATTACTCAGAGGAAGCACGCTGCACTAATAACACGGTGGTCCCAGCTTCGGGTGTTGTATGTAACGAGAGACAGTCGTCCCCGGAGACGGGAAATTCACTGAGAAGGCTCCGGGCGCCAATGACTACAGAATAATGCATAACAAAGAAGAAGATTCTATATATATATAATTCCAAAAATTATGTAGGCTATAAAATATCTTCTATTCAGCTGAATTTATGGCCTTCCACCCACAGAGAGGGCAATGGTGTAGCCATTTCTTCAGGCAATCCCACAACAATTACACTAACCCGACAATATTAATACTCCATCTAGTTATCTTTGAAACCATATTTGTTTTTGCTCTTAAATTATTTTGTACGACTAGCCATCTGGATGTGTTGGATTACCAAACGCAAAGTTCAACTCCATCCATCTCTTTCCATCTGTCTACATAGATGGTTCCGAACAGAAATGTGAATGTTAAAAGAAAGAATAAATTTGATTCCAAAGATAAGTCCGTAATAAGTGAATGAAAAAAGAATTTTTCTCAATACATTTACAATTTCATATATATATATTTAGATTGTGTATGTTTAAAACTTAAATTACATAAATTTTAACACATTACAGTTTCGATATAACAGTATATGGTGATGTTTTGGACAAGAGCAAAATAGTTGATGAACTGTAAAATGGCAAAACATTATACATTGAATAGTTGGGCTAGTTATAAGATAGTCAGTTACGGCTACTTGAGCTGCAAACATCATTAGAACGTATAGGAATCATACCATCAGAGTATCAACCTCTCCATCTAACATCATCACAGCTGTTCTGCTACAACAATGTTTGGTTAGGTTAATGGGAAAATTATTCACGCTAACAGGCGCGTGCACAAACCAGTGCGCTATTTATTTTCTTTATGTGACATTGTCACAGTTTATTAATCACATTGTAAACCAATACCACTAACCAGTGATACAAACCACAAATCATTAATTTATTATTATTTTTATAAATAGAATAATAACTTATGAAAACATTAAAGGAGATCCTCATTACTTTGCTCTTTATTCTAAAGGATTTTTTAATAATCAGAACTTACAATAATCAATAAACTGAAGCCTGGAAGAATCATTTCCAACATAGAAAACAGTGTTCCATCAAGAAATAAACATTTATTCAATTAATTTTGTGAATGATTCATTGGATTTCCATTATGGAATCTATATTTATTGTTATATAGAAAAGTGCCACATTTACATACTGGAGTTCAGGTTTGCCGCCCACACAAGCGTAAGCGACTTTGACAAGTTTTTATTATTATTATTATTTTTTTTTTTTAAGGGCGTCAACATCTATAGTCATTGGCGCCCGGAGCCTTCTCAGTGCACGCTGGCCTCCGGACAGTGTTCTCTCGTTACAGACAACACTGTCCATCACCGGCCTGTGAGCTGTAGAGGCCCATGGTACCACAGGATCCGATAGTATGTAACTGTCAAAATTCCTCAGCCTCACTTTAGAGAAAATTGAAATCCTTTCATAAAATTGAGAATTCCGGTGGATTTTAATCGAAGCCAAACAGAATATAATGTATGAGCTTTTTTTGTGAACTTTCGTTTTTGTCGTGCTGTTCACATACATAGATAATATCCTCTCACACTAACACATACACATACACAAACACAATTTCTAAAATTCACTTTTCGGGGCGGAGAAGACTTTAAAATTTTGTAATTCCGCACATGCCTCAATTTAGAAAATTTGAATTTATCAAAATGATTCCCCTTATGGCAGAAAGCAATGTAAAACTAATTTATTTTCTAGGAATTTATATAAAAATTGAAAAACATTAATGAATAAGTTTCAAGTAAACACACAGCCTAGACGAATGACTGCTGGGACACGTGAAAAGTGTGCTAAGAGAGCGTAATTCCTTATCACCGCTAGTCATACCTATTTTCTAACTGCACGAATCTAAATTACTAGTATTAATAATGTAATGATACACAGAACAAACAACATTACAGGGTGGGGATGCTTTCTTTCCAACACTACTATAAAACAGTCCTTGCTGAAGGATGCCCGTAACAATCTCAAGGACAATTGCTTTTGTTTTGTTATTATTACTTTATCTATGAACTCAGTATTTATGCTGGGCTTTTATCGTTCTGAATTTAAGAAATTATATGCACCCAGAGAAAACTTCAATAACCAAGGGATTTTTCTATTAAGATTGTTAAATTTCCCTAAATAGAATGGTGAATGTTATTCAGCAACTAAATTTTATTTCGGCCTAATAATTCCTGGTCCTCGGCACATATTTTAGGCACCATACAATCCGTCCTGGAAACCTCTAAATTTCCCTTTTCCATTAATTAGCTGCTATTATCAGAACTACAATGTCCATGGTAGGAAACTGGAAGATCTCATTTAAAATTCGAGATATCTAATCACATATAAAACTCATGAATCAATTTAACAAAATACAGATAATAATTGCCCAAAAATTAGCCCAAACAACACCCATATCTCTCTCTTATAGCTGTATTTTCAGCGCAACACAATCTTTTTTCAATTGTTTATGCATCTTCTTTCGTATGAAAACTTAAATTCAAAATTTTATAAAAATAATACGATAATAAGCTTTTGAAAAAAATCTCTTCAATCAGTTTGAATGAAAATTTTGTTTTTCTGTATATTTTAATATACATTATTATTTTTTGATTAATAATAAAACCCATCACCGGACAGTGTTGTCTGTAACGGGAGAACACTGTCCGGAGTGCACTGAGAAGGCCCCGGGCGCAAATGACCACAGATGTTGAGACGCCTTAAAATAATAATAATAATAATAATAATAATAATAATAATAAATTGAAAAATTATTAATTAATTCTTGTTGCAGACTAACCAGTTTACTTTAGTTAAATAGTATGTGTCCAAACACAGAGAAAAATGTACCAACAGTTTATTTGATCTAGGTGAGATCTGTCTAGCATGCGGTTGGTACATTGCAATCATTTTTCACCCTGGTTATCTCGTAGAGCAGTTCGAAATAAATCTACTCACAAGTATCTAATGATTAGGTGCATTACATAATGATCCAAGGAGTGACGTGAAAACTAAAACCTGCAACGATAATAAATAGTGGAATGTGGGATAGAATTTAGGATTCCAGAGAATTTTCGTCGTTATTTTATGTCTGAATATGGTGAACTTCCCTGAAAGTTTAAATTGCATAAAGGAGGGAAAATAAAGGAGGGAAATAATACTGCCGAGTGTCAGAAATTTGTATGAAGTAAATTTATTATTCAAAAAAAAAAATGTTGTTCCTGCACATTCTTAGAACTGCTATACTTGCCGTACTTTGGGGAACTACACTGTAAAGCATAAACAACTTTTCAATTAGTTTTCAATATTACTTCATTAGATAATTCCTCACTTTTTTTTGTGTCAAATTTTCAATTTTCGAATTATTTTGAGAGTACAAATTGTGCTGTTTCCTTCCTACTTTCATTTCCCCTGATATATAAAAGATCAACTATAATTTTACAGCTTTAGCCTGCTTATTTCGATCTTTATATACTGTAATAAAGCTAGAGGTCCACAGTTCTGAATATTCTTAAATATTTCAATAAATAGTGTGGACATAAATCTTTGATATATTACTCATTTAATATTAGCAATTTCCCCTTGTTTAATACTGAAGTGGCTGGAGTCACTCCAATCGACCTGATGGCTCAGGAGCGGAAGATGGCACATGACCTGAGGAAAGAATCGGTGGCAATGAGGCGAGAGCAATGGCCAGGAATTATACCATTCGGTCCTGGCAGGAACGGTGGCGTACGGATAGCCGAGGAAGGTGGACTGCGAAGCTGATTGCAAGCTCAACTGATTGGGCGGAAAGAAGGCATGGTGAGGTAAACTACTACCTTACCCAGTTCCTTACGGGACATGGGTATTTTACCTCGTATCTTTATAGGATGGGGAAGGTGGGTGATCCGTCATGTCTTTTCGGGGATTCAGCTCTCGATGAAGCCCACCCACTTTCTTCGAGTGCGAAAGATGGGCCGTTGAGAGAAACGGTCTGGAACAGGAATTAGGCCGTTGACACCCGAGTCCATCGTGGAGTCCATGCTGTCCTGCAGGGACTATTGGGTGAAGGTAGCGTCTTTCGTCGAGATGGTCCTGCGGCGGAAGAAACAGGAGCTAGACCAACGCCTACAACCGTTGGCATAAAGTAGTACCGAGGGAGAAGGAGCCTGAAAGGGCTTAATACGAGGCACCACCCTGATGTAATGCGATAAGTGGTCCCAGGGTGGGTTTCAATGCCTGTAAGGAGGAGTTTGGGTTTTTTAGTGGGTGAGAGTCCCACATATCTGGGAACATTACCCCCAGATGTGCACAACGCATTTTTCCCCCTCCAAAAAAAAAAAAAAAAAAAAAAACCCTGAAGTGGAGCAAGCTAAATTGTCTGCTAGAATAGCAATTCCTTTAGAAGCAAGTTTTTTATGTATTTATTAGAAAATCGTTGCTTCCATTTTTGAGAAAATCACGAAAAAAAAATGAAAAACTGAGTTGCACGGCAAATATAATTTAAGTGGTACTTCCGGTTGAGGAATTTTTACAGATAACTTACTGTCGGATCCCTTGGTGATATTTAAACGAAATGTCAAGTTTAAACTTTCCGCGATTTTACGTTTTTCTGCTATGCTGTTCACATATACCTACCAAACATACATATACCATTTTCGAAAAACCACTTTTTTGGACTCAGAGGACCTCTAAACATGTATTTCCGGTGAAAACTCAAAAAAATAAATGTACTAAGTAGGTCGCTGTACTGTGGTAGTCTGACGTACTTAATATCTGTATCACAACTCCGTTTATTTGTCTTGTCTTTTGCTTTCTCTAAAGTACTTCATTAAATAATCTTAAGAAATTGGACAAAGCGATATTACAGACCTTTATAGAGTACGTGCCTTTGTCGTTTCTTAATTTCTCCATTTTCTTTGATAGTAGGTTTTTTTTCTTGTAAATGGGATTAATTTATTGTACTCTTTGTTCGTTTCTTTCTTTTATTTTGTAACTTTTACCTTTAATTTAAGGTTCTTATGTTAAATTCTTTACCAATTTGTCTACATCTTGCATAAGTTTAACTTTTTACCATGCAAGGATTATTATTAGGGAAATGAACTCTATTTAGATGAAATGAAGTTTCAAAACTTCATTCACAGTATAGCCATAAATCACTGAAGCCATTTTCGAGCAAATCGGGAAAAACTGAAAAATACCATTTGGTAAGAACGCACTTCCGAATGATAAATGTTGACCCAAACCTTACTGTCACATGTGGTATTGGTATCTAAACGAAATTTTAAGTTTGAACTTTCTGCGATTTTTCGTACTTGAGCTAAGCTCTTCACACACGCGTAAACAACCATTTGCTAAATGCACGTTTTTCGTAATCAGGGAAATTCAATATATGTATTTTCGGCGAAAATTCAAATTCGCAAATTTGTTACGATTGCAATGCTTCCTCTTACAAAAGAGTAACAGAAAAAAGAGAGCATTCAATGTGCGAATAAACTGTAGGTAAATTGGTTGGAAATGATAATTGGTTAATTCTAATAGAATGGTATGAATACTGAAGCTTTATTTTAATTGCAGCATTAAATTGTGTATAACCTCTACTGTTTAATCCAAACGAGCAATCATTGATCTAGGTCTTCTTTCTTCATAAAAAGTAGAATATGTTCTGCATAGTTTCATACATTTAATCACCCATTAAATATAATAACATTACTTTACCTTATTTTTCTAAAAACCTCTCGAAAGGCTTATTAGAAAATAATGTCCCATAATTGTAGAGTTTAAAAATTATGGTTCAGATTTTTGTAGTTTCTATCAGCAACCAACACTTCAAAACCAACTTTAATGTCGATATCATTATATGAATGGATATAATTATTAGGTACAAATCAAGCAGGCAGACTTGAATATTGTTTTTTTATATTTGAAATATTTGTAATACGTTTATTGAAACTATAGGCGTTAGAACCATTCATTGCAATGAAGTAGCGCTTTTTAGACGAAAGCTTAAACGTTACTACTTCCGCCCCCCCCGCCCCCCACAAGACCCCAAAAACCCTTTTTTGCCCATGATAAGCATTTAAGGGAGAAAATTATAGGGAGTTTAAAGAAAATCATTGGAGCTATTTTTGAGAAAATCGAAAAAACCATTCGGTAAATGCACTGCGACCAAAAAAGGTCTATGCCATCTTAGTTACGATGCGTTTACAAAATATGATGTTTAATTTATTTATCTAATTTAATCAGCAATAAAAAAATTTAAGAATAAGTTTGTGAATAAATGAAATGAAATTATTACCCTAGACTAACTAAAATCTAGCTACAATCAAAGTATCAGTTAATTTTGTATCAATCTAAATCCAGACTCGCTAAAGTGACATAACAAAAAAAAATAAAAAATAAAAAGCTGGCACTTCAAGTATTGTTTAAAATAATGTTTGCTATATGTTTTATTTTCACTGACCGCTGAAAGTCACAAAAATTTTCCGTTTTGATAGGAACCTTCCAAATTGTTTGTAAAATCTTTTATCTCCATAACAAGACTGAAAAAGTACAAAATAGTATTTTCTGTAACACATGACGTTCTGATAAGTAATAATATTTTATTAGTTTTAAATTAATTTACAAATTTACACTAGAATTAAATTACTATGTATTTTATGGCAATTGATATATTGAATGGAACAATAATTTTCATTAAATTTGGAATGCATGCTACATAAACAAAAACTTATCACTTTTATTATAAGTATACAGTGAATTCATAAAATATTTTACTTTACGTAGACTTCGATTTTAAATGCAGAAATATAAAAATATGGATCTCAAATTTAATATCGCTATATATTAAATTACATTTGTGCTTCAATTCATCCTTTGAATAATCAGTTCATTTTTGCAGGTAAAAAAATAAACTAATATAAGCAATATGCAAATTGAAAAAGAATTTAACATAAGAACTTTTAATTAAAGTAAAAGTTAAAAAAATAAAGTCAGAAGAAACGAACAGAAAATGATAAATTAACCCCATTTACAAGAAAACACCTATTATCAAGGAAAACAGAGAAACTAAGTAAGAAACGACAAAGGCACGTATTATAAAGGTCTGATAACATCGTTTCTTCCAATTCCACAGGATTATCTAGTGAAGTACTTTAGAGAAAGCAAAACAGAAAGAAAAAAAAAGACCAAGAAACGAAGCTGGCAAGACACTGACAATTAAGTACATTACACACATTACCACAGAGTAGCATCGTACTACTAGTATGTTTATTTTTCATGTTTACTGGGCAACTTATTCAGAGTTTCATTTACTAGTGCGAGACACTATAATCGTGCACATACAAACATATTTACATTAGCATTAAGCATATGCAGTCGTCGTCGTTTTTTGTGCCCCACTGTATCAATGTCAATGTAGTGGATATGATTGGATTTGTGTTTGTTTACGTTTAAGTGGTTGGCGTAGTTGGAATCGTTTTTGTGATATTTCTAAGATCGGATGTGTTCTGAACAACGTTCCTCGATTTTTTTTACCGATTTGGCCAATGTAAATGACGTCGTAAGGTTCCAGACATTTCAATTTCTAAATCACATTCTTTCATAAGTCAGTAGTTTTTAGTACGTGTGCGGATTTTGTTGCCTAATTTATTGTTGGGTCCGAAATGTTATTTTAACGCCCGTTTTTTTTAATAAAGTTTGTGAGTTATATGTGAGGTTTCCGATATATGTGAATGTGGCAAATTTGTCTGTTTTTTTTTTTAAAATTTTTATCGAAGAAATTACGAAAAAATAGTGTCAAAAAGTTATCTCAAGGTCAAATTTTATTTGATAAACGTTTTACAAGTTTAAAAGTCAGTGTATAGTGGGGCTGGCTATATTTACTAACTGTCATAAGTACAAGACGGCTAGTTTTGCAAAGTGGGGGTATGTAGCACTATCTCACTCGCACCATACCCACTAGACTCTATGCTCTGAACGTAAATTCAAATCTTTCTAAAAAAGTAGTTAATTTCCTATTTTATTATTTTTTTTATTGATTATTATTATGGCCCATGATAAATAATACGTGCAGCCCGAATTGGGGGAGCAATAAATGTTATTAGTAATAATGCGGGGAATAGGCAAATTCTACAGTAACCTATCCAGAGCATAGAGATCGGCCCTCTTCGATCAACAAGTGGGCCGATTTTTTCAAGAATTTTTTGAAGATTAATGAATCTTTTCATAAAACAGAATATGATGATGCAGTTTTTTGGGATTTTTGAGAGAAGCGAATGCTAGTCTTCCAGGACCTAAATATCCGGCAGTACGTTACTATAGAGGGCGTAAAAAGAAATGTGGCCCGGGAAATGGTAAGGGGAAAGGCGAGGTTTCTAACCCGCAGAGAAGTAACAAGGACGCGACGAAGAGGCGCCAAGAACAGTATCAGTACGAGGTGGCGCAATTCCAATATTATAATAGAAGAAACAAAGTAGATCAACAGGTCATGAATGCGGATGCTCCAAAACAATGCCCAATTAATATGGACGAGATCGAGCGACATTTTAAATCGATCTTTGAATGTGGCAATCAGGCTCAGAGACATCTATGATTTTTCTGAATCAAAACCTGACCTAAAGACTGTTAGTTTAGCTTCAGTGCAAAAAGCAATTAAGTCCACCTCTCTCGATACATCGCCAGGGCCTGATGGGGTACTCATTCGAACTGTGAAATCATTAAGGACAGCACATATAATCAAGAGTATTATCGAAATCTTGCTAAGAACGTCTTATCTCCTAAAATCTCTTCGACAAGGTAGAACCAGTCTGGTACATAAAGGAAAAGGAGCCAGTACAGATATAAGTTCTTGGAGACCGGTCACGGTGTACTCAATAATAAGACGTATCATCGAAAAAGTATTAGATTATGAGTTGAGAAGACAAATCGAGTTCCATTCTTCTCAACGAGGATTTGTAAAAGGAATGCCAGGGTGTCACGTCAATGCGAGAATCATAAATGCAGTAGTGAAAGATGCGAAAGGGAACAATAGGGATTGGGTCGTGGCGTTTCAAGATGTGACAGGTGCCTTCGATAATATAGGACATCAACATGTTATACAAACGTTGGAAGCGAGGGACGTATCTCAAGATTTAAGGAAGGCTAGATCAGCGCTCCTGTGTAATAATAACGTCCGAATTAGTGTGGGGGTTGAGAAATCCAATCCAATAGAGGTAAGAAGAGGAGTTCCTCAAGGTGGTCCGTTATCTCCTGCTTTTTTCAATTTCTCAATCGACCATCTTTACAAAGAAATATGCGATCCGCTACTTGCCAAGCGTTTCGGATACAAATTAGGTGAAAATCAAGAAGCAGTGATTCTTCCCCGCTTCGCAGACGGTCAAGCCATCACGGCATGCAGTGTTGAAGCAGCGACGAGAATTATAGATATGGTTCAACGGGAGTTAAGGGAGTTTGGTCTCAAAATAAACCCTTCTAAAAGTTCAGCCGTGATAATAGAAAAAGGGAAGTGCGTGGATAGATGTGAACTCGAGTTGGAGACCGGTGAGGTAATTGTTTCGACGGCGCCAGGTGATATAATAAAGTACTTGGGTTGCACTTTTTTTGATGAGCTGGTTTTTAATGAAAGTGCGGTCAATAAGTTCAATGAAAATCTGAACAGACTTAGGGTCTGTAGCCTCTTGAAGTCGGACCAAAAGCTTAACATAATTAATCAGTACGTCTTCCCAGCCATGATATATCCCTTTCAAACTGCTCCACTCACTAAGATTAGGCCTGCACTTTTGGAAGGAATTGATACCATTATTCGTCGCAGTGTGAAAACGAGGATTGGACTGTTGGCGAACACGTTTACCGCCATGCTCTACGCTCCCCGGCGATGTAGAGGTTTAGGATTATTACGGTGCGAATGGGAGGCACCAATTCAGCAGTGGGCGATCGCTCAGAGGCTATCGCGAGTCTCCGAACGCCTATTTCGATTATGACGCTGAAGTTTCGGAGTGTACTAAGCGTCTTGGGGTGGAAAGCGCCAGCCCTTCCGAGGTACAAAGTACAAAGCTTGAGGAAGGTAAGACAGATGCTGAGATTGAATGCCTTTAATGAATGGGCGTCATGTAAGTGGCAGGGAATAGGGGTGCGCCACTTTGCTGCCAACCCAAAGGCGAATAGCTTTTTATGCGACAGGAAGATTCTGTCTGGGTCCGAATGGATCAACTCTGTAAAAATGAATACGAACTATGCCCCGCTGCTTGGTGTTCCTGGTGTACGCGAGTTAGGGGGAGATATGGGACCCCTTTGCCGCAAATGTGGCAGAGAGAACGAAACCCCAGCCCATGTGCTTGGAAGTTGTCCTAACAACATGCTTTTCATTACACGCAGACATCACAACATCAAGCATAAGTTAGTTGACTGGTTAACGGAGAAGGGCTATGTGTGTAGGGAAGAAGTCTACGCCATAGACGAAAATGGCACTTCAAGATATGCTGATATCATTGCATCTAAAAGTAATACTAAATCTGCATGGATACTGGACCCAACGATTCGCTACGAAAGCAATATATGGAACAAGCGGAGAAAGTGGATCAGGAGAAAAAAATCTATTTATGAGAAATGCATTCCCTTTCTTAGAGAGAAATTCAGGGAGCAGTTTGGCGTGAGGGACTACAATGTTTGTGGATTGTGGTTCGGAGCTAGAGGAGCGATTCCAACCGACATTCTGTTGGAACTCAGGATCGAGTCAGCCAACCTATCAATTTTAACAGAGACTATTCTGGTCGACTCCTTAGGTATACTGAACCAGCACATTTATGGCTGACGTTTCGCCTAAAATTAAGTTTAAAAAGGCAAAAAAGAAAAGAAAAAAAAGGAAAAAAAAGTTTTAATATTTTTAATAATTTTAGTTTCAATATTTTTCTAAACTTCCAGTATTTACTTGTATATTGACAATGTGCAATGTTATCGATTTGATCTTCTCTAATAATGACTTACTGATGCGATTATCAGTCGATAATCAATATATCAATGTATATCTTTTTTGTATTTGTTATTTCTATTAAGTCTGGTTACGCGTTTGTAATTGGGCAGCCCCATTTATTGTATATTATCGCAATAAAGTGTTTCTCTCTCTTCTTTGTTATTTTTATTATTACGATGGCGTGTATTGTATCTTAGCAGTTTGTTAACGATATTTGTACTGCAGGCATTGATGTTAGCCAAATTGTAGATTGTTTGTAATTCTGGTTCATATTTTGCTGGTGTTAAGTCTGCTCGTCAGAAGTCACAACGCAACTAGTTCGTGCTAAGGTACGATGGTTGAAACTGTATTGTGTTATTGCATTTGAGTTTTTTGTGTATGCTGTAGTCTAGTTTGTTACGGTGTCTTATGAGTTTTATGTCCAGGAAGTTGAAGCTATTGCCGGTTTCTTTTTCATAACTAAATTTTAATATATAGTTAAAGGTGTTAAGGTAATTCAGCAAATTGTCTATTCTTTTTTAAGTATGAGGAAAGAGTCGTCGACATTATTAGCATAAAAAGTTACACCGAACTCCTGTTTCATTATTGGTACGTAGGTCTCTTCCAAGTTTGTATAAATATTTCTGATATTATTGCAGATGTAACCATAAAATACAGCAGGCTCTCACGGAAAATATCTCTGATATTATCTCCTTTTCATTTTGTTATTATCACCTCTCAGAGCCTCTTCGAATCTAAATAAAAACCGTTTTGGTAAACCGATTAACCGTAGTCCAATCACCAAGAACATCAACATTATCTTATTTTATTAAATGATTAGTTTTTGCTGAAAGTAAAAATCTGTCACCTTAGGAAAGTTCGAATAAAAAATAAAATTGTACTGAAAAATTAGCGAGAAAAAACTTACCTCAAAAAGAGTAAATTGACGCAAACAGTTTCGAATATTTAAGATATTCAGTTTCTAAATGTCCATTAAATCTGAAACAAGTTCATGATTACGATTAAAATTTCAATTTTAAATTAAAAGCCAATGTTTGCATTTTACTTTAATTTAGAATTTCATTACACATTGATATGCAATTTTATCTTGGTTCGCTCGCTCAGATATACGACTAGTGACTGCTACGCTGTTTAATACACACACCTAACACACAGATCATTTTCTAAAAATCATTTTTTCGGACTAAGAGGAGGACATCAATAAGTGCATTTCCAGCAACTCAATACCAAAAATTGGACAAGATTGCAATAGTTGCTTCCCCTAACTAGGAGTAAGAGAATGTAAAAATAAAAAAATAAAAAATGTGATGTGAAACCCCTCACACATATAACTTTCTCTTCCCATTATCACAATTTCTACTGACAATTAAACTTGGACGATATAATAATGTAATTGTCCTCAACTACATAGAGCCTTACCTTACACATGCACGTATTAAATTTCCTTCTGAAGAGGCATATTTTTGAGGAGTAAGAAGAACCTGTACACATTGGAGTAACTAGTCCCATAGGCACACCTCCAGCACGCCTCCTCCAAACAGAGAAAGTAAGGGTCCTCTACTATCATTGTCGCAAATCCTCGACCACCACGAAACCATTCCTCAACTCGTGCGTACAAAGCAACACTCCGCCGGGCTCACGATCCTGTGGTTCCGTTTATGTAGAGGGACCTAGAATAGAATGGACACTGGCCCGGCCTTGTACAAGCGTGACCCTGCACACCACCTACGGTTTTACCATACCTCCTTGACACAGCTTGGGCCTACCAATTGCAGAGGGTATTCGGTACCCAACTTCTGATGAAGCATTATTATTGTCATTATTATTAAAAATAATAATCATACAGTCCTGGCCACCCTATCTAGCGCCTAGCACCAAAACTGGTGCCTCCGTCACTTGCCTTACCTAAATAGTAGTCAAGTTAACAAGTTGAAAGGAGCAGCACGCTCCTCTAGCTCCCGCGAGAATCTCCATGGACAACTATTGTAAGATTGTCAGCGTATGCAACCGAGTCACAGTACTCTATATCCTCTATATTCTCAAGCAATTCATCGTAACTAGGTTCCACAGGAACAGCCCCATAACCGAGCCCTGCGGTTTTGTTATTGTCCTTGAAATATCAGTGGCTTGGGTCACTAACACCGCCACTCTTTGGGTGATATAGCTTTGTATTAATTCCAGAAGATGAATTAATTTCTGATGAGGCCGTTAGTTACCTCGACATTACTGTTTGAAATATTGGAAAACTGTAGCAGCTATTTATCACCTCTACTTGTAGAGAGAACCAATGCTACCAGTCTCATTAGTTGCTGCTGAATTTTCATTCTGATGAATGAAATTTGTTTTTTACTAAAGAATGTTCGAAATTTGCTAGGCTAATATTTTATACGTTAAAATATTATGAAGTTGATATTTGGTTTCAAATATTTCATAATACTATAAATTATATAATTTTCAACCTGAAAAACACCTGCAGATACAGTGATAACGAACCTGGTGAAATAATGAAGAAATATTAGGTAGTTAAACATTGAATGCATAGGATACATTGCATAGACATTTCTTCATTACATTATAATTAGGTTAAACCATTAATCACGGTAACATGGGCACCCGCATTAAAAATAATGAATTTTAATTTAATGAGGCTACTAAAGAAATAAAAGTTAAATAAGAAAATAATATTTATTACACAAATAAAAGTTCAATTGAAAATTTACAATTAAACACCCATAGGGGTGATTATTAGAGAAAATAGTAATTATCTTCATTTTTGGTGGACAAAAAAATATGACTTCATTACAGAAGTATCAACAAACTCATATTAATATATAAAGTATGGACAATAACTAAATCCACATTAAATAGGGCATCTCCAGGGAATATATTCACAGAATTATAATGTCATATTTGTCTGTTTAATTTGTGTAGCTTAAAAGTGAACTGAATAAATAATGCCATCAATAGACACAATTAATTAAAATATTATTTAACACGGATAGCCGTGTTAAAACAAATAAATGTAAAAAAAAGAGAATCATTTTTTGAAAGAATCCTTTATTTTATATATCTTCTAATAATAAAATGAAAACAAAATAAAAAATATCTATTTTTTTATCAAATTACCGAATACAATACTATCAGCTGTCCGGTGACCGGTGACCGGAAAGAGATAATCCATCTGACAACAAAGAATTAGGACCTTAATTCAAAAGTTCCGGGCCTTTGGGGTGTGAAAACTTACAGCCATATTGATTTCTTTCCTCTACTGTTAATTTATAATAACTTTGAAAATAACTAATATGGAAATAACAATTTATACGTCATAATATAAAACCATGGATGGATTGAATAGGACGATGAGGGACTTAATGTAATGGTATGGTAAGAGTTCAATGTGTCGTGATCATCGGGCGAGCTGACATATGATTATTTATTGTTTTAAGTAAGCGTTTAGTGGTGCAATATCTAGCGATTAGTGTCCCACATAGATAGATCATAATTTACAACGACTAATAGTTAAATGACCGACTATCTATTTCTATTGTTCAAAGACAATGTCAAAGTTAATGTATCAACCACTTACATGTTAAATAGGTAGGCAGAGTGGCTATAAAGCTAAATCCATTGCGACCTAAAAGATCTATTGAGGCCCTCAAGGATCTGCATATAGAATACAGTCGTGTATGAAGTTTACAATATGTGTGTGTTTTTTTATGCATGTTCTGTGAAGTTCAAATTTGCCATAAGTACTCTGCCAGCTATAAATAATGGATTCCGTAAGTGTTATTCGTGTTGTTTTATTGGGATAGGCGCAAGGACCCACAACAACCTAAAAGTGGCTAATCCGTTTCTTGATCCTACGTATATAAACCTACAACCTCAAGGGATGTTGCCGTTCTATTTTCTAAAAATGTATTGCTCTCTTTCTAACTTAAACTATTCCATACACAAATAAACGGTACGGGATTAACTCAGCCTTCGCGGAGATCGCTGATTCGAAAACAGAAGGCTGCTCTCAGAATTTCCAATCCCAGGAGCCTCTATAGCTTACTGTCCAATAAGGCCACGAGATTAGATTACACTGTCCGGGCACAGGCAATGAGAAGGCCACGTTACCTCCAATAGATCTTTCAGATCGCAGTACACTCCTCACTATGTCCTCCAAAAAAAAAAAAAAAAAAATTCAGTTTCAAGAGTCAAAAAAGTAGTCTCAATGAACCTATATTTTGCCTATTATGAACTCTTCGACTTCCATGATCTTTATTTCATTTCGACTGGAGTAAAAGTAAAGTAAAGTAATGCCTATTTTTACAGGCGGGCTTAACGTCCAACTACCAAATTAGGTGTCGTAGCCGGGGGCGGAAGCACCTACTTTACTATTAACATTTTTTAAACAAATATAAAATTTAGTAGTTATACGCTGGACTCGAACTGGGGTCCTCCCATTTACAAGTCCATGCCACTACACCAACACCCGCCCATTTCGACTGGAGTATAAAATACTATTTTTCATCTTATTGAATAAATTAAATAATCTGGAATAGAGACCTTTCATATTTAGATATCTTGATAAAATCATTAGCTTTCTCGGGGTTTTCCATAATAATTTCATCCGATATTTATACGCATTTCTATTAACTGGTAATCTCAGTATGAATCCATTACTATTGTGTCACCATCGAGAATGTATTCACGATGGAGTTGCCACATTACGGTCTTTACATCCTAGAATTGTGGATTTTTTCTAGGCTTATGCAGTTGGCCATTTCTATATAAGGCATGGCCAAAATTTATTTTAAAAAAGATATAAATAGATAAGCAAAAACCCAATCAATATTAAACTAAATCTAATTTCTTAAATTTGGCATTATTCATTACTCGACATTCATAAATAAATATTAAAGTTTCTATAAATTTTTAAATAAAAGCAAAATATGGTGGAGCAATGCCTAACACTGGCTATTCCTTTGCCCATGCCACTCCTCTCGGCAAAGATCACCCAGATTTAATTTAAAAGTGACTTCCTAAGAGTTTCACTTGCAATTACCAAATCTAATCAGAGTACTATTAGAGAGATCAATCAAACATCTCTCTCTTACTTTTATTAAGTATTTTACCAGACTGGTCTTGCCATTATTACCGCTTCCCTAATGATAATCCATTAAATTTTGGGTCTAAAAGCAAATTTCTTGTTCTTTCCTAGAATTACAAGCCATTAGTTTCAGTCTAGATCCAAAGTGAACTAATCTTTCACCATTTATTTCCACTTCTTTTCCTTTAGAATACATCTATAGGTGCTTTAGGATTAGAAAGAAATTTTAAATATAAATAATCAGGAGAAAAAAACACATCATTTGACTTTCCTGGATTGTTCAAACTTGTAATTGACAAATTATCTTCAAACTAGCAATTCACAATCAGAGCAGTGAAAAGCATAATAATCGTTGCAAAAATTTTTTTTCATGATAGCCTCCTTCAATTTGTGAAATAAAAAGTAATTGATGTAATAAAAATAAATAATAAAGATGAGAACAAAATTTGAAAACAATAAATATTCTGTAACGAAATACACTAATATGTCACATGCCGCGCTCCTGCTTATGTACACATATTATAAATTTATTGGTAATAGAAGAGAAACTGTGCGTAAATAATGGTAATTCAGCGCCTCAACTCTAGATAGAACAAAGCACCACCAGCATTAATTAATTACAAACGTAGTGAACTGTGTGTAAAACTAGGGTTAACTAGCGCTTCATCTATCTTTCTCATCATATATCCAAATCTCCTTCTACAACATCTGCGGTTTAATTCTCCTAGGAATATTTCATCACTTTAGCATTTTAACATTATAATTTAGTATCTTATCCTTGTTGTAAATAATAATGAGGTCCGATGTTATCTCGTGGCGGTTAGCGTTATCACTTCAGAATGAGAAATAAGGGTTCCATATACGCGAGAGACTTACACCAGGTTAATCAATATGATGAGAAAAAATGAGGAGCTATAGTTGTTTTTAGCGAGCCAAAACTAAATGGCGGTAAGAACCGCGGCGGAATAATAATTCCGTCTGAACCGTTTTATATCTACAATTATTTCTTCTAAACAATTGACATTATTTTATTAGGACAAATCTGGAAATCACCTTTCAGCAAAACGATTGCATGGATAAATTCAGTGAACAAGGAAAAGTCATAATTTTTTTTTGTATGAGTCATTAATATTTGCAATATTTCCATGTAAAAAACAATGTCATTCATGCCACGTCAATTGCCAAAGGAAGTGATGTTATTTTTCCTTTCCACAACTACCGTCACAATTCTCTACCAACTCCCCGGTCCCCCAACTCTCATTGAGCAAATTACTGGGTATTACTCTGTGAAATTTACTCACATTGAAGGAATTCATAATTTTGCTCAAAGGAGCATTATTATTTACAAAAATTCCATGATTGAAAAAATACGTAGAGCATATTTTACAAACACCATCATTGAGTAACTCAATCATGATTTCCAAGATAATGAATTTTTGGACAGTTTTGACAAAAAATCCTATGACTTGCCCCTTAAAAAAATTGATCCATTTTATAATAAAAGGATCCTTTAATTTTATTGATTTCCATTATATTAAATAATGTTAATGAAAATCGAAGCAAAATCAAAATACAATATTTTCATGTATTACTCTGGAACCAATATGTAAAGTTTTGTGTAAAATGACCAAAATTTCACAACAAATTTTAAATGTTTGAAACAAACTAAAACTAAGCAGTGCGAGATCTGTCTGCCTTCAAAATACTGGGAAGCCAAAAACTATATTAAAGATAAACATCGACAATCAGGTAGGTAGCTACAGGTTTCGCCTCCTTTTTCCAAGTGAGGAGATGCGATAAGAGTTAATAAAGCGAACTAATCCCACCTCGCCTGTAGAAAAGTGATACCTTAAGTAGGAAGTTAAGATATCTTCTTGCAATTTTTTTTGTTTATATTTGAGTCAGCCTATATTTCCACAAAACTGCAAGCATAAAATTAAAGTAAAAACTCCAATAACATAAGTAATCAGAGACATTTTCCGTGGTAGCCTGCTTCATTTTGTGGTCATCGACCGGTTTCGGGCGTTCGCCCATCTTCAGGATGCGTTTTCAGACAGTGTGACAACACAGACTTGCACAGAGAAACTTAGTTTCACACTAACTCTTAGTGCACACTGTCTGAAAAACGCATCCTGAAGATGGGCGAACGCCCGAAACCGGTCGATGACCACAAAATGAAGCAGGCTACCACGGAAAATGTCTCCGATGCTTTCCAGCTCTGCAGAACCAACCACCACAACAAACATAAATAGTACTAATATTTCTTCTAAATACTAAGAACAAATTAAGGACTATTTCTCCTGGTTTTAACAACTAAAAAACAGAAAGTTTCGGACTAATAAGGCTATTCTCAGAGAAGTAAAAAAATTTTGTCTACATGTTGAATATTATAAAATTCCATCTTAACTTTAAATAAAAAATGTACAGGCGAATTGAGTTTTGTATTATTTATAAGAACCACGCCAGTTCTACATGATAGTAATTTTGTTATAAATAATCTGATAACCAAGGAAATTGGGATCTAATCAATCAATCATCGTAAGAAAACTTAACATCCAAGGACTGCATAAATAATAATAAATTTAACAAATGCTATTATTATTAGTAAACTAAGGATGCTTACTTACAAGTTTATATAATTATAATAATATACTGTTAACTTAGACCCTGAAATTATAAGCTCAACTCAGAAGAATCGGATTCAGACTGAAATGGCGATTCAGAAACATAAAAATTTTTTTTCGAAATCAGCATCTATTAAAAAACATAGCAGACAAGTATTTGTTGAATAAATTGAGAAGAAATACTTGACAAAATATTACTTGGTATGTCATGCGGAAAATAGGGATAGAAACAAAGGTCTGTTCGGATTGGGTCACAGCACAGAAGTATTGTAATATGGAGTCCATAATGTACTCTTATCTGAATTTTGTTAGTCATTTTTCTAATCCGAATCTGTTTAATAAAAGAAAGAGTTTATAGATACATATGTAAAGTTAATTTAATCTAAAGAACAAATCAGTTTCTATTAGTTTTCTAGTATGTCTATTTAATATTCTTACCCATTAATGCAAAAACACCAAAATTAATTTAAATTATATCAACACATTTTTGAAGACATTCCTAGGTGCCTCTCTACAGCTCACTGTCCGTAATGTGCACTGAGAAGGCTTCGGGCGCAAATGGCCATAGGTGTTGAGGCGCACCATGTATATATAAACTGCTGGACAAAAGTATTGCATAAAATTTCAAAATATTATAATTTGAAGTTGAAAGGTATTTTCGTATTTTTTTTGAAAAAAAGAACAACTACCAAAAATTTAAGGAAAACCTGGTTTTATTACACAGAATAAAAGATAAAGCTCAAAACAAAAATCTGTAAAATTCAAAATTAAAATGGTTCTTATTTATTATCACTTCTTCATTTTTTCCAACAATATTTAGTGATACCTCCTCTTGCTCTGATAACTGCAGTAAGCCACCTTGGCATTGAAGAGATTAGATTTTGGATAACCTCTCGAGAAATCACATTCCATTCTTCAATTACTGCTGAACGTAGCTCCCTGAGAGTGCTAGGGGCAATCCGGCGAAGTCTGAGCCCTCTTCCAATTGTGTCCCAAAGGTGTTCCATTGGATTCAGATCTAGACTTCTCGGTGAAGAAACCAAATGTCGAATCCCAACCTCCTATAGGTACTCAAGGACAACTCGAGCAGTGTGACATCTGGCATTGTCCTGCATTAATAGAAAAATCATCACCAACTCTTTCAGAAATTGGCACAACATATCGCTGAAGAACCTCTTCAAGATACTTCCGGGCATTTAGCGTCCCATTTTCCAGGATATCTAAGTCTGTACGTCCGTCAAAACTTATGCCTCCCCAAATCGTATCACCGCCTCCACCAATAGCCACTCTTGGAGAAATGATAGCTTCTGCATATCTCTCACCTTGACGCCTCCAAACTCTCATCCTTCCATCTGGGGAATGTAGGGTGAATCTCGACTCCTCTGTGAATAAAACACGTCTCCAATCCTCTGTTGGCCAACTGACATGTTCTCGTGAATATTGTAGTCTGGCGACCTTATGTGCTGTGATGAGAACAGGGTAGCGGGTATCCTGGAAGCCAAGTTTTCTTCATTCAACCATCTTCTGACTGTCCTACTTGAAATATGGACATTACGGGTACATATGGACAAGAAATATGGAGATTAACATAACTGATTGCTAGTGACGAACCTGTTCCTTAACACATTCAGATGAATAAATCTCTCATCTATCCGAGTTGTACTTCTAAGGCGGCCCATAACTTGCCGTCGGGAGTAGCTATCAGTCTCCCATGGCGTGCTAAAATTCTTTAGACAGTGGATTGGCTCTTTTGTAGTTTCTGAGCAATTGTTGCTTGATTTAGCTATTCCTCATGTAATGTCACCACACGTACTGCAATTTCTTCCGAATAATTACAATGAAGAGGCATGCTAACAACAAAAAGCGGAAAAAAAAAGAAGAAATGATAAGAAAAACCTAAACAAAAATATGTAGGAGAGAGAAATTACCAGAAACAGTGAAAGTGAAGAACTGGAATTATTATTGTATTTTCAAGAGTTCAGAGAATTAGTCACTTAAAAACATAAATCAATGATTCAGTGTCTTTTGATTGGTTCAGAGTTAATTTACAACGAATGTATAAAAAAAAAGAGTACAATAATAGACTGTAACTTCAAATTACATCATTTTGAAATTTTATGCAATACTTTTGTAAAGCAGTTTATATATATATATACGATATTTTTACGATATATATATATATCGTATATAAAATTTCAACCCCTTATGAAGACAAATACACAAAGCATACTTTAGTACACAAAGCATTTCCAAGATTAAAGAGAATTAGTCAATTTTGAACTTGAAAGTCGTGTGAGTGTTTCACACCAGATTTTTCCTTTTACTGACAACTTTTTCTATGACAATGATACTCAAGGGCGACCACAAGCCCCACCTTTCTCATATCAAATATCTAACTATTAGTTTGTAGTATTTTTATACATAATACAATTTTTATTTACTACAATATTTAAAATTTATATAATTAAATAATATAAACCTGAGTATTTTACCTTACAAAAAAAGAAAAAGGAAAAAAAGAATTTTTTCTATTCAATTAAAATTATAAATATTTTGCCTTCCTAAAATAATTAGATCAACTTTTGAAACTATCTGAAGTGTAATGAAGTATGGAATGCCGTTTAGTGTGCGTTATACGTTAGTTATTTCAACTTATTAGTATTTTAATTAAGTTGGTTGCTAGCACAATCTAAAGGGACCACTTGAGATTACACCGCAACGCTACTGACTGGGATCCCAATACTTCCCCCCCCCCACACAACGCACCACCAACTCTACCACTTGAAGTAGTTCAACTGCCGCTAAACGTCTCAGTTAATACTGATTTGCAATCAACACTTCTAACCACCATAGAATTCCCAACATTTACAATTTCCTTAATAAATATTTATACTATTCACAGGTTAGAAAGTTATTTAATTTACGCTTGATTGGTTATTTAAATTCATACCACTACTACTATACCACAAAAATTTATATAAACAGTAAAAATATATGAAAGAGGAGCTTAGATATTTTTTTTTTTTTTTATTAAAAAAATATTTACAGTCACCCCAGTATACGCCGACATATATCTTACATCTTGACACCAAAAGTTTGGCCCTGTACACTTTGAAATAATACCATGATTTTATTATTAAAACTTTAAAACTGCCTGTAAGTGGACTTCCTAAATTATTGGCACGTTTTGGCAAACTATAGCATCTATCAATTGTTAAGTTTAAAAAAAATGAGAGATAAAATTTTAAATCAAACAGATTAAGGAGTTTATTACAACTGCAAGAAGAAATTCAAAAATATGTTTACTGTATAAAGATGCAATTTGGATCATTAATAAAAATAAGAGATGAATTTAAAAGTTGAATGGTAAACCTTTCACAAAAGTAAACTGCACATGTCACTTTAAGTCATATATGTGATGATGTTTTTACCACTTTGTAGCTAGTTATTTGTACAAAGTTAAGCAATTAGAATTAAGTGGTTTAAACAAGTATATTTAGAAGGTAATGAGATCATTAATTGTGTCAATGGAGATAAATGGTCATAGATTATTGGTTCTTGCAAAAACGCATGTTATGAGCATAGTGGTATATTTTATAACATGTTACTCTAGTTCAAAATAGATATGGTTTATATATATATATATAGAAAAAAAAGAAAAGAAAAAAGGTTGATGGTTAATATCGTTCACGTTGAAAAAGTTGGTATTATTTTAATTCGTTTATAATTTGAAATTCTCTTGTAACTCATAGTTATAATGTAAAAAATTTCGTTTGTTTTCTCTTTCACAGATACACGTACTTTGCTAAAAACATTTCTTTCATACACTGGGAACGTCAAATTATCTATTTGCGGTGAAAATTTAATGTAGAAAAATTTAGACACGTTGGCAACCCTTTTTTCCAACAAAGAGAAAGTAATATCTATTTGTAATTTTGCGTTATTTTATCAGAATTAGATTTTCTTAATTATAGATTTGTTCTATAATTAATACTGGGCTTTGAAGATAGTTCTTCAAGAACCTAAATAAATAAACTTCGTCGACATATCCTGCATTTCTTTTCTTTTCTGTTGTTAAAAAAAAAACACGAAACATACCTTTGCAATAGTGTGATCAAAACTTAAAAACTCCTCCTCAGAAAAAAAAGAGTACAAAAATGTGTTTGATGAAAAGAGCCCATTTCATTATAAGTTGTGAATTTAGATTCTATCACGTTCTTAATGAATTCCAACTTTTAAACTGTTTAGATTGTTTAGTATACAGACAAGTTTTTCATGAAATACCTATTTTAGTAAAATTAATTAGAGTTATCCTCGAGAAGATGTCATTCTGAACTGATCTCAGAAATGAAATATATTATTAAGAGAGAAAATGGCAAATTCAGTGGACAGTACAAATGAAAAACAAATGAGATGGTTAAGTCACGTGTGCAAAGTATAATAGCGGCACGAATCAGGCGAGACCTAAGGACGTGCGACCCACGGGTATCTATGGTAAAAGAAGACCGAGGTGACCCTTGATGCCGTGAAAAAGATAGGTAGGTGGTTGCACATGTGTTGGAAGAATGTCAGGTCTTATATGCATATACACACAGCAGGCCTGTCACATGACATGTGCGCTAGTCTTCAGGGAGTTTATCTTTACTTAAAAGATATTAATATAATAATAGTATTTAGGAGAGACTTTTAAGTTTAGTTAAGTAAAACTCAATTTGATCGACAATATAAGAGGAAATGGGTGGGGAGATTGAAGAAAACGGCGCTAATGGCCGTTTATCTTTACTTAAAAAATATTAATATAATAATAGTATTTAAAAGAGACTTTTAAGTTTAGTTAAGTAAAACTCGACTTAATCGACAATATAAGAAAGAGGGAATGGGTGGAGAGATTTAAGAAAAGCTAGAGATCTATCCTGCCTTGCTGCGCAAAGATCTTGTGTGTAAAAGTCTCACAGGTTGTTTTCATCATATCCCAGATCGAGGTGGCCGCAATACGGGGAAGGAAATACAGTCGGAGCGCTAATAGCCATTGCAGTTGATGCGCAAAAAAAATACTACTTAAAAAGTAATAAATGAAATAAAGTTAAAAGATTGACAATTCATAAAAAGATCAAATGTATTTTAATTTTTTATAGTTTTCATAACCTGCAGTTTATTTTGCATTTGGATATGCATTAATTTAAAAAAAAACAACTCAAATCACTTACAAAAAACTTGGAACTTCCTCTTTTCTGAGTTCATGCATACACGGAAATCTTTTGTGCTATTTAAAACCGGAACTTGTAAGTGACAACGTTCATTCGAATTGTGCTTTTGCTTAGAATACTGCTGACTGTTTTTTTAATGTTTGTCCCTTTTTATTAAATAAAACGCGTTTATATTTTGACCAATAAATTTACAATTAATATGTAGACTGACTGACCAAATTCCTCAAGGATCTACATTAAGTAATCTATACACATCATTTCTTCTTTTTTATTCTAGAACGGTTTCATTTTGGACAATATTTTTCTTAATAATTTTTAAAATAATAACTAATACTTGATTTTATAAACACAAGACATAAAAGACTCCACTTTTTAATATTCTATAATCAAATTTGGGATGCTCAATAGAAAGAGTTAAGTACACGAGGCGCCGGCCACCATAATAATTACAATTGGGATCCCTTTCTTTCAAAAAAATGTCATTATATTCTAATAATATTTGACCTATATCAAGGTCATTTTTAATCATACTATTTTATATTTTTAAAATATTCATATACATTAATATTTCGCTTATTTCCATTAAATTTATTAACTTTTAGAAGGTATAAACAACAATTTTAAAATATTTTCTTTTATGTAATATTTTGTATTTTAATTAACTCTTTGGCTGATCATCTTATTGTTAATAAATAACACAACAATTATTACAAAACGTACTGCTGTGAACTTATTTTAGTTGTAATTAGGACAAACATTTCTTCTATAAAATCATATGGGCTGAAAGATTTAAGCATATAATTTATCTAGACCATAATACTTTGAAATATAATATAATTTTTACAAAACATAATTTTTGAATTAGTTTATACTGCAATCTATAATTTAACTTTAAATGAATTTCTCGAAAAAAGATTCAAATAAAAGAGATAGATCTCTATATTAATAATGAGTACAACAAATTTAATGTTTTTATGAACAAAATCGCGAAAACTGAAAAAATTGTTCAAATAAAAACACATTTCCGGTTTACTCATTTTCTGGAAACTTGGAAGTTAAATTAGCAGTCCAATTAATTTTGTTGTTTAGGCGGTAGAATTGTATAATCAACGAAGATAAGCACTTCAAAGGAAAACATAACCCCACAACTCTAACAAAAGCCCCCTTCTTTAAATGACTACTCAGAGAAATGTTTCAAATAAAAGTTGTAGCTCTTTGTACATGTAGTTCATATATTTAAATGAAAATCGCTGGATCTTTTTTTTTAGAGAAAATAGCAGAAAACTGCAAAATATTTCATAATTAGGCAACAGATGTCATCCGATTTTCTTCAAACTCCGAATTTCGACAATATATTTAATTCTAATTAATATTATTTAGATCATAAACTGTGTAATAAACTGAAATAGTACTTTAGAGGAAAATGTAACCCGTAACACTCCTCAAAAATGTCACTTAAATGAATTTTTTCAGAGAGATGTTTCAAATAAAAGTTGTAGCTCATTATATGACAAAACAAATTTGTAAAAAAACTGAAATTCTACGATAATAATCTTGATCTCCCATCAACTGTATGTTGATTTTAACATGGCCTACGACTCATGGGTGAAGCCCATGGGAATTTTGATTCTTGGATTATATCATCCTTTAACAGTTTTGTAACTTGTTTCTTTATTTCTTCTTTATATGTTTGTGGATGTCTATACGACTTCGTGTAAATCGGTGTTTCATCAATAGTTTTGGTATTATCTTCTTTAAATTCGTTTATGACTTTAAAGAGATATCATTCTGCCCGTTCTTCTTTGTTTAAATGGTCTTGTACGTAATGTAATTATTTCTGTTTCTGTGTGATTTGATTCAAATTTTTGTTTTCTTCGATGCTTCTTTTTTTATGTTTTGTGTAAATGTATTTTCTTGTTCCATGCTTTTAAAGTATTTAAATTTTAGAATTTTATTTAGGATTTGTACAGTATTATCTTGGAAATTTAATATTATCGACAGATCTAAGATTGCTGGGATGCCCAGTAATAAATTACATTGTAAATGAAAGTCATGTAAATAGAATTGTATGTCTTTTCCTTCTAGATTAATGATAACAAATTCTGTTCCTGTTTGCTTTCCTTTTAGCTCTGTTGTAAATATAAATAAGAAATTTTCTTTGTAAATTTTAAATTTTGTATTATTATTATTATTATTATAATAAACTTATGTTTTACTGATTAAATTTATAGATGAACCACCTGTGTCCAATAAAATGTAATAGTCTTTGAATTTAATAAACAGGAGTTTAGAATTACACTGGATATTCAGGATTTCTCCTCTATATGTATGGGAGGTTCCCCTAATAAAGAATTCTTACTATTTTCAATTTGTTCGACACTGTCTACTAGGGAGTTTTGATATTCTTCCCATAAATTATTTTCGATATTAAATAGTTCTTCTGGTATAAAATTAGCGTTTTGGTTAGGAAATTATGCATAAACTGCAGTAAGAGAAAGTCGTGTGAGTGTTTCACTCCTGAAACGTCATTAATAATGTCTTTATTGATTTATTTCAGACTAAAAGATGGAGAAGAATGAAGCAACACTAACGGGTAAACTGTTTTGAATTTATGCTTTTTCATATTCCTACGAGTTTAGATTAGATTGTATGCGGGGCTAGCTATCCATCCTACGGCACTGCCATCCCTATGGGGTCTAATGTGGCACCCACAAGATGGAGTTTCCTCTAAAATTCTTCTGTACACTTAGATTTTGGGGTGTGGACAGAGACCACACAAAGCAGCCCAACAATCAGAGCAGTCTTTTCAGGACCTGTCTGTTTACTTGGACTTTGGAGACCACTCAGAACACACCACCAATCCCTTCTCAAACCCTATCTGCTTCGTTAGACTTAGGAGTTATCGCTTCTCAGTGGATAAGTTGGCACATGTGTCTGTAGATCAAATCTGTTGCAGAACATGCTGCAACTTGTCGAGGCCTATATTATTAAAATTAACTATAATACGGTGTTCTATCACTATTGTTGGGACAATGAAGACAAGCAAACATTAGGTAAAAATCATTAGCTGGAACAATATGTGTCACTTAAATATTGTAAACTGCAGTATGAGAAAATTGTGTGAGTGTTTCACGCCTGAAACTTTATTAATAATGTTTTTATTTGATTTATTTTAGAGTTGACGAAGGACGTGAGCGATGAGACGCCAGCAAACGAGTAAGCTCATTTATAATTTTTAGAAATTTTATTTATTAATAAATCTTTATTTACTTTGTATAATTTTTAACTTTAAAAAATTAAAAATAAAAAAAGATTATATCAGCCTTACCCTTATTTGGGTTTTGATAAGTTTTGTGTGACAAGGTTGGCCACATTGCAGCTAAACGGACGGATTTGCATTTAGATTAATCTATTTCAAATTATATACAATTTGTGACACAGTAAGGCTACTGACTATGATAGTCAGTATACGCTGCAGATGTGTGATTAAAAATTTACAAATCTCAAAATAGTTACGAATTGCGTAATTTTATTACACCCAACCTTAGAAGGGCAAACAATTCACATATACAGATATTTTGACGGAGATTTTTAAATAATTTTGTTAAACATTTGTTCTAAGTTAATCACTTCTTATTACTTTAATTAATTCAACTAATTAATATTAATTTGAAGTTTCAACAAATCATTAAAGCTAAAAGCTAAGACACTACTAACTAATGTAAAAGATAAAATATTAACGACAGAATATTTCTAGGATAGATTAACTTCAAAATTGTTATTTATATTAAATATGACACAATGCAAAAATTATTCAACCATAATTTTCAAATAAAAGCGATAGGCCTTTGATTACAATTGTAACACAATCTTATATCTGAAAGAACTCGTATGAAAAAATTCTGATTTTTACTAGCAAACATAATGGATTATCACTTTTATTTGTAACATTCTGTGTGAGATAATTTCATATGTAGCCAGGTTTCTGTAGCACCATATTTATTACCTACTCTATACTGTTATATCAATAGAATTTACGGTTCAATCATAATATTTTAGATGCAAACTACACGCACTTATAGATAGGCCTATCACTTTTACATTTAGGACAATGTTTTTGGAAAATTTGATACAATTCCATATCTGTGTAGCTGTGCAGTAGTATCTGCTCTAGACTGCCATATCACTACAACCCATGTTTCAACTATCAAGTTTTGCATGCACACTACAAATATACTTCCGGAAAATTATACAAATATACTTCTACCATTATGGTCTGGAAAATTATGTATTTCCCACGCCTGTGTACCTGTACACTTAGTAAGTACCTAATCTAAACTGCTATCTAATTCAGAATGTCGCATCAATAAGTTTATTTTATATGCAAAATGTACATGCAGTGGCACAACACTATTATTTTTGCAGGGCAATTTGAGGTATAAATTTAAACATTGTTCTATGTGTACTTTTAGTATGATATACGTTCAACGATGTCATTTTGTGTCTTGACTACAGTTGTATATGCCTATTGCAAGCATCTGCATCATTATGTGCTTGAAAATGTGATATCTGCAGGTTTGTGGACGTACATGTTACTCTGTAATCTAAGTGTTATTTTAGTATGATAAACGGTTCGACCATCTCATTTTCTATGCGGGTTACAGTTGTAAATTTCTGTTACTGTCATATGCAGCATTTTGATCTGCGCGATTTAATAATCTTCAGGTGCGAGCATGTCCAAATTTAAACGTTCTTCTATGTGTTCTTTTAGTATGATATATGGTTCAATTTGAATGTTTGAGTATAAAATTATTAAAAAATGAACTTTAATTAATGCACAGGGATAATTATAAAATATGGAATTGAGGCCCGTTCAAAAATGAATGCGCAGGAAATTAATCACTGTACCAAAGTTATGTAGACTTTTTTAAAATGAAAAAAATACAATATTGATCAGGACTATATTTTATAATATACTTAAGGAATATTATAGATGTATAGGGTACATTGTGAATGTTCAGAAATTGGTAACAGAATCCTCTTTCCTTACTTGTCGTTTGTAGTTGTTGGCTAATCAAGAATGCCTCTGTGAAACCTCTTATGTTCTTCAGGGATATAACACAATAATTTAGACAAGTCCTCAATTTTCTTCACATGGGGATTACACTCTCATATGCACAAGAATCAGGAAGTTTTACAGCTGGCGCAGCAGGCATTTTTAGGTGAAATGTATGCTTGACTAAACCTCCAATGAATTTAGACGTACATACTTTTCCTGGATGACTGGCGTTATACTGAAACTCATTGAACATTGTGGGCTGCAGTTTAACTTTCTGATCCCACGATACATCTCTACTTTTTGATTCTTGTGACAAGAAACATTTTAAATAAAACTTTTGCCACCATGTAGAGACTTCCAAAATGTACTCATGTGATACAACTTTCACAATGAACCTGTTATTTTTTGCAGCATTGACGATTAGCTCCACTACTCCATAATGGAATAGATGCGGTCATGTTTTCGTATGCTTCTCTCTAAGAGGCCAAAATCCCTATCATAGCTGTTGAACGAATGCCCCCTAACGGGAAAGTAGTGACAAATTACTTCAAATCTTTTTGTCTCAGTTAAGGCTGCACAGACGCTCATTAGAGTATGGTTTCTATTTTGGCCTACATATCCATCTGAATAAAGATGAAGTACTCTCACATTTTCAAAAACATAATTCTTGATATAATCTAAAATGAAGGATGATACTTCATTGGATCCCTTCTTCCCTTCACCTTCCTGGTAAACATTTACCAGCTTTTAGGTTATGAATATTAAAAACATAAACCCACAGCTGCCTAAGATAAAATACATCTTGTACAGGAATGCGAGGCAAAGGTAAATTTTGCATATAGTCGAAACACAATGTAACAGTGGTTGTATCATTTTTCTGTATATTCTTCATTTGGGAAAAAAAATTTGCAGCACGCCGCTTTGGATCATGAACTCAGCAGTAGCTACCTTACTTGCACGATCATCAATGTGGGGCTCTTTATTTTAACCTGAAGTTCCTCACATGTTATGCAAGTGTCTATCTGTGGCTGTCCAAAAGTTAGACTAAAGTTGGTATTGAAATATTCCAAGTATCGCTTATATTTTACTTTACTAACAGGGTGTTTCTCAATAAACATGTCATACATCTTTGTAACATTAAGTCTGGCGTCTAAGTAGTGGTATTCTCTAGATGAATAATGACTACACTTAATCAAAAGAAATATGTTTGTGAACAAGATGATATTCATTTACAGGAAGGGCTCTGTTCTTGTTGCCAATGCCTCTCACACCTACAGGACTTTGCCCATGCATAAGCAGAGTTTTGATTCGCCTTACTCTCTTTTCATTAACTGAACAAACTCAGAAATACAATCTTGCATACTTGTATCCTCTGTGAGTTACATTTAATGTAATATTTATAGGCATATCCTTGAGGTTTTGAGGTGCTAGAAACATTATTTTTATTTCGACGAATACGCTTCACTTTATTGCCCATTATTAGAGTTTGAAGAAACACATCTTGCTCATTTTTTGTATTCAATTTATTGAAATTATCTATAAGTTCCCCCATTTCTGGCCTTCCGTAAATTTTGTGAAACATTGCAGCCTGCACCTAAACAAAAAGGACATAGGATTGTCTTAATAATTGTAAGTAGGGATAATATTTATGTAGCTTCGTAGAATACATCAACATAATAGTAATTCTCAACAGACCAACCTAATCAATCCAATTAATTAAAGTGTAGCATACCCGCAACTCTCCTGTCTGTCATTTTGGTACAGTTTCCCAGCATAATTTATGTGCTCCTTGCCAGATACTTTACTTCTTTTAATCACTTCACTCCAATAAATACAACCCATGTAGTTTGCGTGCTTACCTACAAAAATTCAACAGAGAGAACCCCTCCCTGTTATGCGAGCGATGCCACGAGCTGGAGGACCTTAAACCCATCATCAATGTTACACAAAAGGGATATATTAAGGATTTGAAAGGGATAACTTTATATGTATGTGCAGCTCCTTTTCAATATGAGGAAATTATATTATGAAACCAGCAGATAAATTCTTGATCAAAATTATCTAACAATCTGATATCATTAAATGAAGTCTTCATCTAAATTAAGCAGTATGTAGACAGTATAAGATGTAGAGATTGTGAAGTTATCGTGAGATCAGGCCTTCTGTATCTCTTCAGCGTTGGCTATATGATGAAAATCTATGACAAGAAAGAAAAGAAGTAACATCACCATAATGGGAAGGAATGGCAGGCGTTCTCAAATAGAGAAAAAGATCAGTTTAACGATACATTTATATAAAAAAGCGTCACCAAATCCTATATTCAGAGAACATTTCTTAAAATTAGGCTTAACAATTTTCTCTTTAAGTCTAAAACATATTAAAACGAAATTCCTTTTTCTATTTAGCACTTTTATGTGTAATTTTGAGAAGAAACAATCATTTTGTAATCTTTTCTAATTCTTGTTATAATTTGGAAATCAAAACTAGTTCTTAAAAAACCACACTTCTATTAATTAAATTAATTATTTTTTTTAAATTACACATATATTTGGTTTACTCTTATTGCTTGCTATAAGAGGAAGTTCTGCTGCTTCAAATTTTCGAAATTGGGCTTTCACCGGAAATACATGCTTTCAATAACCTGAGTGGGAATATAACCTGATATGAAACTTCACATAACTTTATAATCAATTTATATAAAATGGACTAATTTTCTTTAAACTTCAAAGTATACTCATCACTCCCCAACATAAGTATGGAGGTAGTGTGAGATACATATTCAAGGAGATAATAGAAGAGATTACATTGTAATCCGAAAGAGGGGACCAATAATAATGTACCAAACCTTATAGCATTTTAAATTTATTAATAGCACACTTTTGCAGAACAACCTAAAAATTTATTTTTTTTTCTCAGAAAAATGTTACAAAAAAATAAAAGTATTAAGTTTATATATATTTTATAAATAGCATCCCATGTTTAAGGGAAATCGTTATAATCTTTTTCAAGAGGATTTCAAAAAGCTATTTTACTTCACCGTTCCCGATTTACTTCACATTCGAAATGTCTGCAATTTTCCTGTTGTTAATACTATAAAAGTGGTGGAACCATTCATTGCACTCAAGTGGCACTTTACAGAGAAGCTTAACAATAATGTTCCCCTAGACCGTCTAAAAATTCAATTTCCTTCCTGGGAGAAATGTTTCAAATAAAAATGATACGGTATATTTGTATGTCGATGATATATACAATTTAAGGAACTTAAGTTGTAACAATTTAAGGAAATTCGTTGCAGCCATTTTCGACAAAAAATTCATATATATATATATATATAAACAAAAAAAATCATTCAATAAACTAGTAATTTCCGGTCGATTAATTTTGCCCGAAACAATCGTGTAATTGACTGGTCATTAGAATGATTAAATACCAACAAAATAAACAGTTGCTTTCGTATATGATATTTTTTTCAAAGGACCAAAAAAGTATTCCAGCGGTATTGATTTTCTATGTTTAAATTAAGAAAGAGAAGAAACATGATTTGCCATGTTTTAAAAAGGTTCAATTTATAAATAAATACGTGTAAAATGCGACTATTATACCAGAAAGTTTTTAGATATACTGCAAGTTTTTCACCGGATGTTTGGTTGTTTTTTTTTGTAATGAATCAATATTATAGAAACAGCATAAATTGCGTAAGTAACAATAATCAGTAAATTTTTAAACAAAATCGATAGTGTCCACTAATCATGAAAATTAAAGACATTCAGTAAAGTGATAATTATGAGATAAAAGACCAAAACTAAATAAATTGGATCCCGATGGGATATAAAAGAAATCATATTCGAACTCTCCAGGATATGTATAGTTTCTCAGGTTATGTCGTAAATACCCCATTACACAAACAATACACATACCGAGGAAGTGTAAGCATGATCAGTCCTTATAAAAACATGTTCTTACACAAATGATCAGAATTTAAGCAACAATTATTTCGGAGTAGAACTTTTTTTAAAAAAAAAAATTCTTCAACGACCCCCAACAAAGCTTTCTTCTTTACAGCAGTCAAATAAAATATGACGATTAGTGCCCGCCCGGAAATGACCCTAGCAAGTACGATTGCATTAAAATTAAATGTATTAAAAATGTTGTGAGTATATCTCTCTCTATCAGTGAGTAAAAAATCATTACGAAATAATGTCATTAAAGATGTAGAGGACATCACACACAAAAAAAATTAAAGAAAAGATAATTTGTAAAGGCTTCCACAGCTCAATGAATATGCTGCTTTTAATGCCCTGATTTTTTTTTTTTTTTTTTTTTAATGTATAGTAACTTAAAATATTTTTACTTGGGCCTTTGAACTTGACATTTCAAGAATATTTTTTTTATCGAAAAACCTATCGATAAAATCAATCAGATCCTATTTGGCCGAAATAAAAATTAAATCTAGTTGTAAACTATCTAACTTTTATGTGAACATGTCAATTAAAAAGTGATAGTTCTCAATAAAGATGTCTGAAAAACAAAAACTGAATTAAAAATATTTTTATTTCAAGGAGCTACAAAATTTAATTGACTTACTTTTTGATATTCTTTAAAAAAAAATTAATACTAAGTGAAAAAAGGTAAAACAGATTTTAAATTACAAGATCGGAACATTCATTCAAAGAATATAATTAATTAAAAAGTCTTGGAATGACAATATACTTATATCCAAAGAGAGAGAAAAAAAAAATACAAAAAAATATTATGATTATATTATTAAAATATTCAGGACGTTCATCACCACAACAATCAAAACACTGAAAATGTCCGGCATATAATAATAACAATTCAACGGAAATAATATGGCCTCCGCAATTCTCTAAGCCCATATCCGTTTCAAAGTGGTTGGCGACATCCGGAGTATGAAATTGACGATGTGAAATATGTTCTCAACGATCAATGTGGAATTTCATAATAGAGGAATGAATTACGTGACTGTGAATGGAAATTTATTTGCTCTTGTGAAGTAGAGATGTCTAGTGCACAGTACAAATAAAGAACAATATGGAAGTGAACAATGAAAAGATATTTGAAATTTTTTCTATTTAATTTTAGTTTTCTCTTTTATATATATATAATAAGAGGAAATATTGAAATCAGGACAGATATTTTTTTTTTTACTAAATTAAATAGTTTTCAACGGAAATACATTTTTCGAGATTTCCTTGTATAGGAATAAGTGATTTTTATAAACTGATCTTTTTTCCTGGATTTTTTTAAGTGCACAACAGCTATGGTCCTTTGCACCTGTTTCTAATTTGTAAGGACTCATTCGGGATGCATATCCATACCCACCAGTCTAACAATTCCTACAGCAAACCCATAATCTAGGTCTAATTGTATTTCTCTACTCCCTTATATCGCTTATAAAATAAATACCTGTACACAAGACACCAGCAAACAACTAAACACATACATATGTACAGCTAGTTTCACAACAAATGCAATAGATGAACCTCCCTTAAGATATCCGAAAGTCTTATTGATATTGACCTTATTGTCTCCTAATACATCTGGCAAGGCTGGTCGGCTAATTTACCTTTCCCCGCCCGTTTACATATTTCGAACATTCCAATAGAATATGCGGGACCGTTAATGTCGTATTGCAAGCACTGCATACGGGCTGCGGTTCTCTTCGGAATATGTGGCTGTGTGTCAACATGGTGTGACAGAGTCTCATTCTCGCTAGGACAACTTCTTCTCGCCGTGACTCTCGATTTGAGGTTGACCATTTCTTTGTGGTACCCTTGATATTCATTAGTTTATTTGACAGTTGCACTGATTGCCATTCCTTTTCCCAGTTGGAAAGATTTTGTTTTTTTAGAAAAGCTTTCCAATCGACTGCAAGGACACGTTCGTCTGTACAAGTCTTTGATGCTGCTTCTTTAGCAGCTTTGTCGGCACATTCGTTACTTCTTATCCAAATAAAGGAGACTTCTTTATTTTCTCGCAGGCATAGTCCCAAGAGCGTATGTATGCACTGAATCAACAAACTATCGGAGTCCCGATTGCCTATCATCTCCAGTGACCCCCTTGAATCGGAGCAAATAATATATTTCTAAGGTTCATTTTAGTTCCGAATATGTTATAGGGCTTTGTATACAGCGAATAACTCGGCTGTAGATATGCTTGAGATATTGCTTAATGGGAAGTTGTACAGACTCTCATTCATGACGAAAGCTACTGCTATTCCATTTATCGTCTTTGACCCGTCGGTGAATATTTTAATATAATTTTTATATTTAAGCAGTAGTCGCTCTTGTAGAAAATTCCTGTATACGTAGTTCGGAGTTTTACTTTTAATATATTTACCGAGTGTGCCGTCAAACTTAAGTCCATTCAGTGTCCAAGGTTCTATTTTTGAACAGATAGAACATACAGGCATGGGAATGGATACATTGTTTAGCAAACAGAAATTTTTAAAACGTATGCCCAAAGGTAAAGGACTTGTATTTGTCCTAGCGTATAAATGTTCAAATTGATGATTCTATAAATGACTTCATAGGCGATATGATTTTTTAACGACAAACTAATCTGAACACGATTAAGTGTATTATAAAAAAAAAGTTTGGACATAAGGATGCAAGGTTTTGGGTTCAACCAGCTGTTCAATCCAGAAATCCGCAAAAAAAATTTACCAACACCCCTTTCTGTTTCCAACCTAACCATTCACACTAACCTCAATTTCCTAAAATTACATAAAACAGCTTCTGCCAAGCTACAATCTTACATTCATTCCACTCCCAACTACTACAATCGGTAGCAGCATACAGGAACCATCAGAATCTACCAAACAAACAATTACCCGAGTTTGAGTCTAAACTTTTAAATTAACTAATTAAAGAATTATCCATTAGATAATTATCAAAACAATTGCCCGAGTTTGAATCTGCACTTTTAAAATAATTCATTAATTAAAGAGTTATTCATTAGATAATTGTCAAAACAGTTACCTGAGTTTGAGTCGAAACTTTTAAATTAATTAATTAATTAAGGAATTATCCATTAGATAATTGTCAAAACAATCGCCCGAGTTCGAGTCTGCATTTTTAAATTAATTAATTAAAGAATTATTCATTAGATAATTATCAAAACAGTTACCCGTGTTTGAGTCTAAACTTTTAAATTAATTAATTAAGGAATTATCCATTAGATAATTGTCAAAACAATCGCCCGAGTTTGAGACTGCACTGTTAAATTAATTAATTAAAGGATTATTCTTAGATAATTGTCAAAACAGTTACCCGAGTTTGAGTCTAAACTTTTATATTAATTAATTAAGAAATTATCCATTAGATAATTGTCAAAACAATTGCCCGAGTTTGAATCTGCACTTTTAAATTAATTCATTAATTAAAGAATTATTCATTAGATAATTGTCAAAACAGTTACCCGAGTTTGATTCTAAACTTTTAAATTAATTAATTAAGGAATTATCCATTAGATGATTGTCAAAACAATCGCCCGAGTTCGAGTCTGCACTTTTAAATTAATTAATTAAAGAATTATTCATTAGATAACTGCAAAAATTATAATTCAGCAAATGATTTGAATTCCATTTTTAGTTGCATTATGAACTGCATAATTATTCAGCGGAAATATCTTAAACTTTTCCGATATCTGTATAAATTGATAGTGTTGTATTTATTTTACGAATATTATTATTAATGAATATGTGGATAGATTCGCAATGGTGGATAACATCTGGTATCATTATTATCATTTTACCCGTTTAGCAAGCATATTCCAATTGTTCCTGAATGGTTTGGGATTTTCATTCGTCGTCAGGGGAATGCACATGCTATTAAATTTATAAATAAACGTGCTATTTATTATACACTATTTTCTAATAGCTATTCATAATTTATGGTAATTCCATTTTGTCATTAAAAACAAACAAACACACACACAGAGTAACATAACCTTATAACCTCCCGCACATATATACAACCAACAAATCAACAAGTGTGAGTAAAAGAAAAATATTGCGGTACAGTAAACTCTCTACACAAACTTTGTGAATTTGCTCTGAAGATGGATGAAAGTCCGTAACCGGTCAGGAACAAACGGAATGTGCGACGGGTAAAATACCAGATATTATTATTAATTTTTGTACTTGTACTACTTCTCACGCATATACTTTGTGAATTTTGAATTTATGAGATTTCCTACAAGATCAGAAATTTTAAAAATATTACATGGCAATAATCTGTCCGAAGGCGGTAACTTAATTCAATTACGTAAACTCTTGTAAAAATAAACTTCTAAAATGTAAACCATCAACACAAGGATATGAATATTGATGCTGCTGATAATGTTTCTCGACCGATATCTTTCTTAATAACTGCAGGAGATCACGAGGAGCGGTCAGTGAAATTACACTTTTTTAAAACTTATCGGACGTTTCGACAAATTTATTGTCTTCTTCAGGGTTAAAAATAAAAAAATGTTAAACGGGGTTACACATAATTTTCATTAAACATACTAAACACAAAAAACGAATATATACTATACAAAACTTGACATGACAGAAAGAGGTGCTTATGTAATGAACTACATCATCAGAAATGATTATGTACTTTTTAAAAAAAGTGAAATTTTATTGACCGCTACTCGTGATCTCCTGCAGTTATTGATGCTGCAGTATAATAACTAATCGTTCAATAGCAACTGGCCCGTCCTGCAAGCACTCCTACACCACCGAATCTGCTAGTCCCTTAAGAAATTAACAATTTAATAGTTTCGACCATTTTTGATGGAGAAAATTTAGCCAATGTTTCAAACTTCTTAGATCAAATAAATCATTACGCTAGGCTTAATGGCTGGGATGACGCGTGCGAAATTGGAAATTCTAGCTCTTAGGCTCTCGGGTGCAGCAAAAATATTTTACGGTACCCAGAAAGCCGACTAGCTTGCCAGCCAGGGTACAATTATAACATATTCCTTAATTTCCGCAAGAAGGCTAGCTAGGTTCCATAAGGAAAAACCCCCTTTAGTCCTGCTACAGCAGATGAATAATATACAGTTTCTTCACAACGAGTCATCAGAAACCTTCGCGGTTAGGATTAGACACATTCAATCCGCCATTTGTTTGAAAGCTGAAGCAAACCCTTTTGGATAATAAACTGGCCAATAATACGTTCCTGAAGTCGCTTCCTTATCCGGCTCGTAATGAGATGCAAACGAAGCTACCACTAACTTTAGATGAAGCTCTTTCGAACGCGACTTCTCTAAAGGACATGAAGGCCTCAGAAACCACCAATCCTGCGGTTTTCGCTGTCACTTCCAAAACTGGTGCTTCTCCTAAATCTCCATCTGTGTCGCTTCTGTGCACATATGCATTTCCATGTGAAATCAACATTGACGAACTACTAAAACGTTTAATATGATAAAAAATAGGCCCTGCAGCTACCTTTATATTTCACTCTACGTACCACATCATTTGTATATATATGTATAAACAGTAGTGTTAAGAAAAGTAGATGGATTTAACTTAATTCCTTTGATTGAAAAAAAAAAACAATAATTGTTACTGTATTTAACAAATTATCATTTTTCTTTTTTACAGTCCCAGGCATCTTCTTTTATCAACATTTACAGCCTCTGACGACTAAGAATTCAAATAATTGTTTTGACAAGGTAATTTATGGTCAATGAGAGTATTTTTTGGTCATTGAGATTAATATTTTTATTTTGAAGGAATTTATGTAAAACGCAGTGTACCATACAATGAGTAAAAAGAAATTAAAGAATATGTTGTTTTCCTTTTTTTGAGATATTGTGTTAACACACACACACATGGACACACATACAGATCAGTCGCTAAAAACATTTGTTGCGTATTCAAGAGAGCCCAAAACCTGTATTTCCGGTGAAAGTATAATTTCAAAAATCTGGCACGATCGCAATACTTCCTTTTATTAATTACGATTAAAAGTGTAAGTAAAAACTCAAAAATCTTAAGTAAAAATATTTTTAAAAAATCTGGTGTGAAACGAGCTATAAACTTTCCTATAATGCAATTAATATAGTTGTCATGGAGAAATTTTCTCAAAAGACGATCTGTCCACCAGGTGAAAAAAACCGTGAATTTTGAAGTATGACAGGTAGAAAGCCTCAGCTGGCCTGAAGTCCTGAAAAATCTATTTTACAAGACAAATGTTTAAAAAAAAACAAAAAAAAAATGATGCATCACTGCCAGTTACCTGATTTACTTCAAAAATTTGGTTCCTTCAAATATTTTTATTACATTCGAAATCTGTAATAGTTGACTATAAGGTAATTTGATATAAAGTTTAGACGGAAAACTTACCCTGAATCCACCATTAAACGAATTTTACCAGGAATACGTAAAGAAAAAAATCTGGTGTGAAACACTCACACAACTTTCTCTTACATCCTGTTCTCATAATTATAATTGACAAATTTTATAGTTTGTGTACCAAATTTAATGAAATTCGTCGAAAACTGAAAAAACTGTTCAGAAAAGCACACTTCTGGTTTACTAATTTTCTTGAAACTCAGAATTTAGGCCATCTATTTATTTCTAATTAATATTGTTTGGATGATAGAATTGTATAATCAACTGTGATAGCACTTTAGAGAAAAACATAACCCCACCCCTCCCCTAAAAATGCCCTTAAATGAATTTTCCCAGAGAAATGTTTTAAATAAAAGTTGTAGATCTTTGCATATTAGTTTTGTACTAAGTTCCAAGAAAATCGTCGGAGCCATTTTTGAGAAAAATTGCGAAAAGAGAATAAATCATTTAGTAAAATGGTAAAGAAAACGCACTTCCGGTTATCCGATTTTTTTCAAACTCGGAATTTCAACAACATATTTAATTCTAATTAATATTATTTAGATGACAGAATTGTCTATTAAACTGAAATAGCACTTTAGATGGTAACCTAACCCCACTCCTCCCCCAAAAGTGCCATTAAATGCATTTTCCCGGAGAAATGTTTCAATAAAGTTGTAGTTCTTTGTATTTGTGGTTGATGTACCAAGTTTAAAGAAAATCGTCGGAGCCATTTTTGAGAAAATCGCAAAAAAGTAAAAAATCGAACTTTAAAGTGGTACTTCCGGTTGAGGAATTTTGACAGATTACGTACTGTCAGATCCCATGGTGATACCTAAACGGAATATCAAGTTTCAACTTTCTACGTTTTTCGTTTTTGAGCTATGCTGTTCACATACATACACACACACAGACACACACACACAGACCATTTGCTAAAAACCACTTTTTTGGACTCAGGGGACCTCAAAACGGATATTTCCGGTGAAAACTCGATATCGAAAATTTGACACGATTACAATACTTCCTCTTACTAGGAGTAAGAGAAAGTAAAAATGTTAGTGTATATAGTAAGTAATGTGTTTATAGGAAGCAAAGTTTAGAGAAAATAGTTGTAATCGTTTTTCAACAAAACCACTACAAAAAAAAGCAAAGAATGTCCAAAATATTACAATTTGATCCTATTGTGTGAGAAGAAGCCATTTCCACCGCGTTCTGAAGAAAAAGGAATTGAAGAACATTAATTGCCAGATGGGGAAATATCTGTTCAGGCAGATTTTGCACTTAAAATAGACATTCTTTTGCTGAGTGATATCGTGCTAATATATCGGAAAATTTTATTCAACCTTGGATAAAACAAACAAGAAGACTAAATATGAATATTGAAAGATAAACACAGAAAGATAATTATTGTATCATCATAAGTTCAGCCAGTCAGATAGATATCCGTTTCCCATTAATAGACAGTTTGAAATGTTCACCCTTCAGGATGATGTTTTATATCCAAAACTTAATCGGAAACATTGAATAAACTATTTGATAATTACCATTATATATTGTTTTGTTTGGAAATATTTTTAAAAATAGTAATAACATTTCTTTAATGACAACCATCAGTATTGTACGATGAAACTAGAAGAGATAATATTTCACATTTTTCTTATCAGAATTTGTGGTTAGGCGGAGTTAGAAAAGTTGTATGGAAATTGATATCATTTAGACCAGTGAGTGACTAACTTTAACACCAGAAAACCGGTGAAAAGATATCACATTCATTATGAACTTTTCTATAAATCTAACAAATATCCTGTAAATATTCGTTGTTTCATTGAAAAAAAAAAAAACAAATGAAACTATTTTAGAGCAGCCAATACGAATAGAGAATATTTTTTTAAAAAAACGGTCACTTAGTAGATATTTCACGTATAAATTCAGCAGATAATTCACAGTGCATTATAAAGTCAAATTAGACAAAGAAAACGATGGGCCTAAGTAATTCAATAAAATGGTAATTAGCGTTTTTTAACCTCATCTTTTATAAAGTAAATAATAATATAATTAAAATTACAAATTCAAGTTAATAAATAAACATATTTTAATTTACTCAAAATAAAGTTTAATATTAAATCCTGAAATAATAATTGAAATTTGTAGGTAAATATAGATTTTTTTTTTCATTTATTTGGTATCTAAATTTTACCCGCAGGATATTTACGTAACAACATGAAAAAGTAACTAATTGAAAAATTTAATCTAAATAAAAACAATATGGCTACTTAAATATGCTGCCAGTGCCCCGAGAATATCCGAGTAAATGAGAAAAGTTTTGTATCCGTAACCATTGAATGAAGTTATTCTAAATGTATGTATTAATAGTACTTAAAAAAAAAATAACAATAAGTTTCATAGTGCAAACAATTTTTAAATCATTGTAAATTCTTTGTTCCTTCTGGATGAGGCGTTTCTAAATTTTGGTAATTTTTGAAAATTATATCAAGAACTAAAATATATTCAGTTCGAAACTAATTAAACAGAATTGAAGAGAAAAAAAAATGCAGAAGATAGGAATAAATTATCAAAAAGTGACCAAAAGTAATGTATTTAATTATTATATCAACGTTTCTAAATACAGAATTCAATTAGATAGTTAAATTAAATTATACATTTGGCTAGTTGCAATCGAACTCATGGTGAACCACTCAATGAAAGGTTCCTATAAACTGCAGAGTTTCTAAAGTTATCGCTATCGCTAAGAAATTTAAAATAAAATCAAGGCAACCAATTCTGTTTTTTGATTTTTCGAAATATAAAATCGGTTAACGGGTTCAGTTGAAATCGAGTTTGTTTTCAAAATAAAAACTTACTTTTAATAAAACAGTAGAATAAATACCAAATTTCAATAGTGAATGTGAAAAATAAATTTTATTTTATTTTGTTTTATTATTTTATGTTTATTTTATTTTAATTTAATTTTAAAATTTATTTCCTTAATGAGAACGTAACATTTTTCGGCAACTTATTTCATTAATATCTTCGATTTGCAATAATTGTTCGAGCTTTTAAAACTCTGTCTCACTTATCTTATTTTTTCTTTACATTCCCTCGAAGGTACTGTTATCAGCTAGGGAACGGATTCGTATGTATTTACATATTTTTTTCTAGGCAATTTACAGACGTTTTTCAACTAGAAGTATTCATACTGACACTTTTTAAGCCGTTTGAGTCTACTTTTATTTCACATATTTTCACATATTTGGATGTTATCGCATATTTATACATATTTCATCAAAATAAATAAATATTTCTACATATTTAATCAAAATATGTACATATTTTTTCATATTTTTCATTTTGGGCATATTTTCATAATTGGGAGGTGGTTGACAGGAACTGTGAACCACAGGTAGGGCTGTGAATCACAGTGGGTACAATGGTTATTGTAATTTACACAGAATGCTGCTAAACAGTGACGGGCACTTGTTAGTTCTTTGAAGTTGTCTGACGTTGTCTGTTCTTTCAGCTCGTTCGTTGAAGTGTCCAATTCATTTCGTTCGGTCACTTAGTGTATTCTTTTTTGGGTGAAATGCCACGAACATCGGCCTCAAACAGACAACTGGTTGCTAAATATCTTCGCGAGTTTCCAGCAGAACTTTTTCGAAGTGATGGAGACATTTTGTACTGCACAGCTTGTGACAAGCGCGTTTCTTGCTCTCAACGTTCCCAAGTCACCCAACATATTGCCACCGGATCGCACATAGAGAATAAAAACAGAAAGAAAGAGAGGACGTCCTATCAAGCCTTCCTTACATCTCCATCATCAAGTAAGTCTACTCTGAGTACAGATCTGTGTCGGGCTTTGGTTAGAGCAGATATCCCTTTCCACAAACTTAAAAATCCTCATTTCAAAGGATTCTTAGAGACCTATATTGGGAAAAAAATGCCTGACGAGAGCACTCTGCGGAAAAACTACCTGGAAGATATCTATAAATATACACTAACCAAAATTCGAGAACATATCAAAGATGGACCGATTTGGGTGTCAATTGATGAAACCACTGACGTTGAGGGCAGGTATATTGCCAATGCAGTTATTGGAAAACTTGACAGTGATGCTGATGTGGATTCAAAGCCATTCCTTTTGAACTGTGAGGTTCTCGAAAAATGCAATCATTCCACCATTTCACGATTCTTCGATGCCTCAATGCATATCCTATGGCCCAATGGAGTTTTGAACGAAAAAGTTCTTTTGTTTCTCTCTGATGCTGCCCCCAACATGGTCAAGGCTGGGCAATCTATTCAGGTATTTTATCCTAAGATAATTCATGTGACGTGTATTGCTCATGCCTTGCATCGAGTAGCAGAAACTGTCCGATCTTTGTTCAGTGACGTAGATTCCTTAATCTCCTCGGTTAAAAAAGTGTTCTTAAAAGCACCAAGTCGCATTAAAATGCTAAAAGATCTCTATCCAGACTTGTGCCTTCCACCAGAACCAATATTGACAAGATGGGGTACTTGGCTGGAAGCAGCTCAGTATTACTATGAAAACTACAATAAAATCAAAAATGTCCTTTCACATCTCGAAGACGGAAGCAGTAGCGATAAATACAGCCAAGTCTTTATTCGAGAAACCTAATTTAAGGAACGACCTTGCATTCATTTCTGACAATTGCGTATTTCTTGCACAAGCCATAACCCAACTTGAGTCCCAAAATGTTCGACTGACAGAAAACGTGTCCAACTTTAAAAAAGTCATCGAAAATGTGGAAGGAATACCTGGGAGGAGTAAGGGAGATCTGATCAGATCAAAACTGGTAGAAGTACTGAGCAAGAACAAAGGGTGGGAGACCATCTGCCAGATTTCTGATATTATCATTGGAACAGAAGTCACCTCAGAACATCGTGTACCCTTTACAACCAACGAGATAACTTCTTTCAGCAAGGCACCTATAACATCTGTAGATGTTGAACGATCTTTTAGTCGTTACAAGTCCATCTTACGCCCAGATCGTCGTCACTTTACGTTCCAACATTTGAAATTTCATGTGGTTGCAAACAATTTCGAAGAGTGAAGTTTTCAAAATTGAAAATTTAACACATCTTTTTATAAATAGTAAAAATGTTCTTTGTTGTATAAATCATTATAACTTGTAAAAACAAATTATTTTGTTCCTAATAAATTATTATAAATTGTAAAAATGTTCTTTTCTTGTATAAATAATTATAACTTGCCCCAAAAAAAAATTCCATTTTCATAAAAAAAAATGTCCATTTTACTTAAATATTCCAGAAAATATTTTAAGAAAATCACATATTTTCCACATAATTGACGAAAATAAATGCATATTTTAATTAAATATTTGGCATTTTTAAATACATAAAAATCCGTTCCTTAGTTATCACTCTGAAAACATCTTAGTTTTAGCTTAATTTGGAATTTTTACCACCTCTTGTCGTACCAAACTGTAAATTGAATAACATGTATCCCCCTAGATAGAAAATGATATATTTTTCTTTTCACCTGTTTATACACTTATTAGTTCATATCATAGAAAAAAAAAAACAGAAGAAAATGTATGTTAAAAGGCATTACAGTTAGAGAGGGCAAACGATTGTGTGCACTGTTAGGAACCCGCTATAACTACATGAGATTGAATTCTGCTAGCAACAGTTCAAGGGCGAATGGAAGTGGTAATGGATAAAAAAACGGAAATGACAGCACTAGGTAGCATACTTTGTATTCCTCAGACACAAAGACAAAGGTCTCTTATTAGCTAGCTCGGCGGCCTACTAAGATTCACAATTAAAACAACTAAACTAGATTGAAATGTATTTTCAACTCTAACTCTTTGATAAATTATAATTGGTTTAAAATTACTGCAAATGGAGTTATAAAAGAACTTTCTTCTCACACACAACTGAAATGATTCAAATCAATTAGGATCTTTAACTTCGTTAATAGCAATAGTAAATTTAAAAAAAATAATAATTTATAAATTCACTGAATAAAAGCAGATTTCTCTCTGTTTTGCTAACTAATTACAATTAGGTTATATCGCAAAAAAAAAAAAAAATTAAAATGACATATATCGGCAATTGTATAATCACATAAGCAAGCAAACAGTACGCTGTTTAGGTACTATCACTGCAGCTGCATATACGAAGGTTTCGAGCGACTTTATTGAATATATATTTTAACACTTGAGTTTCTAGGTTGAAAGCGCGCCCCAGTGGTTTGCTAGAAACCGACGTTTCGCCCATACTGCAATGAGCCACTACAAGGTCGTTGCACCTTGAAACCTAATGGAGCAATGAAAAGATTAATTTTTTTTTTATGGTTCTTTTTTTTTTGCAATTTTCTTGAAAACGGTTCAAATTATTTTCTTTAAGGTTCGTATACCGTCTACACACGTAAATGCATATTCCTTCATTTAAAATATTTTTTCAAAAAAAACAAAAATAATTATTTTTGGGGTTCTGGGGGGGGGGATCAGTTTAGTTACCTGTAATATATCACTTGTGTAAAATTTATGGTTCTATTATCCATCTAATATGCCCGGTGTTAAGCATGGCCCAGGATAACACTTATCCAACATATAACTTTGAGGTTCCATTTCAGGTGTTCCTAGGCTCTAGAGCGAAATGGGCCAAGGGGTGGGAAAAACGCTACCGGATAGGAACTCTGTGGTTCAGAGATGGTGCTAAGATGACTGTGGAACTGGAGTGGGCCCGTAGGTACTTATTGAGAGGCCGCTGGGCAGATACTCCACAATATTCCAGGCTGAGATGTTTGCCATTAAGGTCTGTGCCGAGGAGAACCTGCGTAGAGCCCTAATAGGCAAAGTCATACGCATTTGCTCGGATAGAACCACCTCAACTCTAGTTAAGGAATGTCGAGAAGCATTGTCCAGACTCTCCGGGCACAAGGTACAGCTGATATGGGTGCCTGGACATGCAGGGATTGAGGGTAATGAAACAGCTGATCAACTGGCCAGGAATGGGGCAAATACTCCGTTCAATGGTCCAGAACCTGTCCTGGGGATATCCGGCGGAGCGATTCGTGCAGCGTTCAGAGATTGGCTTCGCAGTAAGCATGAGGAGCTCTGGAGAGGGACCCCAGGAACCACACACAGTAAAAGGATGATGCCAGGATTGTGTAAAAGACGGACCAATATGACCCTAAGCCTGAGTAGGAACCAGATCTCTCTGATGACGGGACTATTAACGGGTCATGTTAGATTCAGGACGCATCTGCACAAGCAGGGCTAATAAGCGCGGAACCGCTGGGCAGATTATGTCAGAAGGAGGAGGAAACGTCCCCCACCGGCTCTTAGATTGCGTTGCAATAACTAGATTGCGCAAAACCTATGATACGTTGTGGCCTGAGGAGATAGTAGCGCAAAATGGTGGTGAAAGCCATGAAACTCCTTAGGAGGGGAGGGTTTACCTATAAGAAACTACCGGGTATGGGACAATAAGCCTCTGTTGGCTGCGATGCTGGGGGATAGCCCACCTGTGGTTGTTAATTAATAATCCACTTAATATAAAGATAGATTAGAAGCATTGCTAGTATTCCAAATTTCAAGTGAATTGAAAATTTTATGAGAAACCATGTGCCTACAGTTTCTTGTACATTTACAGTGGCTACAACGAATTTCTTTAAACCTGAAATGCTCACTACGTAGATACAAATCTGTAACGGTTTATTGAAACATTTTTGTGGAAAGACTGATTTTGGAGGGAGCTTATAAAATTTGAGACAGAGGGAGCTCCCAATATAAGAATCGCCCAGTTATACCTGATAACCTTCTTTATAGGATAACGACCCTTACTAATATCTTATTCATTTATGCGAGCCAATCTAAATTCAGTAAACATTTCAATTTAAAAACAAAACAAAATTTAAGACGCGTCAACATCTATAGTCATTGGCGCCCAGAGCCTTCTCCGTGCAGTGCGTGCATCCGGACAATGTACTCTCGCTTCATTTTCGAAGCCGATAGTGCAAAAATAATTTTATTCAATTATACTAATTACAGTAAGAGAAAGGAATGTAAGTGTTTCACACCAGATTTTTTTTATATATACAGCAGATCTTGATAATGATAACAGTATTCAATGGATAAATTTAGCTGGTATGCCAAGTTTTTAAATTAAAAGAACTATGTCAAAGTTTCACATCAGTTAAGTCTCACAATGTACGTTTTTATAACAATCCGATTAAATCACTTGATTATTTGCTTAACTAAGGAGCGATACTGACTGAGGGTGTGGCGCTAAAATTTTGCACACATATTTCTTTCAAAGATTTCCTTGAATCATTTTAGTACTTCAAGTGACTGCTTCAATATGATTACTTCAAAAATCATTGTAAAAGTTTACATGTAAAGAAAAAGTTTTTAGTGCTGAATATTGGCGGTTTTGATAAAGATTCGCTATAAAAAAGTAGCATATATTTGATTCTTTTGAACATGAAGTATAATTAGCGGAACTGGATAAATTTCCAATTTTTTTATACTTTTTAAAGAGGTGAAAAGGCGTTTCAGAGAGTGCAGATAACAGAGCACCTAGTTTGTGGTCGAATGAATTATAGTATTTGTTAATCAACTTAATTATCTAAAATTAAATCACCCTTTACAAGCAATACTGGGCATTCCCGGTCAGTGAGCTGTGGAAGAGAAAATCTAATAGAAGAATTGTAGGAAGGAAAAATTGAAGACCAACACTGTCTGGACTTCCGCATACCTATTCTAGCGCACCAGCACTGAGTTAATCCCGTCCAGATATTGGTACTCTTTATTTAATACAAGTTTTATTCTAATCATTTTAAGGGTTGCTGTTTTAACTTCTTCAATTTCTTGGTAAGTGAATTTTGTGTGAACAGACACATTCTACATCACTGTTTAAGTGACTCATATTAGCTAAAGTTATATACTATAGCACTCATTGCTCGATCACTCTACTCTATCCTCCATATACGCTTTTATTCTTATTAAGTATTATCGTAAATATAAATTGTGAGTAAAAGTGTTAGTTTCTGTGTAGCTAGAAGGCTATATTGAGAATCTGGCACCAGACACCTATGTTCTCCAATGGAAGTTAAAAATAATAGGTAAGACTCAATAGAACAGTCAGCCTTCGGTTATAATAAACAGAAGGGGTCAATTATATGCAAAGTTATTTAACTCGATTTTTTTTTTCTTTTACTTCAACATCATTATATTAACAAATGAGACGAGAAGAATAAACATAATAATAATAGAAATATGGTTCGTAACCCAACTTTCAATACTATTAAATCATAACAGACAAACAAACGCTATCTTCTATTTGGATTAAATAAACAAAAAGTGTAAAAAAGTCAAAAATATTCTTGGACTCTAAATAGAGCAGCTTTAAAATTGGAAAAATTCTAATTGTAACCTCCCTTCTTCAAATACCTTTGTACCGTACAAGCCTTGCCCAAATTGACCTTCTAGTACAACAATTCTTGTACTGACAATCCATCACACGCTCATTAAAATGCAGAACACACAAAACAATTGATGTGTTCATCTAGATGTGTAGAATTGTAAAGGAATGGCTCAAAGCTAAATATATGCATTGCATCTTGTATAATTCTGATATTTTAAAATGCATAAAAAATCGTCTATACTGTATAATCACTGTATACACTAAACCCAAGAAGTAATTGTACATAACAACGGCCTCTATAGATCCTCTTAGGAATGCTAGTTTCTATAAAAAAAATGCGAAGCATACTTGAATACGCTAGTCACAATCTTGAGAAAAGGGCTAGTTTTACTTCACCCCACGAAGCCAGTTCAGGTTATGCTAAACATTTATGGTCAATTTATAAAGAGTGCGAGGAATGTGGAGTTTATACAATCAGAAATTAAGTTTAGTGCGTGTATATATAGTTATCGATTTTTATGTGTGTATGTATTTACTTCAGATTATTTATTGGTATAATATATGCATTTTAAATGCATAGCAAGTAAGTATATAGGTATGTATGTTCAATACGAATGCGTAACGAGAAGTGAAAATTAGAGTGAAATATACTTTATTCCAAGATTCAGCATGCGAGGAATATCAAAGTACAACACCCCAATTAGTTTTAGAAACAATATAGATTTGATTTCATATAGGTTAAACCGGTTTTCGATAATTTTTCTTGTTAGATAGCTAGATTAATTCAATTACTATGGTGTCTATCCTCAGATGTAATGTACAACGGTACAAAAGACCATACATGTTGTGCATCTTCAAATAATAACAAGAAAAACAAAATGAACAAATTATAAAGATCTTGACTAGATGAGTTTGTTGGATTCTGTTACAAATGTGGAGTAGAAAGCTTGAATAAAACTCAAATAAAATTTCAGAAAGCTGGATATAAAATTAGAAAGAGTAAGAGATAAAAATGAGGCATATTTATGTATCAAAACTTTTTGCATTTTTTCGAATACAAAAAAAAAATTATAGATGACCTAGCCTGAGTAAGTTTATCGAAAAGAGATTGTATGTTAGGTCACGAACCTTGTCAAACACTAATTGATCGTTCTTTATATCTCTATATATTCTATTTATTCGTATTTACATTAATTATTAATTATATATATTATATATTATGTGGTGAATCTCATTATTTTGTTGTAGAATTAACAACATTTCCTTCAGAATTCATTATTTCATGTAGATTATTTTTAATAATTGAATCACATTCACTTAGATATTATCATAATATTCAATATACATACAATATACGTATATAAAATAACTGGATATGGTTTCCTGGAAAAAAAATATATATATAAATAATTAATACACATCCTAGCCAACAGGACACGACCGTGGTATGTATAGAGGACCAACCGGGATCTGGACTAGTTCGCATTGTTTTACCTACATTTGTAAGATAAATATTGCATCACAGATCATTCACCTTCTTAAGGGTAGTATAGTTTCATAATTTCATGGCTGACTGTTGAATTCCGAATCCTTCAATTATTATTATTATTATTTAATTTAAAAACCAACTACATTCAATTGAAGTGGATGTTTTGCGAGGTTGGATAGAAGTGAAAAACTGTCCACATTTACTAAACTCTGTTTATTGAATAAGAATAAAAGCACTACAAGGACTTTGCCATTGTGTATAATATTTAGAATGAGAGTATGATAGCATGAAAAGAGAGTGGACAGATTTAAATGGCTGAGTGACGGAAGTGAGAACGATGGTTGTTGAGTGTTGATGGTTGTTCGAATGGGGTTTGAAAAAAAAAAAGAAATTTCTTTTTATGCAAAAGTCCACATCTCCATCCACTTTTTTATTTCACCCTCCAACATGAATCCATAAATTGCCTCCTCAAAGTGCTTGGGTAGGGAGCCTGTCGCTCCTTATCGATGGCCATGTTTTCTAATTTGTGCAGGCCGAAAATACGACAATTGCCAATGTGACAATTAAGTATATACAGATCTAAATAAGTATTGTAAGACGATCCATTACGCAATAAATAAAAATTCTAGGTTTCGCCGAAATAATCAGAAAGTCGTGAAAGTAAAAGTAGGCAGTTCCTAACTTCTAAAATACTTTCCAACTCGTAAAAATATAAATCTGAACATTATAATAATGAATATGTTAAGATCTACTTATAACGTACACAAATTATACGAAAAAGGAATTTTAACGGAAATATTGATAATTCATCAAAAAAGTAATAAGATTCACCCATTGCTTTAAATGATTAAGTTTTATTCTTACTGCAATTCTGTACAAATACGTATGACAAATTTTCTTCCAATTGCGAATTTTGTAATATTTAGTTAAAACTTCACCGATTAATGATTGGCACTTTTTTATAATGCTAGCGTGACGTCCCAGCTTCCTTATTGAAAAAAAAAATGCACCATATTGTCAGTTACGGGCTTCATTCATATTATTATGTGGGACCAAAGCATTAACTAAAAATAGAAATGTGTAATGGCAGTAGTATATTATGGCGATTTGATGAATACACGAACTGGCACTTTACTCACAATATATATTTTACGATTTGCTAAAAAAGAGGGTAGAGTAATCGAGTGAGGAGTGATGATGTTGGCAGCGTCATATACATTTAGCATATATAATAAGTTTAAGGAAACCCGCTAGTGTCGTTAATCACCGAATTTTTTTTTTTTTTTTTTTTTCAGGAAGTCCGTTTAATTAATTTTCTTTAAAACCCTTAAGTTTGACAATAAATGTAATTATTAATATTTTATTATACTTTGAAATGGGACTTTTAGAAGGAAACCTAACACTAGAACTTCTCTAAAATGAATTTTTTTCCAGAAATTTCGTTCAAACAAACGACGTGATACGAAGAGCTCTAGGTTTTTAATAAACAAATATAAAAAATACACAATTAATTTTCTTTAAAACCCTTAAGTTTGACAATAAATGTAATTATTAATATTTTATTATACTTTGAAATGGGACTTTTAGAAGGAAACCTAACACTAGAACTTCTCTAAAATGAATTTTTTTCCAGAAATTTCGTTCAAACAAACGACGTGATACGAAGAGCTCTAGGTTTTTAATAAACAAATATAAAAAATACACAAGCACTTTTACGAAAACCCCACTATCCGAAACCAACTTTTTCCGGAATATCGCAAAATACTTCCTCTGTCCCAGCAGTAAGAGAAAGTAATATTAATTAACAAATAAACATAACAGTGTATAACACTCTGGTATACCCCAGTCCGTTATATTGTTGTTACATAACATACTACAGAGGTAAATTTAGTAAACTCACTTCCACTAACTGCCCGTCCTGTAATTCAAGTTAAATATTAATTAAAAAGTATATAACACAAACATTCTAAAAGTTTCCATCCTTTTTGATATGAACAGTTTTATGGAGCACATAAACAGAGTAATTAATTATGCGGACTAGTTTCACTACATTAAATCTGGAAAAAAAAAGAAAAAAAAAAAGGCCACATTTATTTTAAATAATCAAAAAATAATAGAATAAACTGTTTTTTAATTCAAAAATTTTGAATAAAGCTTTCATTTAATTCAATTGTTTATGAATAAATTTATAATTTATTTAATTTATTATTTGAATAAAAAAAAAATATATATAAATATGGAATCGAATAATTTTTGTATTTTAAATATGATTTCGTTATTTGAATGAAAAAAATCTGGTGTGAAACACATACAACTTTGTGTATCAAATTTAAAAAAATTCGTCGAAAATTGAAAAAACAGTTCAGTAAAAGCCACTTCCGGTTTACTAATTTTCTTGAAACTCGGAATTTTGGCCATCTATTTAGTTCTAATAATTTTGTTTGGATGGTCAAATTGTATAATCAACTAATAACAATTTAAAGGAAGCTGTAACCCCACCCCTCCTCTAAAAGTGCTCTTAAATGAATTTTCCCAGAGAAATGTTTTAAATAAAAGATGTAGATCGTTTATACTCAATGTTTCAAGAAAATCGTCGGAGCCATTTTTCAGAAAATCGCGAAAAAGTGAACAAATCATTTAGCAAAGTGTTAAAATAAACGCCCTTCCGGTTATCCGATTTTTTCAAACTCGGAATTTCAACAACATATTTAATTTCTAATTAACATTATTAACAAGGCATAATTGTCTATTAAACAGAAATAGCACTTTAGATGAAAACCTAACCCTACCTCTCCCCCGGAAGGGCCATTAAATGAATTTTCCTTGAGAAATGTTTCAAATAAAAGTTGTAGCTCTTTGTATATGTAGTTGATATAACAAATTTAAAGAAAATCATCGGAGTCATTTTTGAGAAAATCGCGAAAATGTAAAAAAAAAACTAGTAAAGTGTTACTTCCGGTTGAGGAATTTTAACAGATAACGCAACGGCAGATCCCATGGTGATACCTAAACGGAATATTAAGTTTCAACATTCTACGGTTTTCCGTTTTTGAGCTATGCTATTCACATACATACATACATACATACACACACACACACACACACACACACAGAATATTTGCTAAAAACCACTTTTTTGGACTCGGGGGTCCTCAAAACGGATACTTCCGGTGAAAATCGATATCGAAAATTTGACACGATTACAATACTTCCTCTTACTAGTAAGAGAAAGTAAAAATTATTCTAATAACGTATTAGTTTTATTTATTTTTATTGTTTATTTGAACGCCGCTTTTTATTGTGCTGGTTGTATTATAAAATTTTTATTTAAATTATACTTCTGACCGAATGTGCCATGTGCAAAGTGCGCATTATGTGTCATTGATTTCATATAAACAAATTTTATTCATTTTTTAAACTGAATAAAAATAATGATGAAAAAAAAAAGTAAGGATAATATATAATTGAAGCAATATCATTGATGACTGAATAAATTATTAATGAGTAATTAAAAATGAATACTTTTTTTTTTTTTTAATAAATATTTATTCTAATAATGCCCAACATTGCGATTATTCGTTTATACTTTGTTCACACATCCACAAACTCTCTCTCTCTCTCAGACACACACACACACACACACAAATTGGGGGGGTGAAACATTAAAAACATATTTCTTGTGAAAATTCAATTAATAAAATTTCATAATAATTCTGTAAACGTAAAAGCAAGTAAAAATGAACCGGTGGTTTACCTATTTCAATATATTAGGAAATTTCTGTAATTAGCTTCAATGAAGTTTTGATGAAATTGTTATTGAGTATCATAAACTTCAGGGTGAAAATAAATACTAAATTGTTGCGATAGCACTATTACCAGTAACAATAGCTAGATCACTATGACTCCTATACTAATGTAATCTGCAATAAATATGCCTATAAGAGTATTTTATTGACCAATTAATAATACATTGGGTCTTAATATTACCTTTCTGTTTAGATTGGCTTGAAGCGGTGGAAGGCGGCGAATTGAGAGTCGGAATGGGTATTATTTACTATTACAACATAAGAATATCCAACAAAAATGGAAATGAGTTTAGTCAAATATTACTGAAATAATTCAGTCAGACCAAATTACGTTCGATGCGGGAAAAAAAAAAATTAAGTTGTTTTTTTCTATTGACTTCAACTCAGCCTGAGAGATGCAAAACAATCATTCAAGGCTCTTAGATCCAATGAAGTTTAGGGTATGATATCTTCGCTCCAAATCAAATTACATCTGAACTAATACAATCAAATCAGTACAAATTATAATTAAAAAAAAAAAAAACATTTCAATCTAAGTTAGAATAAATCTTACTTTACGTTAATTTGGTTCAAAATTAATTATTATACTATAAACTAAAAGAAGCAAAATAGAACATCAAGTTATCTCAGTAAATTTATTTGATTTCGAAAACCAAAATGGAGGGGAAACAACAATCGAAGACGGAATTAATTTCTGTAGAACTTATGATTGAAGAAGAAATTTCTTATAAGAAATCATAATTAATAGAATTAGTTTGGAACTATTCTAGGCCATGGGTCTGAAACTAGAAATGCAAAAAAGGGCCAGTCAATTAGATTTATTGTCAAACACGAGCTTTATTCATATTCTTTTGTTGACCAAACTAAAAATAGAAGTGTGTAATGGCAGCAATAATAATAATAGTGTCTTTATTGAGAATATTGTTTACAATTATTAAAAGAAGACCATCTGACAGACATGCTTATTGGCCGCATGACTGTTTGAGAAGGTCGCCGCAAATAAACAGAAATATTTAAACTAATAAACTTCATATTATATTAAACAATAACTAAAGAGACAAAAACAAACCTCAAAAGCTGTTACAACTAACTACAAAACATATATATATACTTCAGTAATTAAATTGGGAGACCATTTCATACCTGTAGAGCCAAGGTTGTTTACAATAATTAATTAAACATAACCAATTTATGCCATTGAGGTAACTCAGAAATTCATCTTGACTTAAGGTGCTTTGATTGAAATACTTTATTCGGAATTCTCTTAGTATGGGACATACCGCCACAAAATGAAAAACGTCTTCTATTCTATCTTGCAAGTTACACAGAGAGCATAATTTTATATTTTGTTTGAATGAATATTTATTTAAATGCAACACTTCCCCTCTTAATTTAATAAGCCAGCTAACAGAGTTAGCATCTAAATTAATATTTGCAACATTAATCTGTTGATCTAGCTGCTTATAAAGGACATGTCGCTTACTATTTTGTGCTGCTAACTTAAAATCATTAATTAATTTTACCCTCATTATTTCTAAAATTTGCGGTATTCTTAACTTTCTGGAAATAAAGTCCGATAATGTTATATTGAAATCTAGGCACAATTTTTCCCACTCTTTGTACAGAAATATCTTTTTAGCAATAATTTTTTTCAGTAGAATAGTCGGGTACCTGAACGTTTCTAGTGCTTGACATTTATCAATATATTGCAGATGTAATTTAACTGTATAAAGAAAAGTTGGAACTAATTTTGTTTCAAGAAAAATTACAAAATCTGGTGTAGTCAGAGGAAGATTAAAAATTTTTTTTAATGAAATATTTTTGTAACTTTTCCACGCAATCATACATAGTACAAACCCAAATTTGGGCACAATAACAAACCATTGCTCTGCTAACAGCATTATATATCTGCAATTTAGATGAGAGTGGTATATTTTTAACAATAAAGTGTTAAAAATATTTAAAGCAAACTTAGCTTTAGAGCTCTTTTCTTTAAAATGTTTTTCTAAAGACAGTGGCGACGTTAAAGTTATCCCAAGATACTTGTGACTGTTCACTACTTCTATCTTTTCTTGTTTATACCACCAAACTTCTTTCCATGCAGGCCCACCGCCATTCCGAAAAACTACAATTTGAGACTTGTTTAAGTTTACTTCCAAATTCCATTTCAAGCAGTACTCTTCCAATGACTTGATCATTTTCTGTAGGGCAATTTTATCGGAAGCCAGAAATACCAGGTCATCGGCGTATGCTAACATCTTGAATACTATGTCATCTATTTGAATACCCCCATCTAAACAATCCATTAAATCATTAATAAACAAGGAGAATAAAATTGGGGACAACAAACAACCTTGTTTTAACCTATATTAGTATCGAAACATTCAGATAACCCTATGTTAGACCATACCAAAGCATGAGTACCGGTGTACAAATTTTTTATAGTTTTAATACTTTAGTTGACAATCCGAGTTGTAAGTTTGTAAAACAGAGCCGGTCGATCAACCCTATCAAAGGCGGCAGAAAAATCGATAAAAAAAAGCATATACTTTCTTACGTTTCTTACTTAAACTAATCTTGACAATACTCATTAGATTCATGACATTGTCAATAGTCGAGTAAGACTTTCTGAATCCAGCTTGGTACTCTCCAATTAGATTATTCGCGTCCACCCATTTTATGAGTCTTGCCAGAATCAGACCCGTAAACATTTTTCCTATTACATTGCCAAAAGAAATACCTCTATAATTATTCACCTCAGTCACTTCGCCATTTTTATACAGAGGGAAAATGATAGAACTTTTAAAACACATCGGAACTAAGCCAGTGTTAAAAATATTGTTAAATATTAATATAATTTGATCTAAAAACTTATCCGGGCTATTTTTGAAAAATTCATAAGGTATTCGGTCCATACCTGGTGCTTTATTATTTTTAGCTTTCCCTAGTATATCTAGTAATTCTGATTTTTGGAATGGGAGATCTAACATATCATCAATGATGATACATATGTAGGGTTCCGCATAACACATTCTCATAGCATTTAATTCCAACAAGGCGGGTTCAACATATTTTTGAAATAATTAATCCAAACTTTAAATACAGGTTTATTTCGAGTTGAAACATAGAAATACCCTGATCTATTTTAAAATGTTTAACTTTTAGGGAACGAACTAGCCTCCAAAAATAATTAATCCATTCAGCCATTTCGAGTCCCGCACCTCCCTAAAATCACAAACAGTTTTTTCATAATATTCTTTTCTTCTTAAGCGGCATGTACTTTTATATTGTTTCTGGGCATTTAAATAAAGAGATTTAATAAACACGGAACTAGTTCTTTCATACAATTTAAGTAAGGCATAAAGTTTCCTTCGGGCTTTCAAACAGGCCTTATCAAACCATTCCTGCTTAAAGGAGAATTGTTTATTTTCATTATTTATTAAATTATGATTTGTAGCATAATTCAGGATCATATTTTGTATTTGCAGTATATCTAAATTAGGGTCACCCAAGCAATTGAATCTGTCAAACGTTAATCTTGTTATTTCTTTACTATAGTCAGTACGATAGTTAGGGTTCCATTTTAATTTTGGGAGCAGTGGTACAACTGTACCCGAGTTTGTGTGAGTGAAGGCACATTTTATTGCAATAGGTAAATGGTCTGAAAATGGTTCAATAATGACTTCAAATGATAAAATTTTATTTACTAATTCGCCGGAAATAGCGCACAAATCGATAACTGAAGAGCCATGGGCTCCTATGAAAGTGTACTCACCACTTTTATCTCCTTTAATTCGACCATTTAGTACTATAAAACTGTAGTCTTCAAAGAAGGAAAGCAAGGCTTTACCATTAGAATTAAGCGTAGCATCTTTAGAAGTTCTCGATACTTCAAGATTATGTGAACCAGCTGACAAATATCTCGGAATAACTTGCACGTCTCCAATTCTACCATTGAAGTTACCTATTATAATGAACTCGTAAGTATTGTTATGATCAACCAAATACAAAAGTCCCTGAAAGTCCTGTAACCAATGATTGCAGTTTAGATACACTGGAATTAAATAAAAAAGCATCACCACTATTAACTATTTCTACTGCCTCAAAATTAGAAATGTTTTTAAACCTAACCTTGTTTTGAAGTGAAAAATGTCGTTTTATACCAAAAATGTTACCTCCACTGGCTCTACCATAACATGATTCTCTAACCACTGGCCTCCATTTTAATTCGTAATCACTAAACAGAGTTTTAAAACTTGAAAAATATTTTTCTTCTATCAAAAACGTTTCATATAAAAGAAATACCTCATATTTTTTTAAAAAAGATAAAAATTCTGAATTATACATCTTATTCTTTATATCTGACACATTTAAAGCAACAATATCAAAATAAGACTTGTTACTTTTTCCAGAGTAGCCATTTTTATTTTTTCCCTGAGACAGTGGATGATCCTGAGTCACTGCGGGGACGAAAAAACTCCTTTATATTACTACCACCTGGTCATGAACCGAATTTCTTTGCCCTTTTCCTTTTCTTTAACCCTACCACTCCTTCGGCCGCAATTTCCTCTTCGGTCTCCTTGTCTATATCAGTTACATTGTCATCCATTTGTAAGACTTCTGAACTTTGAACTAAAACCGTGTGGTGATAAAATTTCCCGTCCATTATTAGATTATTCCTAATTTGACTAGTTCTTCCTTTGGCTTGCAAATTCTAATGAACTTTTATCAACTGTTTGCGTAGAAATAAGGTTTCCTTATCATAGTCCTCCGATATGTATATACCACTGCCTTTTAAGTTAGCTGCATTTTTCAAAATACTCCTTTTTCTTGATGTTGGAAATCAAAGAGAATACAATTGGACGCACTTTTTTATCTTCACTACGTTTTCCAATTCTTCTTACGTAATTAATTTCTTCTTTATTAATTTTAACCTTCATTACATTATTGCAAAGTTCCAACATTATATTATTGCGCCTTCGTAAATTTTCGATTGCTTTCTGTTGCCTTGACAAAGTTATTTTAAGTTCTTCATTTTCCTCTACACGTGCACTATATTTTTTCCCGTGCTCTTCTGACACGGACGAAATATTTAAGCTACTAATTTCTTCTTTTATTGCTTGTTTTATTTCAATTTTAATATCCAATTTAAATTGATCAAACATTTTAGCAAGATCACTAACATTGACAGACATTTTATATGAATTGGTTTTAATCCGTTTGTTTAATTGTATAAAATTGTAAATATTAGTATGAGGGCAAATATTATTTTGTTTCTTTATTTATAGGTCAGTGTTACTTTTATTTTAATCTCAATCAGCTATAAATATTTACTCTACCGCATTATGACGTAGCCCTGTTTGTTACCTTTGTACTACGTCAAACCTGTATCATTACTACGTCATGAACTACGCAATGTACTTGCACGATTTTGTTTCTGCCTGCATTAAATGTGTTATTATGCTTTGAACTATTTTACTAATTATTTCAGTTTTTCTCAACCACACTATGAATTTTTCCAGTGTCTTTGTACAGAATAACTCTAAAGATTACCTTGCCTTTAAAGTAATCCGTAATAAAATCTTCAAAAAACTTACATGTTTTCACTTCACCACGAAAAATTTTTTTATTTTTTTCAAGTTTTCTTTTCTCTTAAACAACACTTTAGAATAAAGTAAGAAACTACTTCTTAGTTTGAAAACCATTCATCAACCCAATAAAAATTACCACTTTTTGAAGAATGATATGAAGGCTTGTTACCTCAGCGACAGTGGCGCTGCGACCTCCCTAATGGCAGCAGTATATTATGGTGATTTGATGAATACATAAACTGACACTTTATTCACAATATATATTTTACGATTTACTAAATAAGGAGCGGTAAATATATATATTCACTAAATATACGGAGGATAGAGTTATCGAGCTAACGTAAGGTTGGCTAATGTTCCTACACTAATGGAGCCACCTGTAGAGCGATGTGGCTTATTAAAAAACTTGCTTTTTCTAACTGTGGTTCAACTATGTGGCTAATCTTAGTAAACCTTTCATGACTGACCTTGAGAAAGAGTTACAAAGTCTCAAAATGGCGATTGCTGTTAAGCCCCCAGATGGTCGGATATTTATTCCCAATTCTCCTAGGTCTTAGTGGGAGCTAGAGACAGTTTACAAAATACTTGGCTGTACAAATTGAACCTCATTCGCCTACACAGAGTAGTGTAATGCATTGAAGGCACTTGGAGGCACAATGGTGGCGCCTCGGTACGTCTGCTTATTGAGAACAAGTGAGTCTAGCTTTTATGTAGCGAATTTGCTGGTTTCATTTCATTCAAAGACACTAATAAATCCCCTTATATTGCCGGGCTTTTATCAAATACCTACTACTAAATTTATATTTTAACCATTTTTATTTTACCAAAAAGATAACAAATTTAGAAAATATAATTTCATTTAAATATTAAAAAAATTATTAAAATACAGTATTTGAATGACAAAAAATAAATGTATTTTTAATAGTTAGAAAATTACGAATATAAATAAAAATATACAACTTAGTTACTACAAATTCATTAAAATTATTTTCTGAAGGACAAGGCAATCGAAGATGCTAATTAATTTCTTTGAACTTGAGATTTTTTTATTTATTTCCATGTATATTTTATATATTTAATTATGTAACTTAAATGTTTGAGGAAACTGTAAATGAATAATTTTATAACTTCCAGTTATTACTTATTGGATGGTGAAGTTGTTCACGTCAGAGGCTGTTCTTACTTGCTCCCTGAATATCCAACTAAACGAACAACATCAATCGCCAGGCGCAGCCTATTTTATATTGGGCCGAGCGACGGAGATTGGCTGAAAAACCGAAGTCATGGCGCAGGAAAAGAAAACATTTATGACTTACTTCTGCATTAAATTCAAAAATTTCTTCCAAAATATTTACTAATGAAAGTAAAAGTAAAAAACTAAATTTGAAAAAGAAGTCTGTTATTTGTTTTATGAAATATAGAAATGTAGCCTCACATTCTGTAGTGTAGATATAAATATTCTGACGCAAAATCTATAATACTTGTGTACACTCACATTAGTTCTGGTCAGAAAAAGTAATTAACTTTACTTCTTATTTCTTGTTCTTAATGAAGAAGCAGGTAAAAACAAAACATAAAAATTAAAAAGCTTACAGTGAACGTCGGTTTAAATACCCACCAACTATTGTATTGGGAATCACAAATGTGAGCTAAAGGAAACTGACTCATGTCTTTGGTGTCGGGTACACAAGATAGAGAAAAACTGCAGTACTGTTATTGGTTATAATATTAATTATTTAGGGTTAATAAAAAACTACGGCCGAGGAAGGGCCAAGACTTACCAGACAGCAGGGCGTATGCAGGGCATATGGTAAGCACGTCGCGGTTCCCTAGGCGTTCAGTTCCGGCCTTCGCTACCTGTCCGCCAGACCACTTATAAAAGTGAATAATCACGATACTGGGTCAAGACTGAATTTGCCTTCACGGGAATCAAACTCCGAATTTTCTTGCTAAAAGTGAGTGCGCTAGCTACTAGACCAACGTGCGAGGACATTTAGTGTTAATCCATTTGTTAATCTCATTTAATACACTGCTGATGCTTCCTAGTAAGTATTTCATTCTCGCAGCTTTTTTATCTTTTCAATACTGGGATTATTTACAAAACCAAAATGAAATTGCAACGTAGCTAAACGCTAAACCGATTCAACCATAATAGCTAATGTGTAAAGAATAAAGAAATGTGCACGTGGAAATAAGTATTTGGCAATTAGCAAGAAATTACCAAATTGCTACGCTAAATCTAAAAGATTACTCTCTCGATTACTATGCGTGTAAACCCTCTATATGCTCTATGTGAAGAATGAGCAAGTAAAGTGTTGTCAGACTTGAATACCATCCGAAAGCAGCCAATGTATCTTCACACTTATGAAGTCTGTGAGTCTTACAAAGAAAACGCTAGTTTCGGCTAGTTTTATTTAGTCCTCATCACGGCTTTAAACTATTTTATTTTAATATTGCGCTGAATTTACGATATTTAAAAATTAAAAAATAATAATAATTCATTGTCCAATGAAAGAATAATGAAATTTGTTATGTGTTGTGCGACGTCATACAGTTTTATAGCTCAGCTTGGACTGTGTAGTGAATCGTTTATTGTGATTCCTGAGGTATGTAGTAGATGTCTTGAAGAGGGCGGAAGTTAGTTTAGAGATTTTTGGGAGTTAGTGCTCAAATTATTAACACGGAATTTATAAAAATAGACTGTATTTGTACAATAATTTAAACGTGAGTAATGGTAACTATTAACAAGAAATACTTAGAAATAAGTAGGAGATAAATAACTAATAATTTAGAATGATTAAAATAAATGAACTAAGATGCACAACTAAGGAAATAAGTATAAATAAAAACTGTATAGGGACGCGGAAACTGCTGCTCGTATAATAATCTTGAAGACGTACTGAAGTATAATCATATAATCATCCCCTCTTTCAATGGGGCGAAGTTTATATATTAGTGTTAGCAACACTCACACCAAGACATCTGTCCTAGTGTGCGACCTTGGTTAGTTTGGTGACCAGCGATTTCGGTCAGTGGCCAGCCTTAGCGGTGCTTGCTTTGATGTAAAGCATCGACCCTTGGTTTTGTTTGTTTGGCCGCGGCCTTGTCTTGAAGACAGCAGCCAGCTAGGCCACTAGTTATAAATTATTCTTTCTTTGTGTGTTTTGTGACCCTGCCATGTCATTACAACTGTGCGCCCCAAAATATAATATAAAATGACATTAGAAAGACAGTGTTATATAAATGACATTCTTGTGCCCATGTCGGTCGTGCCGCAAATTATGGTGCCACGAGTGTCTCATTTAAGAGTAATGAGACAGATAGCCCCAATAAGAATTATCGTTTCACCAGAGTTTGTGTTTTACCTACCCGGGAACATCAGAACGGGTGGTATTATTGAGGGGCACAACTACCAATATCATGCGCTGGATAAGATATTTATCGAGCGCGATAAGAGCACATCACCTCATTGGTGTAGCCAGGAAAGAATCGACGACGACAGTTTTACCATCAGCGATATGTGGGAGGGTATTAGGGTTGGAAGTTAACTATGTATTCACCAGGGTTTGAAGGTAACTATGTATTCACCAGGGTTTGAAGGTAACTATATATTCACCCTAGAAGAAAGATGTAGGATTAGAATATATATATCTGGAACCACTGATATAACCGAAGCAACGCAAGAAAGACATATGACATTATATTTACTGCATTTCTCTAAATTACCCAGTCTGAAAACAATAACATAAAATAAAACATATTTCAACAGGTATACTTTAAGGTTAAGTGAAATTTAAAACATGGGCAGTGTTGTCTGTAGCTAGAGAACACTGCTTGGAGGCCGCAGTACACAAAAAATCTTTCAGGTCACAGTGCAATAATCCCCTACAACAATCTACAATCTAAATCTACAATGTCAGGTGATTGAACCACCACCGTACTTTACTGTACCCTGTAAATGTTTTGGGTTTAGGCGTGAATTTCTTGACTTCTCCAAATTAACTGTTTATTATCACTTTGAAAAATGTTGAACTTACTTTCATCTGTAAAAATAACAGTTTTCCAAATGTCATATGTCTTCAAAGGATGGAGTTTCGCAAAATCAAGGCGCTTCTTCTTGATAGCACCACGAACGGAGATTGGGTACAAAGCTAACAGAGGGAATAAAGAAGGAAAATATATAAATAACTATCAGAACAAATCATAATAAAATACGAATAAAAGAGAAGATAAGTTTTAAAGTATAGAATTAAATAATTTCTGCATACAAATTATATTAGCTTCGACTGGATTTCTGTGGGTGATAATTCATATATAGTTAATTATTAACGGCCTTCTCTAATTTCAGTTTCTTTAAAAACTTGTAGTATCTGAATAAACTTTAATATGTAAAATTTGAAGAAAAAAGGTTAACCGGTTATGCGAATTGACAGAATTGATTTTTGACTTTTTATCCAAATCGACTATAATGGATTTCTTTAAACTTGGAATGCTAACTGCACAGATGCAAACCTATCACTTTTATTTGATATGATTCTGCGGGAATGTGTTTGTGTTAATTGGCATGCTTCTGGACTATAATTCAATTACTTGTACTACTTACCAAAGTAGACTGTTTAGGTATTGGATGTTCGGCCTTTTCCAAATTACAAACTTCCTTTGAATTTGGGTTATTAACCCAGCAATTCTTTACTTTTCTGAAATTACGGGAAACATGGTTGCGCTTGCCAAAAGCCTATGTATCCAATAAGAACAGATTTACATCTTTTACAAGACAATCTGTGGTATTTTATCTAGTGTTGTAATAAACTGTTCATTACACAATACAAAACACATAACGGTCAAAACACACCAACTAATAAACATTCTTTTTGTTTAAACAAAAATCTCAAAGATTTAGATTTTGCACGCACCACCGGTTAAAAAACAAAAGTATTCAAATGCAGAATTAACACTTAAAATAATTAGTGAAAAAACTGTAACTTAAAAAAGTAAAAGTGTAATTCTTGCCTTCAAAATGTGGTGATTTACTTAGTACGTAACCAATAGAAAAAAACCTCCGAAAAATGCCTAAGTGTCGATTGAATGATTGATCCTAAATATAATAATAATAATAATAAAATAATAATAATAATAATAAATAGCAGTGTTTTATTAAATAATATTAATACAATCGTATGTACATAAATTAAGACACTAGAACATGGACTTAATCTCTTCTAGACTCTTCTAATAAGTAAATATTTACAAAGGAAGTATAATAAGCAATAACATTTTAATTAAAGGCTGAATTATTTAGAAACGGCTAGGAATGAAAAACAAAATTTTCCTGAAAACGAAACAAAAAAAGAAAAAAGAAAAATATTGCCATGCCTGCCGCTAATCAGCTTACCCAGGAAAGACTCAGCTATTATGGTGGTACCGAACCACATTTGTAGAAGATTACTGGGTGTACAGGGAAATAATTTGTTCCAATTGCAACAAAGATATGGAATCGACATACATATGTCCTTCGCCCTCACAAGCAACCCACGAAAGAAAGGTTGTTGTACTTCAGAGGTTGCCAACGATCAAGAATTCAAGCAGTACAACGATGGTTGAGACACTATCGAGATTGCGCTGGACCGTGAATCGTGAAATTAATTATGATGACTTGATTCCATAACCTTGAGAGAATATTTTCTAATATATTACAGTTAGTAACAAAAAACAAAAATTCTATAATAATAAACGAAGCTATGAAGTATTCAGTTTATCAAGTCATGATGGGTGGGTCTTCATGAGAATAATTTGGAATATATAATGTATATTATATATTATATAGTAGTGAAGACGACAGACCACACGTTAATGCAGGAGGACAGAGACAACGGCCGCGCAAATTAATGGAGCAATCTTAGTAATACAGTGGACAGCACTATGTAGTTGCTCTCAGCCTCAGACTACTCTAGTACAGGTATGAACTTGTTGGCTTTTATATTAAAACAAAACTCAAACATTGTTGTGGTGGTTGGTTCCGCAGAGCTGGAAAGCATCAGAGACATTTTCCGTAGTAGCCTGCTTCATTTTGTGGTCATCGACCGGTTCAAATTCAGTTTATACACTCTAATAATAAACGAAGCTATGAAGTACTCATCCCATTATTTGAAAAAGGTAATAATTTCCATATAAATTATGTTTGTTTAGGGTTGTGCTTAATTTCACGGGAAACCTGGACAACTCACAACCACTTAAAGGCCAATCAGTTCTTTCTTTCCAAAGTATTTAAAAAATTCTTATACTATCGTTTTCAACCTATTTTGGAGTCCATCCTACTAACCCAGTTTGGCTACCTTTTGAGCAGAGCGCTGTTCAACAATTGCATCGCGTGGTAGATGTTATCTCCCATGCACCCTTAAGCGGAGAGGTTATGCTGGGATAACTTCCTTAGCGCTTTTTCGATCGGTTGAATTTAGCATCCGATTTGCTTTCAAGGAAATCCTTCCCTTGACCTATTTTCATTTTGACTTCTATTCCCAGTACATAACTATTCAAACAAGTGCTTTGCGTGGTAGTTCTTAAGCGGGGAGCACAGGTCGGCTTTCATTCTTGACTTCGAGCAAACTATTTTATTGCACCATCGGAACTGGGTTTGCTGTCCAGGAAATATTTCTTTTAACCTACTTTCTAATCCTAAGGTCGTACCTTATAGCTCCATCCAATTATTATTATATTATTATGGGAGCCGTATAGCGCGTGAACTCAACCTTGAAGCTCTTATCGTTTCCTTGCTCGGCGCCTTCTCAGTGTTCTGCTAGCCTTCAGGCAGTATTCTCTTGTTACAGACCAACTCTGCCCATCATCGAACAGTTAGAAGATAGATAGAGGCCTCTAGAAAGAGAAAATCTAAGGACAGCACTTCCTGGACTCAATCACATGGGGCCTTCGCATTCTAGTGTAGCGCGCCACCACTGAACTAATCCCTTGCCTCCATGGTATGTACTTACAGCTGTAAATAACAAATAAATTAGTTTTATCTGCGGATTAGTTCTGTTTTGATATAATTGATTTTTTTTTTTTTTTAGGCACTATCGGCCCTCCCAGAAGAAGTACTGGTGTTATGCGAAATTCCACCCTTGGGAATGTTTCAATACCAGCGATTCCAGCTCCTTGTGCGACTCCGGTGTCAATAATATCATATTCAAAAGTCGGTTTCCCCCTTAGACCTATAATTTCAAATATCAACTTCCCTGCCTCCAAGCTGTCAGTTCTTGTTGCCCCCATTACAACCCTTCAGTTATAACAACCCTTTTGAGTAAAAAACTCTTTTCAATTTATTGACAGAATAAAAAAACCTTTCCATTCCTCCAAAACATATCATGATCTCTCTAGACGAAATATCTCTCTTCACTAATGTACCTACGGAGATAGCCCTTGATTTAATTCTGAATAACAGGTCACAGATAGAAACCCCACACCACTCCCTCTAAAGACAGCTTTCATCTCTCCCTTTAAGAGTGCTGCACATCAGGTTACTTCTCCTTTATGAACAACTTCTACATACAAACAGACGGACTTGCAACGGGAAGTTGTCTAGCTACCCCCCTTGCCAACATTGTTATGAATGACCTCATTAACACCAGGCTCACTCAGCAACTCCATTTCATTCTTAGTGAAGGCGACCTCTTTCTGACTGTCAATCCAGACCACATTCCCTTAATATTGACACCTTTAATTCGTACCATTCACGCAGACAGTTTACTCTAGAAACAGAACAAACCAACCAAATTTCTTTCCTAGACACTCTAATAATAAGACTACCAGACCAATCATTCACATACAATTGGTACACCAAACCTACTTATTCCGGCAGACTGCTTCATTTCCTTTCAAATCAGCACTTACATCATAAAATTAATTCCATAAAAAACTTACATAGCCGAGCCATTAACTTGTCAGCACCTCCACTCCAGAGCGACAATATCAATAAAATACACAACATTCTACTACAAAATCATTATCCAAATCACCTCCCTTTAAAAACCACCTGCCATCCCATGCCCGAGCCATTATATTCCGTTCTTTCATCTACACAAAACCATCTCATATAAAATCATTCACATACTAAAGTCTACCATTCCCAATCTCAAATCGGGTCTCTACTCCTCCAATAAACTGAGCAAACTGTTCTCTAAACTCAAATACCCCATTGAAACTTATGACAAACCAAACTCTGTTTATAGCATACTTTGCACTGCACCAAACTGTAACGCATGTTACACTGGTGAATAAAAACAACACCTACGAAAGAGACTTAGACAAGATGAACTAGACATAGCTAACAAAAAAAATAGACAGTACAGACCTCACAAAACAAGCACTCGCCCTTGCCCACTCCTTTGATTTCTGAAATGCTTCTGTTCTAACCACCCATTCAAAACACCTGAAACGACTTCTTTCTGAATCCAACCACATTAAACTCAACCCTAACTCTATCAACTACACAAAAGACAAGGACGTCATTAGTTTTCCGCTTCAACAAAAATACATTGGTACAATGATTGGGTTCGGAAGAAGCAATGAAATGACGAATTACTTGACTGGTTGAAAATTTTACATGTTAAATTCATCTATTGACTGCATGATTGAGTATGCATACTAGAGGGTGGTCAGAATGTGGTGTGGTGGCACTGTATTTTAAATTTTTATCTCAATTTGTCAAACGGACATTTCATACTTTACAACTAAATAGAAAATATTTCTGTATCAGGTAATGAAACTGATGGCAGTCCGGCATAAGCAGTTATCATAACTGGACGAAGTGAACTCCCAGCACCAGTACCTGCTGCACCATATCCCGGTTATGCTCCTAATGCCGCTTTTCATGCTATTAATAGACACGCTCTTGAATTTGTTAATCCTAAGGAATTACAGGTTAGTTCCTATTCTTCTTATGACATTCATTTTAAAAGAGTAAATAATGGAGTAAACATCTGTCTGCTTATTTTAGGAATAATCACACTTTCTGTCTTATTGAATGTCTAAGAATTTATTACAAGCAGCTTTCTGTCCTTCCTCGATTTCTTTTCTGCTTATGCAACTTGGTACATTGAACCTTTTGGATGGAGAGCCTTGGATATTTTGCTAAAAATATTCTATCTTCTAGTCATCGAGCTGTTTCAACTTGATTGTGTTTATTTTAGGGAATCGCTATATGTATATTTGTTTGATATGTATATGAAAATCATATCTCAAAGATAAGAAAATCGTAGAAAGTTGAGACTTGTTATTTCTTTTGGGTATCACCAGATATCTGATTGTATCAGATTTTCGAAATTGATTTTTCACAAGAACTACATATTTTTTCGAGTCCCTTTAATATTTAGAGAATATCTTGTGTGTGTGTGTTTTTTATGAGTGTATGTAACAGTGTATTCAACAACTTGATATGCCGGGAAATTTAACACGAAGGTTTCTGTTAGCATCTGCCAACCGGAAACTACTGACAACCGGTTTTTTCGTATGTGGCACCTACGATTTTTTAAAATTTAGTATATTACGAACATACCTTTTTCTATTGGAAACCTTTTTCCTAGAAAAGTGTTTTATATAAAAAGCAATTAAATATGTTGTAAAAATTAAAAGTTATAAGAAATTGGAAGTTGCGAATGTATTTTGAGAAAGTTCGGTGAGTGTTTCATATTCTTTTTTTACTTTAAAGTGATGCACTTATTAAAATGCTGTTAGATATATTCTTATTTTCCCAGAAAATGTTTCCTAAGCAGAACTTGCAACACTGTCTTGCAAATAGGAATACTTTCACGTGACATTATATTCTGTACAGATATTTGTGGCGAAATTATATATATAACTGACAATACATTTTATTCATTCTATTAATTTAATTAAAGTTGAAATAGAAAAGGTAGATAGCGGATTAAAACCAAAAACACCTACCACTTCAATTAAAAACAAATCAATTAGACCTGTGAACTACGACGGAAGAAAAGAGGAGTAGAGGTGAATGATTCAGTAGGGTCAAATTCAAATGTGCAATATTACGACCACTAACAACATAGCCAAGAGGCAAGAGAACCAGTATTGTAATATAAAAAAGCATTGCCATCCAGCATTGAGGTAGAAATACAAAATAAATTACAATACGAGGAGATTGTTAAACATGAACAAGTAAAAATCCAGCAAGCATCACTTATGAAGGGATGTAGATATGGAAGAGGTGGTTATTCTGCAAGAGGGCGTAAGTACAGAAAGTGATATATATATAGTTGAGAGCAGAGCACAAGTCCAGCCAGGCAGACGAACAACTCTAGTACATGTAAATAGATAAATATAAACACACAAACACAAATAGATACATATTGATTAAGATACGATTTTAGTCAACTTTCCATGCATTCACATCCACTGACAAGTGAACATATCATTGACAAGTTAACGTAGATCGCTTCATGTCCAATATGATTATCATAGATACATACGCTACATCTGCATTTTTGGGAGGACACCAATTTCAGTTTATACTTCATACACTAGATATATTATGGCCCCTTTGTTAAATAATTAGTATACCACATTGACCATTTGCTATTCCCAATAAACACTTAAAAACAAAGCCCAAAAATTAATTTAAATGGCTTGTTAAATCCCAACAGTAATATATAATTATATACAACGGAATTGGGACGGATACATGGTAGGTAACATGTGCATTATATTCCTATTTTCCAGAATTATCGTGTTTTTATTGTAAAATTCATTCCTTTTTTTTTTTTTTAATAATCCACAAATCATACGCTTAATGTTATTTTCTCTTCATTGTTGTTGAAAGAATAAATAAAACATTAGTACTGTATACACCCGCAGGAGCAGGACTCGGGTTCGAATCCAGCCGTACTACCCTTAGATTTTTTTCTTCCAAGGAGCTTCTACAGCTCACTGTCCGGTGATGGACAGTGTTGTTTGTAATGAGAAAACACTGACCGGAGGTCGGCACTGAGAAGGTTTCGGGCGCCAATGACCATAGATGTTGACGCGCCTTAAATTAAGAAAAAAAAAACAACAACCTATAAACTTACAAATATTTATAAGCCACTACTCTTCCTGTACTTACACCGTAAGGAAAAACGGCGCTATACTCCCAGCTTTAACGAGGCCTAAATACAAATAGATGTTAAAATGTGTGTAGTGGAAGAAAGAAATGAAAGAAAATAATAGTTTTGAAAAATAATTTAGAATATTTTAAATTTTGAAAAATAGAATTTTGTTAATATTTTAAATGTATCTTAGTGCAGTGAAAAAGAGTCAGGTACTATAATTTAAGGTCATTACTATAAAAAGACAAAGGCACAAGAATCCGTTAAATTATTACAATGCCACTTGGCCAACTGTTTTGTAAGAGAAGGCATTCTTTCGGACAGTCTACGTTCTGCCTTCTAACAAATACAGTTTTGTTGCAGACACCGAAGCAGAACACATCAGAACTGTGCCAGTTATAAGTTAAAACATAAGAGTTTATTCCAAGTAATTTCAGTAAATTAATAAGCATATTTCCTGTGTTAATGAATAGCATTTAAATATCTTAAAGAATATATTTAATTTAATCCACCAGTGTTTTCTTAATTATTCTTATTACTTCTCTTCTCTTTGAACATACTCAGAAGCCCTTTACTAAAGCGCTCACGCCACTACAAACTACAACAACACATCACACCAATTACATTTCATTACATTTCATGTGCAACTAGTTGGGTTCAGCGAAACTACACAGGCAAACAACAAACTCTCTTGCTCATCACTACGTACACATCCACGTACCTGAAAAGATTTTTAAATTTCTACCAACGACTGAATATCCTATTCAAAAATATACCAATAAGAGAATCATAATTAGTTTATTGATAGCTTAAGTGAATTTGGCATTGCAACCATTTCCATTATAAATCTAAATATAGTTCAAATATGATAAAGTAAACAGTTTAAAGCAAGATTCCCATTTTAGAAAAATATATTATGAACTAATATACAAACATATTCTGTAATGATGAAATCCTCTTCGATGTGGGTATGGAAGGAAGAACATGATGTAGGTTTACTGGACATGTGATATTAACTGTATAGAGGATACATAGATAGACATATTTTTACATTGTAAACTTTTAAGTAAAACAAGTTGGAAACAAATTATTGAAATCATTTCTGTTTTTGATATCTTTAATTAAAAAAACTTTCATAATTGTGGGTTTTTATTATTTAGATATTATAATGGGTTAACATTACTACGAATTATGTTATATTAAGTAAAAACAGCGTCTAAATTGTGAAATGTATGTTTGGTCACAAAAGCCTACTTTTTTTCAGGCCTTCTTCAGAATGTATGGAAACGGTACAAAGTGTCTATGATACGTAGTTTTGCTATGACAAAAATTTAGTATGAAAGAGTTACAGAACAATCCTTTATTGCAATCTGTACAGTCCCAGTTATTAATAAATATATAAGATTCAAATTCATCATTAAGTATGGCTTACTTCACCTACTAACAACAAAAAAGAAAGGTTACAAATTTGATTTCATATAATTATATGTTTTATCATAGGACTGACATTAATCGAGAAGTACGCAATATATTATGTATGAAGCTCCCCATTAATAGTTAGGAATCTTGAAATAATTACCCACAACATAACCTCATTTAGATGAAAAGAGTATAGAAATAGGAAAAACCGTAAAAATTTATATTTATTAATTAGTATCAACAATAAAAATATATATTTTTTCGATCAGAAAATAACAGTGCCTGCAAGATAATTTCACACTGCAGAGAACGCGGTCTTCTTCAAGAGAGTGGATGATAATCAAATAACTTACAATATAACGAATTTAACAGGGCTAAGAATTTAACACAGCAAATTAACTGCTTAAGATCACTACTTCAGCTTAGTAAAATTCTATGTAAACATCGGTGTTATGAATGGGATTCTTGTTCCAGAAACCAAGCATGGAACGGGGTAACTTGAGAAGGGTGGCCCAATATATAGTTCTGAAGGTGAGACCTTAAGTTACCCGGCTAGAAGAGGGTTGTTGGTTTTAATATAGAACAATAGAAATTTCTGTCCAGAAATGTGTAGTACGTAGTGCAACATGTAAAAGTGGGTTAAGGGGTCATCGATAGTATGAGTAGTGAGAAATTAATATTCCTTCTTATAGAAATAAATTAAATGTCCTGCATATATTGTTAATTTTTTTATTCGGACGGACTAGGTAGATTAATTCCCGCTAGCTTCACAAACAACATACCAAAATATTTTATTTTTGAGCTTTGTATTTTCTTTTATAGGCTGTTTAGTATTTTTTTTGAATTATGATGGGTTGATTTGAATTCCAATAAATTCTGAACCAGTTTTACAGCCTGAAGTTTTATTATATATTAAAAATATATAAAAACTTTTTTACATTTCTTTCTACGACGTTTCGGCTATTCACTTGCCATTATCAAGTAGTTTATTTTTTATTAGTGTATGTTATTTATTGTATGTTAATATATAATAAAACTTCAGGCTGTAAAACTGGTTCAGAATTTATTGGAATTCAAATCAACCCATCATAATTCAAATAAAATACTAAACAGCCTATAAAAGAAAATACAAAGCTCAAGATTAACATAATGGCAGAACCGACAGCGCCAGAAAGACCTCAGAAGAAATTTAAAAAAATTAAAAAACAATTTTTTCAACATAATATACAATAAATACATACTCTAATCAAAAATAAACTACTTGATAATGGCAAGTGAATAGCCGAAACGTCGTAGAAAGAAATGTAAAAATGTTTGTATATATTTTTAATATATAATAAAACTTCAGGCTGTAAAACTGGTTCAGAATTTATTGGAATTCAAATCAACCCATCATAATTCAAATAAAATATTTTATTTACTATTACTTCATAAGCATTCCAATGATTTAAACTAAATATTCTTCCAGTATGTGTATTATTCTTATGACAATAAGCATCATTTTTAATTTTGCTGATATTGGAGTTGTGAAAATTAATTGTCAAATAATAATAGGTTTATCTGACTATGATAGATGCCCGGAAATTGAAGATTAATTGGTGGATATGTAGGTTTCAATGTTTAGGTTTTGTTTTGGAACAGTGCTGTATGGCAGGGCCCATATGGTGACACCAATAGATTAGTCCTGATGTATTTGGTCAACACTGGAACCCCACCAGCTCAACACCCCCAGCAAATCTCAAATTAACTTTTTTCCCTATGTATTTTCTGTTTCTCGTGCTGACTGTTTTTTAAAAAAAATTATTTAAGGAATAATATAATTTGTGGGAATTACAAAATAAATAAATAAATACGGATTTTCATATCAATCAGTCAAATGACTTTTAGTAACTGTGTTCAATTAAACGTATAAACTCAATTCACAGGCGTTGCGTCATTAAATGGCGCCTTAGAGAGCTTATTTTATATTTTGTATTTTTTGTACAGAATGCTCCATTTAAAACATATATCAAGAATTGCATATTAATTTTTAATCAGAGTCCAATAAAATGAAACTGGAAAGATATCAAAGGTTCCAATAAAATGAAACTGGAAAGTTATCAAAGGTTCCAATAAAATGAAACTGGAAAGATATCAAAGGTTCCAATAAAATGAAACTGGAAAGTTATCAAAGGTTCCAATAAAATGAAACTGGAAAGATATCAAAGGTTCCAATAAAATGAAACTAGAAAGATATCATTTAATCTAAAAGGAAAGAAAAATATGGAATGTAGAGGAGATAAACACTCTTACAATATTAGAAATAAAAATAATCTACACTTACCAGTGAGAAGATTGGCGAAGTCGGAGTTAGCTCCAAGTGCGATGAGTGTAAGATTGTTTAACAAACTGCCGAGGGAAATAATGGGTCTGAAGACTGAACCATATAAGAAAACGTTGAAACATTTCTTTAAGGAAAACAGTTTTTATAAAATAAATGAGTTTCTGGAAGAGAAGTGGGCGCTGGGACACTTCAGGATAGACTAAATACAGTGTTGGATAGTGTTTATTTTCTAGTGAGAACAAAGTGCAAACATCAGAGCAAGGACTATTTGAACTAGCAAACTTATTGTTTATTATGTAATTTTGACGTACCTTATGTTACTTGTTATGTAATTTATTTAGGTAAAATAAAAATAATAATAATAATAATAATAATAATTTAAATTAAAGAAATATATAAATATCTTCCTACCTTCGTTTTTTTTTTTTTTTTTTTTTTTTTTTTTTTTTTTTTTTTTGTTTTTTTTTTTTTTTTTTTTTTTTTTTTTTTTTTTTATAGCGCATCGACAACTGCGGTCATTAGCGCTGCCTTCGTTTTTTATTCCATTTTGGAAAGTGAGCGAAAAAGTGTCTATTTTATGGTCGGTTCTTTTCTCACAAATTTTTTCAAAAAACTGGGCATTAAGACATCCTTCCGAACAAACAACAAATTAGGCAAAAAACTCCGCACTCGTACCGAGCTCACTGACGTGTATGACAGCAGTGGGGTCTACGAGTTGAAATGCCCGGACTGTGACAACATTTACGTGGGGCAGACTGGCAGAAAAATCAAGGAACGATTTACCGAACACATCAGATCATACAAATACAACAAAGTTGACTCAAATTACGCCAATCACCTAAACACTAACAAACACAAACCCGATGACATAACGACCACGATGAAGCTAATACACTCTGGCCACAAAGGACGACGACTTGACATAGTAGAACAACTCGAAATATATAAACGCAAGGCACAAAACTTAATAAATGAACAGACAAAATTTGCCAGTGAACCATTATTAGAACACTCTTCCCACAATAGCAACAGAAACACAATTACACACGCAACAAATGTTCTTAAATAGATTTTAAGTTTAGGTTTAGTTTTAAATCTACTATGTATATATAAATTTACTAGTTTATTTAAAGTTTACTAGTTTAGATATATATATATATATATAGGGAGAAAAAAAGTGCGTATTTGGATGATGTATGTGAGTGATGATGTGATATGGTTTGTGGGATGCATAATAAAAAATTTAATTATATAAAATAACATAATTAGGTAATACATGCTTGCGAGGATGTGAGGGTTGCGTGAAAAAGTGAAAGAGTGACTGCAATTTCTTAATTCTTTGTAACTGAAAAAAACTTAATTATATAAAAAAATCGTTCAATATTAAACGAATGAATGAATTTTAAATGTTAAATCGTTGTTTAATTTATTTAAATTTATTTTGTGTATTTGCTTATATTATTCATATTTTGGTTAAATAATTGTAAAGTAAGTCTCCCTCCAACAACAGAGTTTAAAGAGTAAACCCCCACGTGTTGTGTCCACTGTAAAGAAATTTGCCGTTTAACAACCCAAACACGTGTTTTCCCACCCATCTGGCCACATCCCTTTACCTAGTCTAAGAGTTTAGCATTTTAAAAATACGTCTCAGTTTGTGTGAAACTAAGTTGCTCTATGCAAGTCTGTGTTGTCACACTGTCTGAAAAAACGCATCCTGAAGATGGGCGAACGCCCGAAACCGGTCGATGACCACAAAATGAAGCAGGCTACCACGGAAAATGTCTCTGATATTAACCTTTCACTATTTAATTTCATTATTTTTGTAAAATAAGTAAATATCATTCTTCACTTTCGTCTTCAAGTTGTAGTATAACAAACTATTGTTTTTATTTATCATCGATACCTTCTGCATAATTTGTATTTATCTTATATATGTATAACAGTTATATGTTTTAACTTTCTGTTGCAATTTTATGGTTTTGGGGCTCCAAAGTATTGTCCTTTCTTTTGGATTATATAGATAAAATTTATTTCTACTTAATATTGTGCCTTAATAGCATTCAATTTTTCTTAGTATATAACAAGTCAGCTTGGCATGCAGCTGCCAAGGTTCATGCTCAAGTGTACTCCTCATCAGTATAGCTGGTAATAAAAATGTATTATTATTAGCCCTTATGCGGCCAAAACATTCATTTTCCTTAGCATGACATTTCCAACAATTAGATTGAAATCTAAAAATTGGTAGAGAAGGTAGATTTACGGTTCGAATCCGATTTGAAGAAGAACTGTCCTTTCCAGAATGGTAGCACTGGTTATGAGCATAGCCATCAGGAAGCGCGCAATAACCATCAGTTTTCTCGTTAAAAACGATATCTCATAAAATTCTCTGATATTTCCTCTTCATTCTGCTTAATAATCGGAAATTTCGTGAACTGGGAGGTGAAGTTCTAAACGTCTATAACAATTGATTTATTAAGTACCACCTTTTTTAAACAATAACAACACATGTCACAACACATTGTCCATCCAATGATTGATTTCAAACTTCCAAATCCGGAATTAAATTAAAATATAAACATAGGATTTTCATGAAAAACATTGATCTAAATCTGAAACCTGGATCATTTAAAACTAGCTCTACCCTAATTTTTCTAATGGTCAGATACAAACCATCTGCCTAGTCCATATTTATTTAAATATTTAAAAAACTATAAAGTAATACAATATCTAATAATAATATTTTTACACAAACACTCAATAAAAACATGTCTTTAATAAAAAAATTTATATTGTAAAACAAATATTACATCTCCCATCTTCGCGCAAACCCTTTAAATTTAAATAATTCAAGATAATCATTAATAAAAGCAGCTTTTATACTTTGTTTGAATTCCACGTTAATTCTCTTCTAAGTGCCTCTCTCTCTAATAAAGTTCCATATAGATCTCCAAAAATTGATATTTTTCATAATTTATATAAAATGTGTTACACACTCTCAAAATATTACGAAATAATATTTAAAAATAAAACTGGAATCCAGAAATGGTATACAAAAAAAAGATATCATTTGGAGTGTTAAACAGTTATCTAATAAAGTTTATAATAAAAGCGAACAAACAAAAAATATATATCTCGATACTTTCTCTATTAGACCAGATCTGCTCTGGCAGCGCCAAACCTGTTTGTACTAAACTCCTATAAGCACACTTAGTTTATGTCTGTTCAAATAACAGGCTAGGGGCCACACCCTGCGACCGACCACCACATAAAATTGTAGATATTTTCACAATACACAAAATAAAATGGAATAAAATTATCACATATATTAAAACAAACCAATACAATCTCACTAAAACATTTAAAAAATGTGAATCACACACACAACATTTTTTTCTGCATTTCTCAACTTATTTTTGAAAATTTTTTCTACAAAATTGGAATTTTGCCACAAGCCATATTTAGTTGTTTTGAATGGGCACTAGGGTTCACTGTTTTGGGAAACAGCAAGAGATCTGTTTCCGTGTTAGCGTGCTTGATTATATCTCTTCGGACGTTCGACTACTGACAGTAGCTGTTTGATTTTCTCAACCTGTTGGGTGCTCTGGTCACAAACTCGGTCGATGCTCACAAAACAAAGCAGTCTATCACAGAAAACGTTGCCGTCATTGAGTAGGACTATATGTATAGAGTAGTAGTGGAAAGTTCAGTAAAGTGGAATTTTATGGTTAATGGATTATAGACCGACACCTTGAAGTCCCTTATAGAATCGAAATGGAATATCTTAAAACTTTTCTGATTTATGGTTTTCTCTCTCACCCTCCCCTTGTATACAAAACCAGAATTTTTTTTTCTATTTCACAGGACCGCAAAAAATGTATTTCCGAGGGAAAGTGAATTTTAAAAATCCGATAAAATCAATTCTTTTTTCTTTTTTTAATTTAAGGTGCGTCAACATCTATGGCCACTGACGCCCAGAGCCTTCTCTGTGCACTGCCGGCCTCCGCTCCGGACAGTATTCTCTCGTTACAGACAACACTGCCCATCACCGAAAGTGAGCTGTAGAGAAAGAAAAAATCTATGTACAGCACTGGATACAGGCCAGCATTGGAGTAAGATTTCAAGGCCACAGTCACTTACATAATCAAATGATCGAAAAGTCAATATCATAGCTTCATAGGATTAATTCAACACCATAGGACATTCTAAAATCCCACATTAAATGAAATAAATAAACAGGATTGATCGCTTAAATTTAATCCAATGTAATTTAATTCAAAATCTTTTCTAAATAACTAAGAAATTATTAATGAAAATTTAAATACTGTGAAAAAATTGTAATTGAAAAGCTGGACTACAAAATAAATATGTTCAAATAAGAAAACTAGATGGCATTAAAATTATATGACGCGAATGCTGTGGATTGGAGAGAGAGCTGCTCTTAGATTTTTGTTTCTAGGGGCATCTTTCCACAGCTCACTGTTCGATTATATCCTGATCGTTCTGTTCGAACAAGAGAACACTGTCCGGATTGTGGCAGTGCATGAGGCCAAGCGCCAATGACCATAGATGTTGACGCGCCGTAAATTAAAAAAAAAATATGAAGGAAATTTTCAGGAATTATTTATTGATTGACTACCTTATTTTTTTTTTTTTTTTGCAAATAAACCGATTTTAGTAAAAAGAAGTCTTAAATTCTTTACCACAAAGAAACGGTCTTCTATAAGATAATTTTAAAAAAATAAACTACTTTGTTTTTTAGAAGAGTGTTAAATGTGTAATTTTATAATTTACAATATTGCACTACCATGAAAATAAACACTGGACATTTTGAAACACTTGATTTTCAGAGTTAACCAAAATGATCACTAGAAATAATAGATAATTTTATCATCATATGACAAATCACTGTAACATTGTAACCATAGATATGTCTGGTTGACGTTGATAACAAGAAGAGGGCGCTGACAATGAAAGAATTACCAGAAATGGAAATGAAATCCAGCAAGAAGGATAATACAGCGGCTAATATGTAACTGAACGTACTCTAAGTTTATTATTCGTCTGTCAGAGAGATTACTAAAAATTCTTTCATAATACAAACTCATGATTGTATTCTTCATTTCTCTATTCACCATTGAGACTTATTTTTCAAGCTTGGGATTATTATCCTTTTAGAGTGGTAATTATTGCCCTTAGTACAAGACAGAATAGAGATCGGCAACCTCTTTTGTTATGAAGAAATAATCATTGAAAAATCACCGAACATCCATAATATCAAATTTAAAGAAATTATAAACAATTAAAAAATTATTTATTTACTTTCTATTTGATTTATTTAATAATTTAGATGAAGGAGAAAATATGAAATGATTTATTAGTTTGGTCATTTATTATTTATGACATAAATTACAATGACACGTAAAAATCTGGATGCAATTGTTAAAAAATTATACTATTCACGAGCCAGATGACAATGTCTACACATACTGGAACAGTATGTGCTGCACAATAATATAAATCTACATTTTTGTAGTCTCGATTAAGATGGAAGACTTGTGAACTCATGCATAAAGCAAGCGACAGATGCATGCAACTTGGTTACTTATTTGAAGTACTTCTGATCTTAGAGCAGATAAAATAAGTGGCAATAGTTGGTGGGCGCTGATACTGTAAAACAATATGAAAATGGTTACTGTGTGGAAAGCCAAATGTCAAAGAAAACCTGTAAAATATTAATTTTCTAAATAAGAGAGCAATAGAAAGTTATATGATGTAAATGAAATGGAAATCTACCAAAGCGAGTGTTGGGTGCTTCATGTTGCTGGCGCCAACGAGATCTTACACCCCTTTTGGCACGTCCATTTCACTAAACAGTCGAGGTTACAAACTTCAAATTAGCAAAAAATCTTATAAAGCTCTACAATTACAGGACTATCAAGTTTAAATTCCATATTTGAGCAGTCTGAAATCTGCATTCAAGAAGTAGGTAATCAAAAAGTTAGAAAACCTAAGTAAAGCGGCATTCAAGGGACAATATCGAATAGTCTATGGATTTACTTATACGTTTCATTAATGTGTGTTTACTCCATCATTCTGCTATCATTATAATCTGTATATAAGTGAACCATGTTTAAATCTTCAAACATTTTCATAAAAATGGGCGAAAAACTGAAAAAAAGAGGGCATTTAATTGTTGATTTTCATCAACTGGAATTTGACTGAAAATTTGATGAGGGAACATTCTGGTGATAACCACTCAGAATATTATCTGGAGTTTACTTCCTGAGTTTTCATTTGTGATTAATGCTATCCAGCCAGAACAAACACATTGGCACTCAATCAGACCATTCCTGATTACATTTCTCTCATATTGAGGGAGTATCCAGATACTAACTTTTCAAAACCTCTATAATAATTATAGTTCGACTATATAACTAAGATAAATTCAAGATGATGATAATAACATCACGCTAAACAATTTACTAAAAAAACAAATACAGTCTTATTCCTCAAAGATCAGCCTGATGAATTAATAAATTTCTTAGAATTTTCACAAAAGACAATTTTGCATTACTGTAAGTGATGAAATGTTGGAATTCTTTTAAAACAATATTTAAAAAAAATCAAAAACTTTGTGACATGACCATATATTACTTTTAAATTATTCGAATATTCTATTCTACTATAGAGAACCGATAAAAACCCATGGTATTTAATGAAGAAGGATGGAGAGCGCATATGCTAACTAATATCCAACACGCAGTTTTATATTTACGGAAAAGGAATAACAAATTACCCAATCGTAGTTGATCATTTAGTGGTTTTTCCCATATAATATAATGTAAACAACATAACTGCCATACTCGAACTGGCTGAACTAATAAAATACACATAACCTTGGCATTGTAGGGCACAATATATGGGATCGCTCATTACTATTTTCACTTCATAGAAATTTTCAAGCAAATAAAAAGTGATAATCTATAATGAATATCGTCCGTTTAAAGTAAACCTTAATATAACGATATATGAACTTTAATATAAAATATTAATTTGATTAATTATTAAATTTGTAATTATTATAAAGAAATAAAATAATAACATTTCATTCATATCGAAGACTAACATGAATGAAGATTTGTGTGTGAAATGGAATTATGGGGCGGGGCCGAACAAACATTGAATAAGATCGATACTAGTCACTGGTAACTATATATAGCTTACAAAGTAATTCATACTTTTTAATCAAAAGTTACATATAGATAGCATTTTTAGACAATTAATTTCTTTGTAATAAATAAAATTTACTAGTTTTTATTCCATTTTTAATTTATTATTGGAGTTTATTTTAAAAAATACTGAGTGAATTTCAAAATAAAATTTTGATTGTGGAAAATAAATTTACTTTATTTTATTTTTCAAAAGATTAACAAAATCATAGAAGAAAAATTGTAATCCCATGTTGTTTAAGATAGAATAAAATTTGGTTCAAATGTGGCCGGCTACAAGCAGTAGACATTTATTTATTACACGAACAAGGGTTTGTCAAGTTACTACAGACCTGTTAACTAGTTCCCTCTATAACTCCCTCATAGGAGGCAGATAGGGGATTATGCTCCCCAAATTCCTTTTTGATATATTTCATTTTTATTTATCTGAAAATCTCGTCAGTTTTGGTTATTAGCTCCACCATGTATGTACAATTATTAATGACCACAGATAGTTAACTTCTACAAGTGTAGGCCACTTGTAGGGCATACACTGTACCACAACATCTCTATAGTTATGTGTACCTCCTCAACTCTAGCCACCCTATATCTGTCAAACCCCTAAACCGGTCTCTGTCATAATAATACCACTTAAGAAAAAAATCTGGTGTGAAACACTCACACACAACTTTCTCTTACTTCTGTTCTCAAAATTATAATTGACAAATATTATAGTTTGTGTACCAAATTTAACGAAATTCGTCGAAAAATTGAAAAAACAGTTCAGTAAAAGCGCACTTCCGGTTTACTACTTTTCTTAAAACTCGGAATTTTGGCCATCTATTTATTTCTAATTAATTTTGTTTGGATGGTAGGATTGTATAATCAACTATGATAGCAATTTAGATGAAGCTGTAACACCACCCCTCCACAAAAAGTGCCCTTAAATGAATTTTCCCAGAGAAATGTTTTGAATGAAAGATGTAGATCTTTGCATGCTTAGTTTATATACGAAGGTTCAAGAAAATCGTCGGGTCCATTTTTTAGAATATCGTGAAAAAGTGAAAAAAAATCATTTAGTAAATAAAGTGGTAAAGTAAACGCACTTCCGGTGATCCGATTTTTTCAAAGTTGGAATTTCAACAATATATTTAATTCTAATCAACATATTTAGATGATAAAATTGTTTAATCAACTGAAATAGCACTTTAGATGAAACCTAACCCCACCCCTCCCCCAGAAGTGCGCTTAAATGGATTTTCCCGGAGAATGGTTGCAAATAAAAGTTGTAGCTGTTAGTATGTGTAGTAGATATGCCAAGTTTGAAGAAAATCGCAAAAACATAAAAAAAAACTAGTAAAGTGGTACTTCCAGTTGAGGAATTTTGACAGATGACGCACTGTTGATCCCATGGTAATAACTAAACGGAATATCAAGTTTCAACTTTCTACGGCTTTTCATTTTTGAGCTAGCTGTTCATACATATATATATACACACACACACACACACACACACACACCATTTGCTAGAAACCACTTTTTTGGTCTCAGAGGACCTCAAAACGGATATTTCCGGTGAAAACTCGATATCGAAAATTTGACACGATTACAATACTTCCTCTTACTAGGAGTAAGAGAAAGTAAAAAACAACACTTTTCGATAATGTGTACCTTTCTCCACGTCATCACCTACAAGTGTCAGTAAAAAAAAAAGGTTTTAAAGGGTGGATGGATAGACAAACAAAAGTTTTTGTATTTTACTTTGTTTTGTACATTAATAATTATTTCAGAAACCACTTAAAATGATAGAAAACATAAATTGGTGCGAATTCGAAATGGACCATTCACACTTTTTGTTCTTTTATAAGACATATATATGTATATACACATGAAGGAAGCGAAACAGAAGATAGGCCAGTTTTTAAGAAACGCAATTTTAAGTCCCAATAATTTTAAGTCTCCTACAAAAAAAAAAAATCTTTTATTATTTTTGGGTAATGTCCGAAAAAGTTGAAACAAAGATATAATGGAGCTGTTGAAGAGAGAAATTAGGTTTGATTGAATGAACGAGATATGAAGACACTGTTATAATGTAGCTATAAGTTTACACAAACTGCACTGCACTTTATAATGATTTTGATAGAATAAAAGGTGGGAGTAGAGATATGACACCATGCGATGTATGGTTGAATCTGATAGATATCCTCTAGATACATTCCCACTGGCTTATATACACAGGTTCTCCCATTCTAGCCTGCCTAGTCAGAGAGTAGTCTCTGTTAACCAGAGAGAGCCTCTCTTCTCTCTGCTGGATGCCATTACAAAGATAACCATAATAAAATTGACGATTTGTCCTAGAACTTGAAACAGACAGAACAAGCAAAATGGGAAAAGAACCTAATAAATGTTATTGTTTTTGTATTTATTAGATATTGACTAATATAATAATAAAATCACGCAGATATTTTAATTCAGGCATTTAGGGCACAGGATTCAATGCCCAGTTATCGAAATGAGATATAGATAACGTTCACTCCATGAAATTTGGCAAATTTTTTATGGGTGATTTCACTCTTGGTGGGATGCCAAATCATTAAAGTAACTAACTAATTATTTAGAAATAATATACATCCATGAGACAAATTTCCGTAAGTATTAATTTCATATCATTTTCGGCATGACTGGCCTAATACGCGTATTTTCAACTGAACAGGATAAATCTATTGTTAACCTAACAATAAGCTTCTTATATCAAAAACTCAATTTTTTTTTAATGTGATAATATGTTTTCTAGAGAAAAAGGATTTACATTATAAAATAAAGAAGTAAGAAGATCCAGCTAGAATAATATTTGGTATTAATGAACATAATTGTTATTAAAAACCAGATCGATCACCTCTTATTCAAAATATTTGTTATTAGATGTTATTATTTACCTGTTATTGGATAATATGTCAATAAAATCGTTGGACCGCCCACATTTCGGAAGCTCCTTAGGAGAGGACGGAAATTATAATTACTTTTAGAGATCTTGTCGGTCTAATAATATTGATAAAAACCCTTGCATTTATCAAGGGCGCCCACAGGCAATATCTAGCTCACCATCAAAAAACACTCACGCAAAATTACTATAGACTTTAATGATCTATTAATTTTTTTTGTGCAAACACAGATGACCAGCGAAGTCATAACAATTTTTCTTGATCCAGCATTAATTATCTGTAGCCACTCTCCCTGCTCATTAAACGGAAATTTCACCTAGAAGAATAAATTCTCTAACATTTAATTTCCAAGCATCCCGTAGGTATCTAGAGATAAGATAAATGAGGTCAGTCCAAAGGTACTCTTATCTTTTTCACAAAATTATAGCAAATTCAATCTTTATTGCTCAAGATTTATGTAAAGCTGATGTGATCAAAAATGTGATTGCATTGATTAGGACAACACCCACAATCCTACAGATAACTAATTAATTTCAAGTGATCGAAGCAGCTTTGATTTGACTACGAAGTTACCTCTCAAAGTATTAAGCTAATAACTAAATATAAAAAAAAATTGATGAACCCGTACAACCGTAATCTTGAAAAGGTAACCTCGTTCACAGTCAAGAGACGAGCCAGCTTATAAGTTATTACACAGTAATAGAAAATAAAAACTCTGGTGTGAAATACTCACACAACATTCTCTTACTGTAGTTTACAGAATTGTAACTGACAAATTTTATAGTTAGTGCAAGAGCGATATCTACTTTGTCCCTTGGTTGTAGTAGAGCTTATAGAGGCTAATAATAACTTTACCAAACTCAGATTCTCTATTTCCAAATAGAATATATTTCAAAGTAAATAGTAAACACAATTTTAAACTATTTTTGGGGAGGCACCAAAGTGTAACCTCTCCCTTCTGTATATGTCATCCGATCTATAAATATCGATATACATCGACAAAAAACATGGATAGGCCGGAACAATTAGTATATCAACTGTCGGTGTTTTTAATGAGAAAATCGCGAACACTGAAAAAAGTTACCAGTTTATTTGAAACCCGGAATTTTTTGGCAATCTATTTATTTCTAATTAATTTTGTTTAAGATGTGGAACTGTATAATCAAGTAAGATAGCATTTTAGAGGAAAACATAACTCTTCCCCACAGACATAAAATGACTTTACCAGGAGAAATGTTTCAAATAAAAGCTATAGATGATATATGTGTAGCCGATATATATTGTTTAAAGAAAATCGTTGGAGCCAATTTCGAGAAAATCACAAAAGAAAAAAAAAAAAATCAGTTAAAGTGGAACATTCGTTTGAACGATTTTTATGAAAAGCTTATTCTCAGTTCTCCTGGTACGAAATATTAAGTTTGAAAATTCTGAGACTTTTCGTTTTTGAAATATGCTGCCCCCCTCCCACACATATACAGACCACTAGAAACCACTTTTTTGGACTCAGGAACCTCATAACGGATATTTCCCGGTGAAAACTTAATATCCAAAATTTGACACGATAATAATACTTCCTCTAATCAGCAGTAAGAGAAAGTAAGCCATAATAAATTAAGCAGTCATTACTGGAAAAAAATTAATCACAAATTTTAAGTAAATAAAACAAAACAAAAAAAAAAAAAAAAACGAAACCATAAATGTGGACTATATTTGTTTTTGTTAAGTTGAATGTTAAAGGAAAACCTTAGACAGTCGTTAGTTTGTAATTAAGGCCTTATTTACACACACAATTAGCGGCATCATCACGGAGGAACAACAAAAAAAAAAAAAAAAAAAAAAAACCGTTTAGTGCGCCATTAAGTTACACGCAAATGTGTCCAAGATGTTGTATTTCACATAGAATCCAAAATGAATTTGTTATATTTGTGAAATAGACGTTTGCTTCCTGTGTATTTTTTTTAATATTTATTTTATAACTTATCTTTCCTCTCCAAATAGGCGAATGGATGCCAATTATTTTACACCATCCACCATTTTATGTACATAAATTTGAATATTATTCGTAGATAATATTTTGAAATATTTATAATACTTTTTTTTTTTTTTTTTTTGAACTCACTCATCTTTGAATTAAGAAAAAGACAATTCTTATTAAGTTATTGATTAAAATGATGTCACTGTTTAAAAATTAGCTCCATTTCTTTAATTACAATCAAAAATATGCCGAGAGAATTCAATGTTAAGATTATTAAAATTAGCATATTGTACATTTATTAACTGCTAAGGGTGGCCCTTCCAATTTTACCGAAAAACCAAACGAATAGGAATATGCGAGAAGCCAAAAGTAATAAGTTTTTAAAAAAAAAAACAAAACAAAAATATTGCAACTCACAATTATTATTTACAAAAATTTCATTTCACCTTATTTATAGATCTTCAACTGCAGCTGCACATTTAAGTATGACGTGCGCATACCAAGAACAACCTGATCTAATATCTGTAACTATACTTCCCAGTTATTTCTGATTACGAACTCTGGATAAGACAATGAGTAAAACCATACTTTGTTCCCAAAATATTTGGACATCGCGTTTTATGCAGCCCACGCCATTCATTATACCATAGCATTTTTTCTGTATATCCAATTTCTCAGTGATTGGATATCGATGAATTTGATGATAGAATTGTTTGTAATTATTTAGATGATGGTACTTTAAAAAAAAAAACATAACCCCACTCCACCCCAGAAACCTGTATTAAATGGAATTTTCCAAGAGAAATGTTCAAATAAAAAATTGTACCTCTTAATACGTACAATTAATGTAAGTTTAGAGAAAATCGCAAAAAAAAAAAAAAAAAAAAACCCTGTTGAGGATTTTCGACAGACCACATACTATCGGATCAAATAGTTAAGTAAACGGAATATCAAGTATGAACTTCCTGTTCTCACACACACACACACGTATAGACCATTTTCAAAAACAACTTTTTTGAACTCAAGGGACTCTTACTAGGACTAGGAGAAACTTACTTACTTACTAGGAGTAAGAGAAAGTAAAAGGCAATAATAAATCAGCTACATAAACAATTTACATTTGCAATTATTTACAGTTCAATAAAACAAATTAGTTGACTTGCTGATTCAGTTAACATGAATGCTCCAATTCTATAACTTTTATTCCTTAAATACATTCTCTCTTGGAAAAATAATTCTATACTGAAGTTAAAAATTACCTAGGCAAAAAATTGTCAACAAAATAATTTTCTTTTTCTGAAAAAAGTCACTTACAATAATATCTCATAAAACAATAAATGAAAATAAACGATAAACTTCAAAACTTTAGTTTAAGACAAAAGATAACTTTGGATCTAGATCTCCAATAAATAGCACAGCAAATATAATACACAAATCTTTAGAACAAATCAAACCAGTTTGAAGTAAACCAAAACTGTGCCATATTTAAACAAGCAGTGTTTTAAGGTCGAAATTAAACTTTCTCTCCAACTATTGTGAAACTAAACTTAATGTAATAAAATAACATAAGGCAATATGGCCACCACAAACGATGTGTTTCAAGTTCTGATTGTATTGACTGTGTTACAAACACCGTTAGGAAGGTGGAAACTGAAAAATAGGTGATTCTTTAGATTGTTCAAAAATCAATTATCAAAATTCTTTACTTTTCTCTCTCTCTCTTCAGAAAAGTTACCTTACTCTTTTGCAATACTGACGAGTTACAATTAATAAATGAACTTCTACAAATTTTTGAAAAAATGGAGATGTTTTTCATAAACCAAGAGAAGTACCTATTTCTAAATTGTATATTTTATGTACGAACGTTCGTCTGTTATTTGGAAGTTTGAGATTCTCCAAAACAGTATATATATACATTATATACTCGAAAAAACATGCTATAGGGATTATGCCGAAGAAAATGGGAGTCACCTAGGATGGAGCCTAACACTTTATAGCAAGGCATGATAGATTAGTTTTTGATATTCAACACATTACTCTTCCATAATAAGATAATAGGATTTGGAATAACTGTATAATTTAGGATAATATATGGTTTCTTGTTTCAAAACTTTCTATTTATAATTGAAAGCCATAACCAGAATTGTATTTTGAAAGATCAAGAATTGTATTTTCTGATATATTTTTCTACAACACTATAATTTTTTTTTTTTCAACCGAAATACATTTAAGAAATTTTATAACACAATTCACTCAGGCTTTTTGATCAATTTCACGTAACTCAGTTCTCTAAACAACAAGATATGCGATTGGCAAAATGCTGCGAACAACATCAACTACAATAAGATCATTATAATTTAAATGAAAAAATATATTTATAATTCAAACTAATGTTGTAAGCATATCAATTTTTTTATTATTTTGTTGTCTTAATATAGAAATGTATTCAACATCGGCGGAGGCAAACCCATGCAGGAGAGAACACAACATTTGTTTCACAGAGGTCGTATGTTATTATCCTCTAGTCTCCCACGTGGTTAATATCACCCTAATATTCACATGATTTTCTACTTTATTACTTTCACAGTTGTAATATAGTTCATAATCATTTAATTAGATGAAATTTCTATACATGGCAAATTAATTAAATTGAAAAAGTGATGGAAAAACTTGTTTATTATTCATGCCTTTTTCCATTCGAAGATGATGATTATTTTCTGGACTATCCAGACTAATTAAGAACTTTTGACCTTGCAAGAAAGGTGAAAGCAATTCGATTCGATAAGAAACCCATTTAATCCCCCCCTATACACTACACACATGTAAAAATCGCTATAAAAACACCAATCTGATGTGATAGACAATTAGCGGTTTTATTTAACCTAATCTCCCTGAGATACAATTGATCGCACAAAGGGGAACGGATTTTTACCCACGAAGAGCTTCATTTTTCTGGGCTGTGTTTACGGTAATTCTGATTTGGAGCTGTTCGCTAATAATTCTTATAAGAATACAAATTTATAAAACAAATAACAAATTCGACCAATCAGCTCAAATACAGTTTTATAGAAACAAGACTATTCAAATATATTACTAAACGAATGTTAAATAAACATGGTACATTCAAATAATTAAAGCGATCCAGACTCTGGAGAAAATCAAAGGATTAGAATTGATTACCATATTATTAAATGCCATCTGCTGATTATCTTGAATTATGGTATGAAGTGTTAAAAGAATAAGATCTTCTTGCTTAACAACAACTTATTTACTAATTATATTTATCTTATAAGTCACATATATATATATAAAAGTGGAAGGTGCGTTACCGAAAAGTTTCTCAGAGACATTTTCCGTGGTAGCCTCCTTCATTTCATCGCCGGTTTCGTATACAGTCTTGCACAGAGCAAATTCAGTTTATACAGTCTTATACACTCACTTATGCACAAACACATCCTGAAGATGGGCGAACGCCGAAACCAGGCGATGACCACAAAATGATGCAGGCTACCACGGAAAATGTCTCTGATGCTTTCCAGGTCTGCTGAATCAACCACCACAACAAGAAAGTTTCTCTTTGAGAAACATTCAGACTATAATCAGAGGTATTACAAGCACATTGAGAATCGAATAGTAACAATTCATCCGATAAAATTATAAGAGTTTGAAAGGAATAAACTGTTGCTTACGGAGAAATTCAACACATCACATTGAACAACTTTATTTGGCTTCTTATAGTATAGTTTTTTCAAAACATATAGTACTCCTGCGAATTCAGAGAGGTACCGGTTCGATCTTCTCCGGTTTGGCCCTGTTTTTATTTGAAAACAAATATGTTTAGTTTACCAGAATGTTTTATGGAAACCTTTTTAATTTGAAATTATAGAACAAGGGTGCTACTTTGATTCGTATTTGTAGTTCATTTTTATTTTCTCTTACTCCTAGTAAGAGGAAGTATTGTAATCGTGTCAAATTTTTATTAATAAAAAGAAACAAAATGTTAAGATTAATATGTACAAACCATAAACAATAAAAATTATCAAAGTTTCATGAACTAAAGAGTCAAATCACCATAAACTAAATCCAAAAGAAAAAAGCTATTGGAGTTAACTCCATGCTGAATGTATAGATCAAGCAATCCTTCATTACCTATGCAACTTTCAGCAAATCTAGTATTTTTTTGAAAACTAGCACTGGCAAATCTTCTAGTAGGCTTGACAATGTATCTGTTAGGGAATAGAGACAGAATTTGTTTATTAAGGTATTTTCATACAATTATGGGCCAACAACATGATTTCCTATCAGGTTACCAAACATTAATAGAAACAATCTATTGATGTCGTCCCAATATCGTGCATTAGTTCATCCCATTTTACAGTCCCGTCCTAAAACCCAATCGTTAGTAATCATATTAGTTTAGGTTTTCGAGAATTACGTAATCACGTGTTGATAAAAGCTAATGAATTAAACCACACTAGAAGAGGTAATATCTACTGTATAATATTATCCTATTAAAAAAATCCTAAGGCGCAACAGCCCATGAAGGGCCAAGGCTTGCCAAACGGCGGTTTGTATTGATGTAGTAAGGCATGCCGCAGTTCCCTCGCCATTTTAGTTCCAGCTTTCCAGCTAGGGCGCTACCAACTGTAGCTTTCCACTTTTTGTCACGATTCTTTGCAACAAAGTCATTGCCCTCTCGGGAAACGAACCCTGAATTCTCGCACCAAGGGCGAGTGCGTTAGCCACTAGACCAACGCGTGAGCACAATAGTATCCAATAATATGTATACAAAAAAAATCTGGTGTGAAACCGTTAAGACTTACTCTTACTGCGATTTACATAGTTATAATTGACTAATTCTTGTTGTGTAGTTGGGCCCGCAAAGCTGGAAAGCATCAGGGATATTTTTCCTTATAACCTGCTTCTTCATGTGACAACAAAGTATGATAACACAGTCTTGCACAGAACAAAATCAGTTTATAATCATGTATTTGAGTATATAACCTGATTTTGCTCTGTGCAAATCTATGTTATCATACTGTTTTAACAAAACATACTGATGGATGAGTGAACGCCCGAAACCGGACGATGACCACAAAAAGAAGCAGGCTATAAGGCAAATATCTCTGGTATTGACTAATTCTGTTCTTATATTCACAATTCTTACTAGATAAATTAGTTGGTCTTCCATGACGAATGAATGGGAGAATCTAAAACTTCATAAAAACTACTTTTCTGAGAAAAGCACAACGTTAATTCTTCCCAAAACCTCCCCTTAAATGGATTTACTCGTGAAACTAACTCAAACAGAATTGATAGGTCTCTATTTGTATGGTAAGTATGACAAGTTTAATGAAACTTGATGGCGTATTTATGGAGAAAGCCGCAAAAAGCTAAAAAAAATGTTTAAGAAGAAGTAAATTTTACTTTCTCTTAATCCTAGTCAAATTTTCGATATTGAGTTTTCACCGGAAATATCCGTTTTGAGGTCCCCTAAATCCACAAAAGTAGTTTTTAGCAAATGGTCTGTATGTGTGTCTGTGGGTGTGTGTGTGTGTGTATGTGTGTGTATGTATGTATGTAAACAGCATAGCTCAAAAACGAAAAATCGTAGAAAGTTCAAACTTGATATTCCGTTTAGTTATCACCATGGGATCCGACAGTGGGCATCTGTCAAAATTCCTCAACCGGAAGTACCACTTTACTAGTTGTTTTTTTTATGTTTTTGCGATTTTCTCAAAAATGGCTCCAACGATTTTCTTCAAACTTGGTGTATCTACTACACCCGGGAAAATTCATTTAAGGGCAGTTATGGGGGAGGGGTGGTGTTAGATTTGCATCTAAAGTGCTATTTCAGTTTACTAAACAATTCTATCATCTAAATAATGTTAATTAGAATTGAATATATTGTTGAAATTCCGAGTTTCAAAAAATCGGATCACCGGAAGTACGTTTACATTACCACTTTACTTGAAATGATTTTTTTCACTTTTTCGCTATTTTCTCAAAAATGTCTCTGACGATTTTCTTGAAACTTCGTATATAAGCTAAAAATACAAAGATCTACAATTTTATTTAAAACATTTCTCTGGGATAATTCATTTAAGGGCACTTTTGCTGGAGGGGTGGGGTTATGTTTTTCTCTAAAGTGCTATCATAGTTGATTATACAATTCTATCATCCAAACAAAATTAATTAGAAATAAATCGATGGCCAAAATTCCAACAAGTTCTAAGAAAATTAGTAAGCCGGAAGTGCGCTTTTACTGAACAATTTTTGACGAATTTCCTTACATTTGGTGCACAAACTATAACCTTTGTCAATTATAATTTTGAGAACTAGAGTAAGAGAAAGTTGTGTGAGTGTTTCACACCAATTTTTTTTTTGAAAACGATTCCATCTGTGTTAACTAGGAATAACTAGGAATGCTACATCTCTCATCATATATTTGAAACATTGTCCAGACAACATATTCCTGAGGGCATCTATGGCGTCAGGTTTAACTCTAAACTGCCAGGCGATAACTTGAGGTTTACAATTTAATTACGTTCAGGTAGCTCCATTTTAGATCCTTAAAAACTGAAAAAAAAAGTACGTTCTTCCACCTTCTTTCTATTTACATGTAATATTAACAATAAATACCAAGCTTGATGAAAATTGTTGCCTAGAATTGTAATGATTGCTATAAGAGAACTTGTGTGTTTGTTGAACTATATTTATGTCTATACTCAATGATTAACCTGTACACGTTTGATTATACAAACTAGTAACAGATTATAATTTGAAGGAAAATGAAGAATTACTACCGGCTATTTTGCAATTTTTTTTTGGTAACGTTTGTTATTACAACAGTAAACAAACTATTTTATTAGTAAAGGTTTTTTGTTTTAAATTTAATTCAAATAATAATTAATTTAATTCAAGTCGTGTAATAATTATCCGGAGAGAGAGATATTGTGCTTTCAACATTGCCACTCATATCAGAAGACACTGCCGTAGGGAAGTGGATTATCTACTCCTTCAGGGATCTTGGCATTACTGAGGTATGACAACCTACAAAACATTTAACTGGCCAGCACTCACACAACACAATACACCACAAGAGTCTGCAGAGGTAGGGTTAATGTATACAAATATTTGGGTTTGACATGCCTATATAGGCAAATTCTTAGCCATTTATTTACTATACACTTCACTCATACTTACGTAAGTACACTTTCGACCTCAGTCGACTACATACTGTGACTTAAAGTGAGCCACCAAGATCTTTTAGGTGTCAGTAGGTTTTGCTTTGTCCCTCTAAAATGTAACAAACATTTAACCAGAAGTCCCCTCCTACCCTTTAAATCTATTTGTTAAATGTACAGTAAAGACTAAATATTTCTCTCAAGAACTCAAGTCTCCCTCAAAGCAACAATACTTGTAATATTCGAAAACATGTTATCAATGGTCCGTTACATACCTTTGCTTTTCTAAGTGATACTTTTTTTTGATGCTATGTACATGGATGGAAATATGGAACTTTGTTGGCGATCTCATGATAATCTAGGATTTTGAATCATGTTTTTAACTGATTTGGAAAATTGCTTATACTCTCTTTTTCAATCAGACTGAACCCTTTTTTTTTTTTTACACAAATTAATTCTTTATTCAATAAATAATATTAAATACTTATTCACTGACTTTAATCCAAAGAGAATTTTGATTAGAACAATGATTTTAGTCCAGGTATATTTTCCATTACTCAAATGTACTGTGAATTAAGAAAATGAATAAAATCCACAATTTAGTAGATATTAAAAATACAATTTTATTAGTTTACATACAATAAAACGTTATATGAAACTTGGTCCAATCAGCCGTTATTAGCTCAATGGTAGCTCGCGCTGGGCTAGCAAAGGGAGACCCGAGTTCGAGTACAGTTGTGCTTTCACTCTTTGCTACTACAACTCACTGTCCGGTGATGGACATGTGTTGTCTATAACGATTAGGCCGGCAGTACACTAAAAAGGCTCCAGATGTCAATGACCATAGATGTTGATTCGCTCCTTAATTAAAAAACAAAAGAAAAACCCTTCACATAAAATTTTTCTCTAACTTACAGAATAGTGGTAACAATATATTGAAAATGATACTTTGAACGGGAGGTCTAACGCTACAGTCTATTCAGAAACCGTCTGATAAATCAGTTTATCCAGAAAAATGTATAAAGTCAAAAGTGGTTAGACGAATATATATATATTATTTATAAAAGTTCCAAAAAAAAAAAATGGAAATTGTTGAAATTTCGAAGAAAATATCCGTAAATTGCATGCATTCTGGATGTTAGATTTTATTCGAGAATTGGATCTAAAAAAAGTAACAGGAAAGAAAATAAATTATATATAAAATAATAGAAATACACTTCCTCTATAGTAAAAATATATATAATAAAAAAAGTTAATACATATAATTTTTCTCTATTTAATATGCACGAAATAAATATTTTTGGTGCATGATAAAAATCTTAAAAGATAGTGTTCATTAATCATTATCAGAAATAAATTGATAACTTTAAATAAAATGTAATTCACAAAAGTTAGGAAATAATTATTATAATACGATTTGCTAGGGAGTGAGTTTTCGTACTCTACAGGACATAATTGAATGGTGGCGTACAGAATCCCAGATGACTCATAAAATTGCAAGTATTTTAAATAAAAAAAATAAAAATAATGATGATCCAAAGAACTGAAAGACAAAACGGTGCCATCTAACCTTCAAAGATTTTATTGAAGTGGCCCTCTATTTATATTTATTCTTACTTTATTTTATTACTACTTACTTTATCAACTTTACAGATTTGTGATAAATATAAAAAGTTTGATATCTGAAGCATACTTCATTCAAGCAAAGAAGATTGTATGTAATAAAGAAAACTTACTTTATAAACAGCTTTTGAAGTGTTAATAATAAAACAATCAACTCTTTATAAAAGGAATAAAAATAATTTGATCACTATGAAACAAAGAAAGAAGAAATCTTATTAGACTCTGATGATATCTCTTTGTTCGTTCTTCCATTGGTTCTTTTTATCTCAATTCTGCCAACAATGAGTAAGCCTTCTTTATTTACAGCGGAATTGGGCCAGTATGTCGCCACCATATTGGATTCCTTCATTGGTTACATAAAAACATCAAACTATGTGTTCTTAAACTTGTAATGGCAATATATTCATATAATAATAACTTTCTTTCATAAATCGACGAAACACGGTTGAGTACACTAAAAAAAAAAAGCTGCACAATAAATTGTAATTCACTTGATAGAAATTACAGAACCGTTCAGATTCACAATGATAAGCTAACAATAGAATCACCCAAAAAAAATTCAACCAATACTTGCAAACAGCATTGCTCTAAATTCTCAAGTCTTTAAGCAGCCTGTAGCTAAACGAATTCCACTTATTCCCTCGCTTAATGATGACCGATATATGATAAAGTTAATGACCTATAAATTATTTCTACTTAAAGTTAAAACAAAATTAGAAATTTAAAAAAACAAAACAAATTCTTTGAATAAAATAAAATAAAAATATCAGTGTGATCTCAAAAACCACCGACGTATGTATAAATGAATTGGGAATTTATTCCACAACTTGAATCCATATTGTATAGGCAAATCCTATGTCATAGAAACTAGAAATGCTTCAAAGTGGTAGACAAAGATGGACTGAGAAAAAAACAATTTATGTGAAAACTGAGTGGTACCAAAAAAGTGCAATTTGAACTTCTTGAGACTTTTGTATCGTCCAGATACAATTGTAACAAGACTAAATTAATTAGAGCTAAGCTCGACTTGTACATATTACTTGTATGAGTAAGTAAGTAAAAATGAAACATACTTATCCAGAAAGCCACGGAATATATAGAATATACTTAATAACATGGAATATGTATGTAGAATATACTTAATAACAACGGAATATGTAGAAAGAGTAAACTTAAAATAAATGCACCTCATGCAATGTGCGTACTAATCAAATAAACTTGTTCCCCCATCTCTAATAATAATGTATAACAAACATGCGCAATTTACTAGCTACCATTATAAATCTAACTAACTATAAATCGGTACGACAATCGGATATACATTTTGTGGTTACTGAAATATTTACATAAATTATCGTTTTTTTCCCCCTTGAATATTCCAACTAATTGCATGAACACTACGTAAAAATATGTTTTCTTTATGTAAATAAACAAAAAATTTAAATTAAAATAAATCCATTTACTGTCACATGTATATTATATAGCAGTCGCTGATTGAATTTAAAAAGACCATTTACCATTCAACAATTATCCTTTTTTCAAACAGTAAAACAAATATTAAAGGATACACAAATAATTAGAGATGTAAATCTGTGGAGTTTCACAACGAGAAGGGGCTCGTTAATAAACTTCACAGAGGCTGTTAGTTATGTTAGAGCTCACAATATGATATTGATTCAAATTTAATGTTTATATTTAAAAAGAAAATGATGGATATACAGTTTATTCTTTCTATTTGTTACTGGTAGTTATCACTAATCTCCCCAATTAGACTAAAAGAGTTATTTTATTCACTTCCAAACGCTCATTTTTAACAAACATCACTTTTTATCAGATTGCGAAAAAAATGTATGTTCAATTTTATTTACGCAAATGGTTTATTCGTATGCAGAAAAGCTTTAATCCTTGTCCTAAATTAAATGTGAAGTTCCAAGGTTAATTAAACTTGCATCTTTGAAATCTAATAAATTAAGTAACAAGTGTCCAAAGAGAGCAAAGTGAAGCTCAACCACTCTAGTAGGGTAAATAGGAGGTCTTTGGCTCAGTAAACATGGCGGCCAAGGGGGAAGAAGATGTGTGATTGGTGGAAAGGAGGGTGGGTAGAATGGTTTTATGAAAAGGAGAGGACCCCTCTCTTCTACTCCCTCTCGCTCAAACGCTCTCTCTCTCTCAGTCGTTTTTCTGGTTCTCTTCTCTAGCTGTCTGGAGGAAGAAGAGGCGGGATGGGTGGGGGGGGGAGGTTAGAATAATTGTATGAAAAGGAGAGGACCCCTCTCTTCTACTCCCTCTCGCTCAAACGCTCTCTCTCTCTGCAAAAAGTCGTTTACTATAATTAGTAATCAAAAGGTATAAAATTATGAATATTAGTGCACATACAATGTTTGTTACGTGACATCATCAGGGTTGGGTAAAATGTAGTATTTAAAACTACAATTAATAATCACAAAATATAAGATGATTACGTGCACATTTTTCAAAGTGCACATCTTCTTTTACATCCAACCAGGAAATACATTTCCTGTATTACTTTAGTACAATCAATACCATATAAGGTGATGTACAAGGAGATAACAATAAGGTGTTGGTAGTTTGTTACGTGACGAAGTCATAGTGGGGATAAAATGCAATATTTTCTGGTTCTCTTTACACTATTTCTCTAGCTATCTGCACATCATGTCTATTTATTAAAATAAATAAATAACAGTTGACTTGCATATTTAAAATAAACATTTTATATCTGTACATCAACCTTTATGCACTAAAAAGCTGATAGTCTTTTACTACTATATTACAAACCAAAATTGTTTTTTTATTTCATTTAATGCTCACAGTGTGACGGAGACACAACAATGGCAGATCGTTGGATGGATATTGTAAATAGTGAAAATTATCAAAAGTTTATATCGAAATTATCTACTATTAATCTTCACAACATTGAATTAGCTCAAAGATTTATTGACTTAAATAGAAAATTATTGAAAATGGAAAAATATGCTGCTGAATTCATTGAAAGAGCACCTAACAAACATTTTAAACAATGCGTTTGGTCGAACCCTGACCAACAGATGGGGCCAGATACATGTCATTGTGTACTCATATCATTCTTGTCCAAGGATATTGATAATAATTTAAATGGTCTGGTGATAAGTGGGGATCTTTAAACTTCAAGTGATGTGAACTTTTTTTGAATCAGTTGCACACAAGCATGGCTAGATGTGAAATGGGTCTACAACTGACTACAAGTTTTCCACTCAACAAAAACCACTCTAAGGTATTAATAACTGGTCTCTCCCAAGATTATGTGCCTCTGGTAGCGGTGAGGTCGAGAAAAGATGTTATTTATCTACATGTTGAAGACTGGCTGACTCTGGAGTCAAACATGCAGACTTTCAATGACTTCTTCAACGGAAAACAAGCAATTCCTCCAAATGAAATTAACCTTAAGAATGCAACAATATATTTTCTTAAGTTTACATACAAAGTGATTTCCATCCAGGGAAAAGCAACTTGGTTGGAGGATCTTCTAAGTTTTCAACCTACCAAGATCAACCTGCTTAGAAATGAATACTTAAAACTTAAAAGCCTGTTTGAAGATGTAACTTTTCAGTTAAATTATCTGTCAAAACTTTGTACTCCTAATACATTGTTTCCATATTATCAAAAAAAATAAACAATTTTACTCACCAACGCAAGTTTTATATTTATTTAAACCTCTAGTTTAAAAAAATTGTTAATTGTTAGAATAGTTAAGAAGGAAATCATAAAAAAAATCACATACAGAAAGAAATTATTAATTTATTAAGTTTTCTGTTCTTATCCAAGTAGGCTTTTTAAAGCCCAACCATCGTACATAAAGCTTATCATTTTTCCGTTTTAATATTTTTTCTACAAGATATACATCTTTATATTTAGTTTTCTGCAGTTCTTGGGTATAAAATGCTCCTTGAATAGGCTGTCCTGTCAAATCTTCCAACAAGTAAGTATATGGAATAGTCTCACGAACATTTTTAATTTTAAATATTTCAGTACTCCAATTGGGTGTATATCCTCTGCTAAATAGAGTTCTTCTTTTCGAAATTCGTACATAGTCACCTTTATTAAATCGCTGTTTATCTTTTCGTTTTACTTTGGAAGAGTAAACATTAGCTAGTAAGAATTCTTCGTTATCAGAATTTACTTCTGATGGTGTCATACCCACCGTACGGTGTACTTTGTTGTTGTAGCTATTTATGAGATCTGATAAATGTTTTGTATAATTGTAGTTACCTTGAAGACTAAACAATCGATACATCATAGATTTAAAGGTTCTATTAAATCTTTCAACAATTGAACTTTTAATTTGGCTGTAAGTACTGTAATGATTTATGTTGTGCTTTTTCATGAGCTTCTTGTAGGAAACATTGTAGAATTCTTTTCCATTATCAGTCTGAATATTTTTTGGTACTCTTCCAGCTGAATTAAAAATACTTTCCATAGCTTGAGTGATATCTTGAGCGCCTTTGGATTTAACAGGTTTCACCCAGGCGTATTTTGAAAAACAATCAATCACTGCTAATATGTATTTGTAACCATTATTTTGGCGAGCATATGGTATCATTTCCATTAAATCAGCCTGCCATAAGTCATCAACACCTTTGAGCAATGTACGTCTTCGAGGGTAGCGTGAACGTGCTGGCCTATGAAGTTCAGCAACTACAGCCTCCTTGAAGGACATAGTTTTTGGTACTTTATCCTTTACGAATCTCTCACATCTGATCTTTATTTCTAAAGATTAAATCTTATATTTAACCACAACCCTTAAAAACTTAATCGAAAATTGTTTTAAGTTGATGGGCTGTTAAAGGAATATTCGGATTCAATGCACTCAGTCTGTTTTTTATTGTTTCAAATAAACGATTTACATAATTCTGAGTCACTAGTTTTCTAGCCTGATCATATGTTTGTAAAAGATAATTTTTTGTTATGAAATGTTCATCTAGATAGTTCTGAAGGTACAACTTGCTTACCAAATCTAACTGATCTATATAACTTTCCAAGTAGGTTTTAGTAATAAATTCATTTTTTGTAGTAACATACTTTTCCAGATATCTCTTATTTACAGCATCGGAACCACTTAAAGGATCACTCACTCCCACTAACCGTTTATTTTCAAAATCAATATAATCACCATCTTCATCATCACTTGCATGAAATACTTTCTTGATTTGGGGTAATGATCTACCAAACTTGTCAACAGGCATGTTATTCTGTGGTGGTTAAGCTAGCAATGAACAATTCCCCATACCATACCAGTTTAATAAATAATATTAGCCTCTCTCAGCTCTTCAATTACGGATTGAATTTCATTTTCATGTCCTGTATGACCTGCACTGGTTGAAGCATATAGTAGCCTAAGTCGATCTACCAGTTCGTTGGGATCATCCCAATATTCATAAATACTTTGACCTTCCCACATGCCTTTACCAATTGTTTCCCTCGATCTTAGCGGGTATTTACCAGGTCTTGTTGCAATCAAAGTCAGAGGTGTTTGTCTGTTTGAAGCAGTTGCTGGTGGAGTATACCTAGTTTGTATTGAAATTTGTTCCGGTGATTTGGAGGGGGGCTTGAAAAGAGGAGCGATGATATTTCTGTATTTCCATCCTCTGCTGGAACTCATTCCTTTTTCTTCACTAAACTGTCGCTTATGCGCATTACTTCTAATTAAAATGTCTTTATAACTGTCTAAATCATTTTCTGAATATTCTGTCGGTTGTTTTAAAAATAACAATTGTAACAAACCTGGTGTACCTTCATCCCATTTTCCATTTACATTAATATCATCACCAGCTATGGTTACCTGAGCATTTCCAATGGTCATCCCACCTTTTGGTAGGATTCTAATTCCATATCTATCATCAAAATCTCTAGGATCGGCACTAATTATTTTCAGTAAATATGGTTCTATTAAAGAGCCAATATCTTCTTCCCCCCTTAAAGTTTTCTCCAATTCCTGTTTATCAATTTTTCTTACGTACTCTAAAGGAGTGATCTCTTCTACATTTTCAAACGTTTCTTCTTGTTTTATTGGGGCAGTATACCTTTTTAGGTGCACAGGAGTAGAAGCTTTAATTGGTGAGTGTAAAGGTTCTTTAATTAGAGATTCTGTTTCTGTTGAAACATCTTTAGTAGAAGGTTTAACCAGTGATTCCATTGCAGTTGAACCCTCCTTTTTCACTTTCAGAGGTAGATAATCTTGTTTTACCCGTTTTCCCTGTTGAATCAGCTCTTGTAGTGGTTCTGTTATAGGTTTCAAACTCTTTTCTAGTTCTTCCTGAGATGATTGAAGTCCACGCTTCATACTTTTGAATTTGTTGCGTAGAGATTTAGAAGTTTCAATAAGTTGTTTAGTAACCTTGGGATCCATAACGGAATGAGAAAACTATTCTACTACCAACTTATATATAGATAAATGTGTCCAACCCCTTCCGAAACCTACCATTGTTAGAATCTCTTGTTTTGTCCAGAGTTATAAATCCATGCGGTTCCTCCCAGCATATATAACACATTTGTTTAAATTTATCAAATGGTACGTTGGGAGAACTTATATGATCACTGTAAACATGTTTTAAATTTAAATCATCCTGTTTGAACAATAAGATAAAGTTGGCGTTGTCACGAATAAGATGTTTAGGGATCCTGGCATAACTTTGGCAAAGATAGAAGCAGTCAATGTTCTTGTGACGGCCCATACTAAAATATTTCCTAATATTTTCTTGCTCATCCATTGAAATATCATCAAATACTATGACAGAGTTTGGTTCTGCGTTATCAGGAGTAATTATTTGTTGAGTGGTGTTTACTGTATGGAATCCTATTTCTGGAACTAGTTTAAAAATCTCTTCTAAATATAAATATTTCTCTTGTTGAAGCGACTGACTGCATATGTATATGTGTGTGAATTTCAGCCCATTTGGTTGTAAAAGCAAACAAGCCATAAGATTGGTTTTACCAGAGCCTGAACTTCCGCAAATAAGTGCTCGGATATTATCAGGCAGTAATGCTCCATGACGATTAATTTTCACATGGTCACCAATTGAATTATTCAGGAGATTGCAGATAGGTAAACTTTCGTTTTGCTTCTCTAAACGCATATTGAACATGTTTGGTAAGGGGGTGTGATATATATATATAGTTTCAGATCCCACTAATGCCATCATTATGAGAAGAAAAACTGTTGGAAGAGGTCTTATAAATTCAGTGATTAACAAACTACCTTTTGAAGTGCACATACCCGGTTATAGATTTTGCGGTCCAGGAACTAAATTACAAGAAAGATTAAAACGAGGTGATAGAGGCGTTAATCCTTTGGACGAAGCCTGTAGGGAGCACGACATTGCATACTCTCAACACAGAGATCTAGATTCACGGCATAAGGCTGACCTTATACTCGCTGATAAAGCTTGGCAAAGAACAAAGGCTAGTGACGCATCTTTTGGTGAGAAGGCATCAGCCTGGGCAGTTACAAACGCAATGAAAGCTAAAGTGAAATTGGGTGGTGGGGGGAAAAAGGTAAAAAAAACTATTAAAGATGTTATAAAAGCAGCACGTGTGACTTCACCTTTATCGATTAGTGGTGCATCAAAGAAGGCTCTAAGAAAGGCAAAAATTTATTTAAAAAATTCAAAACCATCGAAAATACCGAGAGTTTTACCAATACCAAGAACTGGTGGAATTCTTCCGTTTATAGTCCCATTATTTGCGGGATTATCTGCATTAGGAAGTTTAGCTGGTGGAGCATCAGCAATAGCAAAGGCAGTAAAGGACACCCAAGTTGCAAGGGATCAGTTAGAAGAAATGAGAAGACATAATAGAAAAATGGAAGAGCAGCAAATTGGTCAAGGATTTTATCTTAAACCATATAAAAAAGGATATGGACTTTACATTAGAAAAAAACACTGACTACTTCCTAACAGAGCACTCACAAACATAGAATTAATGAAATATGCTAAAAATGTTCCACACTTTAGGGGTGTATATATGCGTGACACGCTACCAAAATTTCCTAAAGCTGAAGAATGTGCTGTTGTAAATCTAGATTCAGCGTACAATGTTGGAACTCACTGGGTAGCGTATATTAAAAAAGGTAATCAGGTTATGTATTTTGATCCATTTGGGAATCTTAGACCACCATTAGAAATATTAAGTTATTTTAACAACTGTGAAATCATGTACAATCGTGAAAGATATCAAGACTGGAATACGCCTTACTGTGGACATTTATGTTTAGAATTTCTCTATAATAATGCATAACAAAGTTTGCGGACATTAGTCATGTCTTACACTTTTACCTTAACAGGTACATCCAGCATCCTTAGCGCTGATATATTTCCACCAATTAGTTTACTGGACGGAGCTGACTATAAGATTGGCTTACTTAGCTTCCAATCTTATAACTCAATTCCAAATATAATTGAAAATGTAAACAATAAATTTTATTATGGTGACAGAGTGATTAGTATTCCTACTGGGAACTATGAGGTTGAAGCTATAGCAGATTATCTAAAAAGAAACATGGAATCACCTGATTCAATTAAAATGAAAGGAAATGTTAATACTTTGAAAATTGAGTTCAAGTGTACACAACCTGTTGATTTCAACAAAGAGTATTCAATTGGTCCTTTACTAGGATTTACTCAACATAAAGTGTTGGAGGCAAACATTACTCATAAATCAGATGAGCTTGTAAAAATTCACGGTGTAAATACAATTGCTGTAAATTGCAATATAGCTGCAGGTTCATATAGAAATGGCAAACCTGGTCATACGGTATATGAGTTTTCTCCTACAGTCCCACCAGGTTATAAATTGGTACATGAACCTGCACCAGTCATTTATTTTCCAGTCATTGGTGAGAGAATTGATAATATTACGCTGTCTCTTACAGATCAAGATAATAATCTGGTGAACTTTTGTGAAGAAGTAATTACTATTCGATTACATTTGAAGAAAAATGGGTATTGATTTTAAAAGGTATAAAAGCAGTAACACTGGAGTTAAACCATCCAGTATTCAACGTTCCCCCCACAGAGTGTTAACACCTTCAAACGTTTACTTTCTACAACAAATAGGGCTTTTAGTTAAACCACAATGGAAGAAGTATTAAATGTAAGTGATGGGGTGATTTTCGAAGAGAGGATAACCAACTATGAATATCACACACACCAACCTTATACACAATCGCTGAACAATTCGGATGAGATAATTATTTCAGTACAACAACAAGACATTTTTACAGTTCCATCAAAGAGTTTTCTTTATATTCAAGGAAAAGTAGAAAAAGAAGAATCTTCAGCAAGTTTAGATGTGAGATTAGTGAGGAATGCTTTTATGTTTCTCTTTGATGAAATCAAATATCAGTTAAATGGAGTTTTAGTTGACCACGTCCGTAACCCAGGAATTGTCAGCACCCTTAAAGGTTACGTATCTTTCAACAGTGATAAAGTTAAAGCACTGGAAATTGCCGGTTGGATGTCTCCTAATACAGATGTCAAGCTTATTGATGATGATGGTAATTTTGATTGCTGCATTCCACTAGACACAGTTATGGGCTTCTTTGAAGATTACAATAGAATAATACTACAAGGGAAACATGAATTAATATTGCATAGAAGTAGAAGTGATAATGATTCTATTTTCACCGTTGGAGCAGCAGTTAACGCTTCTGTTAAACTTAAATCCGTGCAATGGAGAATCCCATATGTAAAAGTGTCTGATCAACAAAAACTGAAGTTCTTGAATGTTATCAATAAGGGGCAGACCATACACATGGCATTTCGATCATGGGATCTTATCGAATATCCAACCCTACCTGCTACAACTAAGCATACATGGACATTGAAAACTACAACAAATTTGGAAAAACCCCGTTATGTGATAATTGCATTTCAAACCAACAGAAAAGATAACAAACTAGCAGATCCATCAATTTTCGATCAAAACAACATTACTAATGTTAAACTACACCTAAATTCAGAGATCTATCCTTATGACGCTTAAATGTAAATTTTTCCAAGAATTATTTCAGTTTTCTGTATTATATGTATCAAAATTTTCAACATAGTTACTATGGAAAAGCAAACCAACCTCTTATGTCTAAAAATCATTTTAAAGATTATGCACCTATTATTGTAATAGACTGTTCTCGTCAATCGGAAGCCATAAGATCATCTTCTGTTGACATTAGGTTAGAGATAGAATGTACTGAAGCTTTCAAGGCTAATACCACAGCATATGCCTTAATTTTACATGACAGCCTCGTGGAATATAACCCTTTATCTGGCATCGTCAGAAGAATATAATTGGTGATGTGGTGGGGTGGAGTTGATATAAATTAAAGTATTGTAAAGGAGATATTTACAGTCCATCATGTGTGCTGTAGTGATAGATATACAAGGCTATCAAAGTGTTGATCACACATTTATCGTAAAGGAGCTGGCAATTGTTGACTTTAATGATATAGAGAAGCACTGGATATTCAAACCCCCATCTTATGGAAATCCAGACTCATCACCCAATAGATGGGTATACAGAAACCTTCATGGAATTGGATGGGGGGCTGGTGATATTGACTATTCTGAATTTGATGGTATTTTGAAGACTGCAACCGTCAATTATACTTACCTATTTGCAAAAGGAGATGAAAAATGTAAATTCTTGGGTAATATAATTGGAAAGACTGTGTTTAATCTTCAAGATTTTGGCTGCCCCAGTATAAAACATCTATCTCTATATCATCACTTCAACAAGTGTAACTATCACGCTGATTCTAAATACAATTGTGCTCTACAGTTTGGTCGAATGTTAGCTAATTGGATACTTCAGAACTCTTCCAAGGTAGATTTTACCAACGCTAGTGTTAGGGGGAATACTTTTAGAACCTCCTATAAACTACCACTGAGCCCGGAGTTGCTGGCTTTTAATGGGTTATCCAAATAAGAAATAAATGTCTTCAGTGTGTGTACTGTGGAATGATACTTTTAGAAGAAGTAATAAAAGAATGTCCTTGTAAATTACATTATGATAACTGTACTTGGTGTAAAAAACATGGAATTAAATAAAACTCTTTTTTTAAAATTATTTGTTGTATTATTATTTCTCCTAAAACCAGATATATAGGTCAATAATTAAGGCACAATTATTATTTTTAAAGTTTTATTTTTTTTAAAATTACCCCCTCTACTTAATGAGTGGAGGTAAAATTTTTATACATATTAGTAAAGAACATAATTTTTATTTTTTTGAATTATTACTATATAATAATATAAGGGTGAATTAATATTTTATTAATATGATTACAAGCACTACATATAAAACAGAAAAGGGTATATAGAAATTATTTTCTATACATTATTAGCTCAAAACTAAAATACATGTCATCAATATCACACAAATAAATTATAACAAAATCATAGATAGTTACATTAGCTGTTTCTATTCATTTAAAAAATGCCCCAGAGCCCGAGTATTAATTGAATCAATTATATACCTTTTATTATCTAGAGGACATAAACTTACTTTATTCTGTTGTACAGTCATCATGACGTGCTGCTTACTTGCCTCGTTTGTCAGTAAGCAAGCAACATAATCATCAAATGTTATGGAATGTTTTAGAACAGGTTTTTTTTACCCCTTTTGCCTTTTTTATTATTTTGGAACCTCCCAGTCGTAGCGAATACATTTTCGGGCGGAGTCCAATAAACTCTGTTATTATTACCCCCGCGGCTTCATCCTTAAATTTACCTACAGCTGCTTTATTCTTTTGTAATTCAGTAATGATATCACATGATGCCATATTGAATTCCTGACATAAGATTTGGATCAATGGGTGGCCTGATGAGGGATAGTTAGACAGATCTAAATAATTTCGCATCCGCAGTAAATCATTAAATAAATTATCTGTTTTAATTAGATAAATGAATGAATCAGTGTCCATATAATACAACTGCAACCTATCAGCCCCAAAATATGGACGCATCACATTATAATGGTACCAGTATAAATGTAATTTTGATAATTCCAAAACGCAAAGACCTGTGTAAATAGGTTTATTAAACAGAATGCTATTCTTGGCTAAATGTATAGCTGCCAGAGATTTGTTATATATAACATTACCTAGACAGTCAGGTCGAGCTGTTAATTTTTCTAACTTCAATGGATTTGACACAAGTTTGATAGAAATTCTATTACGCACATTTTCCATAGTTTTACCAAAAACTGAATTATTAAACAATTTGTATAAGTCCTTTTCAAATTGATTTGTAGCTTTCTTACGCAGTTCGGTGTTATGCTGTATATATGGTGCTAACCATGCCGACTGTTTGAATTGCAAAACTTTATTGATTCGTATTAATTTTAAACCATGTGCTAAAGCCTGTTTTAATATCATGTAATGACATACATAGTTTTTGCGAGGTCTAAAGTGTGGTATTAATTTAGTTTCACCTTCTACTCAAATATTTTCAGCTAAGAATGGCAAATCATTATGACTATTATGGAGTTCAGGTGGATACTCGATATCAACGTCTAATATATATCCAGTTTCATCACATTCCCCTAAACAATCTAGATTCAAACTGCCCGGTTCAACCCATTTGAAATCACCATAAGGGAGGAAGTTTTTCATTGCAAAACCGTATAGATTGTTGCAATCTTGGTATGCTATAAAAGTGGATGGTAACGAAGGATTATAATCATCCATGAAATGATTATTAGCCTAGGCAAATCTGCGTGATACCTGACAGATTCCACCCCTTACCCCTCTCTCTATCATCAAAATTTGGTCATATTCAGTGAGGAGCTCTAATTTACACTGAGTTAGCCGCAACATTGCATCCCAAGACAAACCTGGTAAAGTCAAGTAATAAGCGGGGTCAAGTTTATGAGATCCAATAGTTACCGTTCTAAAATGTTCAAATATGTCGGAGAGAATTAGTACATCAATTTTCAAATATAAATCACTATATTCTCCTAGAGTTTTGCATGAAAATGCATCCCAAACGTTGAGGGCGTGTTGATAATCGTCTTCACTTATATCCTCCCCCTTAACGCTACTATAAAACATTTCTTTGGAGGGTAATGAACTATCTCCTAGCCTGTCCCAACATGAAATATACTCGTAGGGAAATACACCTTTCCTAGTTACCAGATGCATCACATCCGGACTGAAGAATTTTGACGTTTCTGTTAAATTTGCAAGATTTTTCACTAAATTGTCCAAACTAGAGGCCATAAATCGAAATGTGTCTACAAACCTTAACTTCATGTTTTCACTAATACTTTTTGTAAAAGAGATATACCGCTCCCCTGAAGTGGGGATAACGAATATCTCTTTATCATCATAACCCAATTGGGTAATTAAGAAATGTGCGTCATAACCACTAAGATTATGACAGAATACTGGTACAAAATTTAGTTTTTTACACAGCAAATTACATTTATTATGTGCTGGGCCTCTATAAGCGCCTGAAATGTGTGAATGATCTTTTACCTTTCCATTTTCATCAGTAAAAAATCTATCACACATGTAACAAGTATTGGCGCAGTTGAAATTTTCTTCTTCTTCAGGGGTTAGGGGTTTCATAGCTATGTTAATGTTGTACAGATCCTCCACAGCTTCTGCAATGCTCTTTAAGTATAGAATGCATTTTTTAGCTGCATCAGGCCCTCTGTATATAAATGGTTCTTTAGGAAGACTATGGTCAATTATATCTAATTCATCACTTATTTTTATGTACAAGCCGAAACTCATTGGAGTGTGTAGGTGAGTATTTATAGTGAATGAATCATCGGGGTTTGGGTTACAAGTGCTCACTGGTTCCAATATACTTTCAAAATCTAAGTAAATTACGACGGGGACCCTCTGTATGTACCCGCCATGTTCAAATTCAATAAATGGTTTTTTTGTTGGTAACTCAACTCTCGTAGGTTTGTGTGCGCAACAGAATAATTTATGGTTTTGGTACCGAGATTCTCCATTATAACGTTCATCAAAATGGGTGAAACATCTTTTACATATATATTTTGATGATTTACGTTTGGATATTTGCATACTGACAAGTCTATTAAAATTTTTTATATAAACATAGTGGTAATTGTTATTTGAATATAGTAGTAACAGATCGCGATGGTCATCTAATTCTCTATAAACCACTTTTAGAGGATACACGTCATTGTTATCATCCAGTCCAAATATATTGATGGAAATATTATTAACAGATTCAAATTTGTCAATATCTTTAAGAGAGGTCGGGAAATTTACACACGAAAAATCATATTTATTTTCCAATGAGTTGTATTTATTTGGTCGTTCTGAATTTTTTCCATCAATAAATTTGGCGAGTATGGCATACACAAAACATTTATTATCAAAATTTTTTATATTTATACATGCCTTTTTGCTCAATACACCTAGGCAAAGGTAAATATGTTGAAGCTTTTAAAGGGTTGTGTTTGCTTACCCTCACTCTTAGCCCATCCACTGAAACCAGTGACCAGCCACTCTTGGTCATAGCCGCTTCTTCTAGTTCTTTCTTTAATTTGGCAAAGGCTGCATCTAGAAAGCTGTTGACATCATCAGCTAGGTAGACTGCTTTGTTAGTTGTTTTCAAGGCCTTTTCCATTTTTTCTCCATGTACATTTTCAAAAGTGCAGTCCACCCACAGATTAAATTTTATGGATGAGTGTGTCACCACACTTTGATGAATGATGTCTAGAATTTTGGAACGTACACTTTCTAGAAATATTGGAAGATCCATACAACTTGGTGAGCGTACAAAATATGATGCAAGTCGTCCCTGAAATGCTGGCTCATTCGGGGTTATATTATTCAACCCTGTGGATAATGCCAAGAGCTCCTTCCTGGAAGGTTCCCCTAATCTTACTCTTTTACTTCCACAGACAGCTTCATGTAAACGGCCATTGTGTATATCGGGTTGTATACATTGACAATGCCTACACCTAAGAAGAAAACAAATTAATAATACTTAAATAATTACAACTTCATAAATATATATATATTTACTTACAGGTAGCGTCCTCGAGCTGTACACTTCTTCTTATGAATTTGAAGATCTTTTTTATAAAAATATGTTTTTCCACAAGTGCACCCATATTTTGTACGCTCACCATGGTTTAAGGCTCTATGTATTTTGAATTGATGTGCCTTTTCAAAATTAATGTTACATTCTTTGCACTGAAAAAATAAAAAAAAGAAGCTTTGTTTTATTTTATTTTTTTTTAGTTTACTTTGATACAGTAATGTAGGTAATAATAATGGTAAAACTTACATGAACCATGATGATGAGAGCTGTGATGTCAGCAGTGGTGGAAAAAGGAGCTTTATTTATTTTACTTTTTAGTGATTGCTTAAATTATTCTTATATGAACTTTTGAAACATTAGATAAATGCGCAAGGGGTAGATTATTGCCAAGCCTTCTTTATCACGCGATCTACAATTTTTTTATGCAATTGAATGAAGGCTGTAGGTTAATAAAAAATTAAATATTAGAAAAATAAAGCAACTAAATACAGCAAAAGTTTTGTTTTTTGCACCAGTAACGTAGGAGTTCACTCGATTTTAAAAGGAACTATATTTGTTGCAACAAATTTAAACGTATTATAGTAATTTTAGCTTACAAAATTATCATACAGACATATATGTTCTCTAGAAAAAACTATTGTTTCACTACGATGGAGTAGCCCTCTTGAAATGCTCTATGTGTTATCATAGAATACAATTCCTCTGAACACCAATCGCAATTGTTTGCGTTATTAACTCGTGTGAGGTTCTCATTACATTCAGAGCAATGTATATTTTTAATTATATTACTAATATAAATCATGTTATGTGTACTTCTCACGTTAATAATGTCGTCTAAATGCACATTCTGACTGCAATCTAAGCACAAAACTTCATTTTCAGTCATACACATTCTTACTTTAACGCATAAATAATTTTCCAAATGTAGTTCTTGATCCATTATATGAAAAAACTTTAATTAATTTTATTTCATTAATCTACTGAAGCCAATATATAAGATTTACCAAAATTTAGTTTCAAAAAAATTAATTTTTTCAAAGGGGTACTTTTTTAACTTTTAAAAAACCCTCTAGTTACTGGTTAAAAAAACAATTTAGCAAAAACAAACTCTTAATCAAATTCTAAAATAAATGCATTATTTGTCGCAACCCCTTTGAAAATGAGTACAATTGACAAACTTTCATAATTTTGAATCATTTTTTTATCTATACACTCGGAATACTTTTTGGGGAGGAAGCAATTAAATTGGCCATTTTCATCCACCAAAGTCAAAATATAGCTTTTCCCAAATATAGCTTTCTATAAATCTGGTTTCCACCAATTCAAATTTATCTATAGGATATCTTTTAAACTTCGTTAGTTCCTTTATCGATTTTGTAGCTTCATGTGAAACGGAGTTCAAAACAGCTTTCAAATTGTTCATCTATGAATGGAGTAAGAAAAAAAAGGTAAATTTTACCAAAAAAAAAGGAAAAAAAAGTTATACAGTATAAATCTAAGAAAGCAACGTACCAAATAAAAGTACTTACTGTGGAAATTGTCGTACAGCTGCAGATGCAGTTTTATCCAAGATAGAATAAGTCCGATCTTAAATATTGCATTTTATCCCCACTATGACTTCGTCACGTAACAAACTACCAACACCTTATTGTTATCTCCTTGTACATCACCTTATATGGTATTGATTGTACTAAAGTAATACAGGAAATGTATTTCCTGGTTGGATGTAAAAGAAGATGTGCACTTTGAAAAATGTGCACGTAATCATCTTATATTTTGTGATTATTAATTGTAGTTTTAAATACTACATTTTACCCAACCCTGATGATGTCACGTAACAAACATTGTGTGTGCACTAATATTCATAATTTTATACCTTTTGATTACTAATTATAGTAAACGACTTTTTGCAGAGAGAGAGAGCGTTTGAGCGAGAGGGAGTAGAAGAGAGGGGTCCTCTCCTTTTCATACAATTATTCTAACCTCCCCCCCACCCATCCCGCCTCTTCTTCCTCCAGACAGCTAGAGAAGAGAACCAGAAAAACGACTGAGAGAGAGAGAGCGTTTGAGCGAGAGGGAGTAGAAGAGAGGGGTCCTCTCCTTTTCATAAAACCATTCTACCCACCCTCCTTTCCACCAATCACACATCTTCTTCCTCCTTGGCCGCCATGTTTACTGAGCCAAAGACCTCCTATTTACCCTACTCACTCTCTCGGACTGGAGTGGGAGAAGCTGTATAAATATATCGACGGACAGTCCATAAAAACACAGTTGAAATCAGTTCAGTACATCCATTCGCTACGTGTCATTCTCATACCACTCTACCTTAAACAAAGCATCAGAGACATTTTCCGTGGTAGCCTGCTTCATTTTGTGGTCATCGACCGGTTTCGGGCGTTCGCCTATCTTTAGGATGCATTTTTCAGACAGTGTGACAACACAGACTTGCACAGAGCAAATTCAGATTTACACACTGGTGTTTTTCAACTGTATTTTAAAACTAAACTCTTAAACTAGGTCAAGGAGTATGGTCAGCTGGGTGGGAAAACACGTGAGGGTCTAATTTTTAAACTCTAATGTTGAAGGGAGATTTACTTTACAATTAACTAGTCAAAATAAAACATAAAATATATAAAAATAAATTAACTACTTTTTTGAAGTAAATGAATGTTTATGCAAATGCAATAAAATTCCTTTCATTATTTATTTACAGCTCTGTATCTATCAATAATGAACATGTGACCAGAAATATAATAAACTTTTGAATATGATATTTTGCAAGTTCTGACATTCGAAAACTCATATGGCAAGGCTCATATTTTGGTAAACAACATCATCTGGATCCAAAATTGCTTGATTTCCTAAATTGGTATGTTATATGGTATCATCTTAAGATAAAAATTACTTAAACCCATTATTTTACTTCATGGAAATAAAAAGATAAAGGATGGTGTCAATTATCGATCTAGATAGTGGAACAATGGTAAAACTTCAAATCCCAAGAACAGTTTGCGTAATAATATTGACATTCTACTATATTTCCTTAACGAAGACGTCAATAACTTGGTTAAAATATAGAAATTTGGCTAAATATAATGATAAAACATCACATTAAATAGTTAACTATTCATAAATTTGTTAAAAAGCAGTAAATTGTAACATTTACCGAATTTATTACTTTTGGAACAATACATCCTGTTTACGATATACGAACGAAACAAAATAAATTCTTGAGCAAACTTGTAACAATAATATTTGTTACTAAAAAAAAAAAAAATGCATCAAGTTATTAAAAAGTGCACTTAAAAAATATTAAAATTTAAAATTCTATATTTCCTTTTTTAGGAAATATGTTTTGCAAAGTTGGCTTAAATATAAAAGAATTGCTTTTTATACACTCAATTGATGTTAATAAAAGAATATGTTCACGTTACATTTCTTGTAGAAGTGTGAACGTTATATTCTGTTGGTTTTTATTTAGCACTAGAATATTATTAATAATCTCCACTTTCCCATCATAAAAGAAGTTATTCAGCAATTGAAAAGAAATTTTATGTTTTATTAATTTTCCCTGTTGAATATTTTACTTTTTGTTAGATTCTTTTAAATGTTTTAATAATATTAAAAACACTTAAAGTGAAATATGTGCACCACATAACTCAGAACTATAGCTTGTTACCTTTGAGCTAGATTTCTGGGAGAGATTCCTGGACTCAAAGGATGTATAATACATACCTCTATCGTGTTTAAATGAGAAATGCTAATATTAAAAAATTTCCGGAAGCATTTTTGCGCTATGAATTTTAATTTAGTTTTAAATCATTTGACTATATCCATCAGCTTTTATTTAAAATCCACTTTTAACCTCAATCACAAGTTAAAAATTAGAGAATGTGAAAAAAAATTAGAAATAAGAATAATATTATTCCAGTTGAAACACTCACACGACCTTCTCTCATATTTCATCTGACAACTTATACTTGCTAAAGTTTCTTCAAACTAGAACTTTATAGCACGTGTCTATACACAGGTTGGGGGGCATTGGGAGGCTATCCTTCCAATATTGGGGGGCATTGGCCCTTGAACACAAGCCTGATGTCCACCAGACCTTCCTAAAATCAATTTCCAAATAAAAGTATTAAATCTATATTTTTGCAGCTTAAAGAACCTTAAACGCCAAAAAAAAAAAGTGACAAAAGTGTGAAACAAAAAAAAGCTAAGCGGATGGATACATAGAATAAAGATGACCGTCAACGTACGACACAGTGAAACGAACGTTGATGAATAAAGAAGAGCGGCTTTTTGGTGCCTGGAAGAAGAAAATCTTCAGGAAGATGTTTGTTTCCGTGAGGGTAAATCAAATGGGAGATGATGTTCACTTAGGTACATAAGGGAAATAGGATTTGATAGTTGCGATTAAAGCGTGTAAAGTAGAAATCTGTGGTTAGGTAGAAGTGATGGATAAGGGAAGAATTCCTAAGGGGCTGTTTCTCTAGACATCCTGGAGGATGAGAAGTTAAAGCACAATGGCTGAATATGTTGGGTTGGGACTGAGAAGATGTAGAATGTGGCTCAGACAGGCAAAAGAGGGGGTGGTGAATACAATTTCTCCAATGATGTTAAGGTGAATTATTATATAAAAGAATTTTTGACCGTTGATGAATTATTATGTGACATGTAGGAGAACTAATAAGTCTTTATAAAAATCAATGATTTTGTTTCATCTAGTGTCCACAGGAGAATCCAACCTAACATCACAAATCAGATTAATGGAAGTATCACTTTACCTGTTTTTTTTTTTTCTTAATTTTGCTTTGATAACATTTCTAAACGTTTCTTTAATAGCATATTTGCTAACACAAAACATTTATTTCCGATGAATTAGAGGAATCCGGAGGAGCTGTAAAATCAGACAAAATGAATGAAATGACATTTCAACATTTGCTCGATATTCCCTTTAGTATCTTCAAGTTCAGCAGCGTCTAAAAGTGGATGCAAAGACTAACTGAAATCTATTAAATAGTTTCTGAAGTTAGGTGTCTAGGAAGTGATACAGCCATTCTGTCATTAGGTCAATCTATACTCTCTGAAATGGAAAGAAACTCAAAACAAACGTAAAATGCTAAAAGTCACAATGTTTACGATACTCCGTTCATACTATATATAGAGGGAAGTAAAAGATAATATTATTGCATCATAATAGGAAGAATTCATAATTTACGAGAATGCATATTTCCGGTTAATTAAAACAGTTTTATTATTAATAATAATTTTATTATTAACGGTTACTTTGAAGGAAAGTACGCGATAAAAAATTATTGATTAAATAAAATTTAATTCAAGTATTGTAGACTTTAATATAAATAAAACCTATACTTCACAATTACCAGCCCACTAACTAGCGTAGAGAGTGTTGGAATCATATCAGTTAAAAATATTGAAAATGTTTATATATTTCATGCTCCTGTATCATTTATTACAAATCAAAATAAGACAGCTTATAAACAATCATCAAATTTAGAAAAACATAAATATTTTTGGGGAAAAAAAACAAGTTTTTTAAAAACTGTTTCTGTCTAGAAACTTCGCTTACATGATCCAGATATAAGTTTTATTTGGCTTATTGTTTATTAAAGAGATTAAGAGTATGTTGTTTAGATCTTTCAGGTCGCAGTGCCTATCCCCCCTTCAATTCTATTTAATCGTATTAACTTTCATTTCTTTTTTTAAACAAATTCAGAAAGGGCTTAAATAACTATTTCGATAATATATAAAATAGGGAAAAAACCCAAATGTTCTCTATTAATAGTGCTTCCCTTTGTATTTTGAAGACCTTAAAATAAGTCTTATTAGATAGTGACTCCAATAGAAACGAAGACGTCTGAAGTTTCTTCGGATCTCGAAAATCGGAACCTTAGGACATCTCGACTTGAACATAACCACAAGATAGGTTGAACCCTCCAACCACGAAAATAACTTCTAGTTAGTGTTTTTTCGCATTAGGTTCTTCAAAACAGGTGAGAATAAAGGTCCCCAAATTTCTCCTTTTTTTTTTTTTAATTTAATTTAAGGCGCGTCAACATCTATGGTCATTAAGCGCCCGGAGCCTTCTCAGTGCACTGCCAGCATCCAGACAGTGTTCTCTCGTTACACTGAGCTGTAGAGGCTCCTAGGAAGAGAAAATCTAAGGGCAGCACTGCTGGACTCGAACCCGGGTCCACTGCGTGGGAGTCTAGTACCCTATTCTCTTCCCTCCCAAATTTCTCCTGCTGGAAAAAGTGAATCAATATCTGGAGATACCACAAAATGGTTCAGCTCTGCAGTAACTCTCTCCATCCCTTAGGTTCTCTATTACTCTGTACTTACCCAGACATCCATTCCAGAATCAGAAAGTTCCAATTACTTCCATTAGCCGCAGGGCCGGCTCTAGAATTTAAGCCGCTCCGCGCAATCCATTACCTGTCCCCTAAGCTACAACTTCAAATTAACCTTAGAATTTTGAAAACCATTATGTTCATTCAACAATACTTTCGAGACCATAATTTTAAATATATTACCACTAATAATAATTCACTATTAAAGTGATTAAAATACTGTATATTCATAAAATAAACCAACGACTTCATCAATTGATTATCAAATGGAATGTAGTTATAAGTTGTTATTTGCATGTACAGAATGTTACACACTTGTACAACGGTGAACTGTTGAGTTCCAATTAACTACAGAATTTATACGTTATAGTTTTAGCACTATTTTCACATTATTTCAATTATAATTTAATACTGGTTTATGGGAAAATTCACTTTTCTAGCTGTCATATTTCCAAAATCTGAAATTAGTTTTGCGTAGTCTAATTTCAGACCGATTTCATGTGCAATAGAAATCAATATTGCAGTCCTTGCAATAAAAAAAACTTGAAAGAAAACAGAAAACTTATCAATGCAACAGTCACTAACACGGGACCAAAATCACTGAAACTGAAACGGGACTTTCTGAAACTGAATTTCAGTGGATTACAGTACTGGCGACCGTAAATAATGACTATTACACAAAGAAAAGTCCGGATAATTACATTACTGCGTTAATTGTTCAATTTTTTTTAATTTTTTAGTTAAGGATTATGATACGATAATTGTTGCGTATGAAATTTTATGAAATTATTTTTGTTTTTATTATTATATATTTTTTACTTTTTCATTCTCATTTTGGCCGCCCTCCCAAAAGTTGCGCAATTGCATTGATTCAAATCAACTGACTAAAATTTGAAGAACTGTTACTGATTTAACTCCAAACAATAATATATCTTATCAAATATAAGCTAAGTATTCAAAAGTTTCATTAAAGTAATAAATTAAGTTTGCCTTTTCTTTATATGAAATCCTTTAGTTTAAAACTGCTAAAGGTGTCTATATTAAATAAATCATTTGATATACAACTATTAAATAAATAGATCCATATTGCCATATTTTGAAAGAGCTGAAAAGGAGTCTAATGGTGGGTGCATCTTAACTAAAAAATGAAAAAAAAAAAAAAAAAAATGATGCATGAATGATATAAAAGGTTGGCCACCCCTTATCTATACAAAACAAACTTCGCTCAATATAAAGAACTGTGCATGACTGCCTATTAGTAGCTCTAGGAGTTCATAAATATTCCATGGAATTTAGGATAAACCAATATACTAACTAATGTGGGGATTACAGTCATGAAATAATAGTAAATAATAAGTAAAATTAAATCACCAAAATATAAAAAATAAACCGTTAATAATTTTCAGCCAACACTACCTCTATAATGGACAATTGTCAATTTAAAGAATAATGGTGTTGACTTGAAATAATCGTAAGTGGAAACTATAGTTGAAAAAAAACTAATAGCCCTGAATGAGCAGTAAGCAACATGACTAAGGCTCATTTCAAATTAAAAAATTCACATAATCATTAATCATTAAGACTATTTCAAATAGTTCTAAGATTATGTAAAGATTTCTATAAAAAAAAAAAAAAAACTTATTCAAGAAGACGGAATATTTCCCTACGGTAACAGGAAAGTCTCCGATACATCATTAAGCTATACCAACTTTTTAGAATACCGTGAATAAACATGTGCCCCTTTTCAGCCCAGATCAAAAAACTAGCTTTGATCTTTTTGCTCAGAGCATTACAATAGCAAACTAAGGAAGCTTTACTCACTCTGAAAGATATGTGTCACTGTAAAAATAATACAATGTCATCGTCGTTTTATAAACAGAAAAGCATTAAAAAAAAAAATTATGATTATGATAAATAAAACTTCTAAATAGATTTTTAATACTTACATTGTTAATTATTTGGCAAGTTTAGCATTTACCATTCGCTCACCTTCAACAAGTCCTATTTCTAATAAAATCCATAACATCCTCAAAAACACTATTACCAGCTTGCGAACAGGCTTCTCCCCCCCCCCCAACAAACTCATAAATTCTTCTTCAAAATTCGAAAAAATTAACAAAACACGTATACAAAACTTTAATGTATTATTCCTAACTGAAACGCTTCCTATTGCAAACAATTTTTACATAAAAGACTCCGACAACATGAAATAGACATAAATAACAAAAAAATATATTGACAGCAGTGCTTTCTCTAAACATGTCCTGATTTTTAAACATACCTTTGATTATAACAATCTTCCATTTCAAACAATTCCTTACAAATTATCTCATCCAAATTCTATCAACTTTAAAAAAAATTCATTATTTCATCTTATAATAATTTTTTTACTCTATGCAAAGACATTTGCTGCTAGTTCTTTTAAATTTGAATTGCCGCCTCTCGCTACAAACATTGTCTAATCCCTCCCACTTTTCGACCAGTTTTTATTTAAATTTTAAAAGTATTATTAAAATTTAAAAGTATCCCTTTATCTCAACGATCTTGTAATGACATGGTAAGGTCATAGCAATGTCAAACCTTCACAACACATAACAAAAAGAAAGAATAATTTATAACTAGTGGCCTAGCCGGCCGCTGTCTTCAAGACAAGGCCGCGGCCAAACAAACAAAACCAAGGGTCAATACTTTACATCAAAGCAAGCACCGCTAAGGCTGGCCACTGACCTAAATCGCTGTTCACCGAACTAACCAAGGTCGCACACTAGGACAGATGTCTTGGTGTGAGTGTTGCTAACAATAATATATAAACTTCGCCTCATTGGAAGAGGTGATGATTATACTTCAGTACGTCTTCAAGATTATTATACGAGCAGCAGTTCCGCGTCCCTATACAGGTTTTTATTTATACTTATTTCCTTAGTTGTCCATCTTAGTTCATTTATTTTAATCATTCTAAATTATTAGTTATTTATCTCCTATTTTATTTCTAAGTATTTCTTGTTAATAGTTACCATTACTCACGTTTAAATTATTGTACAAATACAGTCTATTTTTATAAATTCCGTGTTAATAATTCGAGCACTATCTTCCAAAAATCTCTAAACTAACTTCCGTCCTCTTCAAGACATCTACTACATACCTCAGGAATCACAATAAACGATTCTACTACAATCTCCACTCTCTCTCTGTCTCTAGCAGTATTTTAGGTTCGCTTCAAACACAACCAAACACTTATACTCTAGCGATCTCATCCATGAAACTCGCCCATCATTCTATGGTTAATGCACTAGTGCTCCTTCGAAGGACTTCCCAACAGGGAGGGGGAGAGGCTTCTACTGAGCAATTTTTCTTACAAAATGAGGACCATCACAACATCTAATCATCAAGATTTTGCATCTGAAAGGATGGATTATTTTATTCTCTATCTGATGCTAACAACCGTGTTAAGATTTTGTTAGGAGATTGTGCAATACGGCTTGAAAGATCTGTTGGGACTCCCGGAGCTTAGGCAGTGCACTGCCGGCCACCAGAAAATTTTCTCTTGTTACAGGACAATATAGCCCACTAAGGTAGCGGAGGCTTTCCTAGGAAGAGAAAATTTACTTCACTACTGGACTTGAACCGAAACCACCGAGTGGGAGACCCGTCATTGTCATTGTCATTAATAAACAGCTAATTTTGAATATTTAATGAGAATCATAAATCTATATAAGTAAAAAAAAAGAAAAAATACAAAATAGAGTAAATCAGTTAAGAGTTACGTTGTTGCAATGATATATTTATTTGAAAATAAACTGTAAATAATGTTGACATTGGAACTATATTAGATAGGATGAGTCAGTCAACATTACAATGTGTTGCTGTTGATGTTGACAATAGAAAGAGATCAGTTGGTTGGCAGGAGAAGATGAAATAGTATTTTACACATACATACATACATACATACACATACAAACACACACACACACACACACACACACACACACACACACACATACTCAAATATATATAACATACTAGCAACAATAACAACAGTGTCTGCACACTATTAACTACTTCCTGTTCCTCTTTCATTCCAATTTAAATATTAACTTACAATAGAACAATCTTGTCACAATCATTCCAAACAGTAGACTGGTGAGACTGTTGGCAGCCATCATCTACTAATACTGATATTGAATTGACCTTCACTAACACATCAAACTTTGTAGATATCCGCTACTTGAAAGCTATGCTAACGAATATTACAATGAAAACAATATTGGTATTTCTTCTAATTATAGCCCGTTTATTTATTATACACCAAATAGCGGCAGGAATAGTCTGGTGTCTCGCTGCCCTCCACCGTCGCAATATGCGGCTCGCAAATTCCGATTTGCATAGGTATAAACTTATATATAATCTCTTTTATTTATACACTTTTTCTGACAGAAAAAGTTTTTAAGTAGTTCTGAGACGTTAAAATTGAAATGTGTTGGTTCAATATTATTTGGATCTATACAATGTAATCAATTCTCTTATTGCCTCTGTTGGTAGGTTGATGACCCCCCCCCCGCTCCGTGTATATCTGTTAGCAAAATTTAATTTTATATATAACTATTAACAGGAGTAGAAGAGAATGTCATATGAGTCAGATTTTTTTAAACAACATAAATGCGTACAAACAAAATTGTAAATCTGAACTACATTTTGATCAACTTATCTTTGCAATTCACTGTCTCTCTGTGAAGGAAATGAATAGGAAAGTATTTTATTTTTCAACATGTCCTGCCTACAGTCAATGAATATGGAGTAGAAGGCTGCAGTCTCAGCTACTAAACATTGGCTATTGGATATTATAAAAAATAAAGGGCAAGCTGCGAGTACTCTCATAAAGCTGGAGCAGTTAATTAGATCATTCTCACTGAAAATAAACGCAGTATTCATTGCAGAAAAAAAAATGCCAGAAAATAAATTTCTGCCATTAAAATCAGTCAAGCAGAGTGATCTAAAATGCTTACGTCACACTATCCTTCAATGTGCAAGCTACAAGAAGCCAAGTAGCAAGCTCATCTTTCATACATACTATACTGCAGTTGGGCGAAATGGTAAACTTTGCAATGGTTTGATTGACATGCGTATTGAATGTCAAGAAAATGACATGATTTGCACTGGAAGGTTCGAACTCAATACTTGGGTTATATGGTATGAAATTTATAAATGAACATCTTTTATGCTTTATAGTGAAAACAGTTTTTTTTTTATTTTATTATAGTAAACACTTGTTGATAATTGAATCGGCAGACGGACAATGAATACCATTTACAGAAGGAGACAACTAAATATGTGGCCAGTCGATTGAGTCGATTGGTGCACCTAGTTGGGTAAAGTCCAATATAAACATAATAATATAATTCTATAAAACAAAACTAATTCCAGCAAAGTCGCTGAATTCTCAATATGCCATTAAGTTTTATATATATATCTTCCAATTCCGGTGAATCCATACTAAAAATTTTATAATTATACATGTATGTTGCAACATAAACTGTACCCTAATTTGCGGAAGTCTGAAGCTTAAAAACTGGGGAACTCCTTCTTAATATCCTTTAATTAGATTAATGAATAAATTTTCTCATAAGATCTATTCAGTATGATAATATACACTAACATTTATACTTAATAAAGTTTTGATTAAAGTTTCATTTTTCCAACTTTAAAATTTTTATTCATCGTTGGCACCGCGACCTTCTGGGTGACTAATGGTAGTTGTCACCGGATAATTACCATTCATGACCGTCACGTCATTGTTTATATCTCCTATTTGCCTATTTACTTGTTACATATTTATTTATGTAGTTGTATATTCAATAAAACAATTTAAAAAAAAAAAAAATTATTTCAATTACTATAAATTTACTTTTCTATCTTTTATAAACTTGAAATAAAAGTAATTTTCAATAAAATATAAATGTGCTAAAGCATACAGCTTTCATTAAGGAAGTTATATATATAATGGAACCAATTGCCAGGAATTCGCCACATAAAAGCTCTGTACTCAATAGTTCCATTAGCAACCGCATCACGGCGCAACCAATGAGCCTCAAAGCGTACGTCAAACATTATACCACCCTCTGACCATCTGAGCAACTTATAAGTCAGTCCACCAACTCATCTTTGAAGAGTATATAGTGAAAATCTACATCATCCTGAAAGTTTCACCTTGCTAGCCACAACTAGCTTACCGCCGTTAGAACAGGCAAAGATGTAATTAGCCACACAAACCTAATCACAGCAGCCAAAAGCAACACAATTTTGCCACATAATTCAACTACATTCTATATTCCCTACATTATAACTACACGATTCTAGATAAAACAGCAATCATTATAGTTCTTCGCTTGGTCACTTTACCCTCTCTATACACTCTTCTCTCTCAAGCAGTAAATCGATAAATACAAATTACGAGTTT
>JAAEAF010000981.1:204700-339572 GCA_011037195.1 Triatoma infestans
AAAAAAGTGGTCTTCAAAGGGTTTCGTGTTGTAACAGATGAACAATGAAAAAGTTAAATTTAGTAAAAATATGAACACTTGCTCTTTGGACAGTTTAGGACCATATTTTTTTTTTTTTGCAAAGCATTGTAAAAAATAGATAATGAAAATAGATTCTATGACTTAAATTTATTCAATATTAATAATAAAAAAAAATAAAAAAATTATTTGCTTGAAGAAGATATATGCTTTCATTAAGGGGCCTGCCCCTTACTTAAAATACTTAAATGAAAGCAAATAATAAGAAAATAAAATACAAAATATAAAAACTGACGATATAATAACATAGTAAAAATAAATAAACGAAGCAGTAATATAGCTATTAGGTAATTAACGTTATATAAGCAAAAGTAAAAAAATATATAAAAAAAACAACAACTAATGAGATAACTTCTCATTATTGTGACTAATATGTAGTAAAAAGAAATGAACTAAATATAAAGTAAAAAATTAATTTTTGAGGCAATTATTAAACGTAAAAATAATTTTTTAGTAGGACGACTAGACCAACGCGTATAATTAATCAAAATTTATGTATAAACGCACATTAAAGGCTTCCTTTATGTGATCTTGGATTATGAAGTGAAATATATTATTTATTTTCTCTATGGTATTTATGTCTAACAGGTTATACAATTAATTTGAGTTAGTAAAAGATATCCATTAATAAACATAGGGAAGTTAAGAATGAACAATTGAGATAATAATCTGTTATATATATATAAACCTATGGCGCAACAGCCTATGAACGGCCAAGGCTTGCCAGAGGGCGATTTGAATAGAGAAGCTTGGTGTCGTAAGCACACCGCAGTTCCCAAGCCGTTTAGTTCCAACCTTCACTACCTAGGGCGCTACTAACTGTAGCTTCCCACTTTTTATCACGATGCTGGGGAAACACCGACTTTGCCCTCACGAGAATCGAACCCTGAATTTCACGCACGAAAGGCGAGTCCGATAGCCACTAGACCAATGCGTAAGAACTATAAAGTTAGAAATTTTGTGAACGCTATTCAATCAAAATGTATGATTCTTTTTAAAGAAAAAAAATGTAAAAATTTGTCTTGTTTCACAGACAGAATTGCATATAGAAAGTTTGAGAGAACAACTATAGTTAAATTAAGTTTATGTATACTACTTACAAGGCAAGGAAGTTTTAAAGTACCGGACAAGTTTCTAGTATTACATTCAACTTTATGTTATCTACCTGTGGTCTTGTTAGTCACAGAGAAAACTTTATTTTAAATTCGATCAGCATCTCAGATAACTTACAGGAAAACCATCCTATAAAATATATTATTTTGAGATTTGAATTAAGTTTTTTTTTTCTGTTTCTTAAAGGAAATGTTTTTAGAAAAAAACGTTCAAACTTTGCATAGTACTTTTTTAGTAGGACGAACTAGATCTACCTGCAAGGTGAATATAGAGTATTCAATTTGTATTCACATAAGACTACTCTCCTCCTTGCACTATAAAGTTTAAATAGTTCTATAGTTTTCTTCTTAGTAAAGTAAACTCGACTTTTCTTGGTGTTTAATAAAATTGTTTCTCTGAACTATTAAAGTGCAATATTCCTTTGGAAACACATTCCCACAATAAAACAATGAGAAATAAGTTAAAAAAAAAAAAAAATGTAGGTTTAGAAAAAACTATATTTTTTTTATATTATAGTCAATATATCACGTATATTCAACTTCAAAAAGGGGTCTAGCTTAAAATAATATTTTTAATTAAAAATTAATTACGTGTAAAAAGAACATGGCAGTACATTTTATCTATTAGTTTATTTTTGGTTAATAAAGCTTCGATTTAATCAATCGAAAAACTAATTCTACTTTTATGACAAAAAAAAAAACCCATGCTGTAAAAAATATAAACAATAACCAATTAGTTCAAGACAAAACAACTTTAAGGATATGCAATCCCTGCAACCTACACTGCCAACAATTTAGGGTTATTAATGCAAACAGCCAAAATAATAACAATAATACTATGTGGATTTCAACTATGATAAGAATATTCTTATTTTAAAAAAAGAAATCTGAAAACAGAATTTCTACAACATTAACTTTTTCTCAAAATTGTAATTATAAACTTTCAAGTAACAACTTTGTTATAAATATATCTTTTACCAAATTTAAAAAAAAAAATCGGGAATATTGACAAAATCAAAACAAATCACTGGGACAAACGCACGTTGGTGGGGTGGAAAGTGGGAGTCAATAGAAATAGAATTTCAAGCTAGCACTTTTTGCGATCTTCTAAGCTGTTGACATGGAACACACTGTAAAAATATAACATTCCAAAAACTTAACAGTAATAAAAGAAAATAAAAGTTAACTATTAAGAATCATTATCATATATATAAAAAAAAAAAAACCGTATGCAGACATTTTAAAATGAATGAATGAATAAATAATAAAGTGATGAACAAACTTCAAACAAGTTTGTTCTTAAATGACCTTGTTAAATTTTTTTACAATCTAATTTATTCGAATGACAATGATTACAGAAGAGAGTATAATATAATTTTATTGGTCATGTGCAGTAGTTATATATAATTAACAATAATAGTTGATAGACAGGTGCTTCATTATTTATATACAATCAAAATGTTTCAATCAATAAACATATACTTTTATTTTCTGCTATATACTGCCTTGCTTGTTGTTGTTTATAACACAATTAGGTTAAAAATGTGAACAATAATGTATTAAGTGCCGCTATTGTATAGTGTTAATGTGCTAATGTGGTTTGAATACACGAAAAAGTGGAGGAAGCTGCTCCATGATACGCTTCCAACAAATAAAAGTTGTGTGTAGTTGATATACCACGTTTAAAGAAAATCGTCGAGACACACACAAAGTCGAGATCACAAAAAAAACTTAACAAAAAAAATCATTCAGTAAAGTGGCACTTCCGGTTGATGGATTTTGCCGGAAATCTTCGTTTCTGTTGCGGTGGTAGCACCTAAATAGAATAACAACTTTTCGTTTTTGAGATATTCTTCTCATGAACACAACACCACACCATTTTCTAAAAACAATTTTTTTTTGGACTCAGGGGACCTCAAAACATGTATTTCCGATGAAAACTCAATTTCGAAAGTCTAGCATGCTCGCAACACTTCCTCTTACTATTATCAAGAAAGAGAAAGTAAACAAAAAAAAAAAATGAATTAACATAAATCTTACAAATTTTTACACACAAAAAAAAATTAATGATAAAACAATTCTGCAAAAAAATTACGAAAATAAAGTAGTAAATAAAGCGAAAGAACAGAAAGAACACAAAAAAAAAGAAGAGGGGTATTGTTTGAAAGAAAGAAGTTTAATTAAATTTGAGATCTCTTAATAAATTGAGTTATTCTTCAAAATACGTATCTCAGGCCATTAAATCAATGTATATTTTTTCCCACTATTTCTATTGAAAACAAAAATTACCAATTACGTGGTTTTTATGATGTCAAAAAATGCCCAGTTATTTGTTACAATGAATTTTAAAGATCTTTAACTTTATCGGCAAGAATTTCATTTGTAGCTCTATGAATAACATATGGTGATCGATTGGTAAAAGAGTGTGAACTTTGATATTGTGTTGTATCAAAAATATTTGTAATCTATATATATAAAAATTCAGCATCCGTATGTTTATGGCCGCAAAACTCGAAAAGTAGTCGATGGATTGATTTGAAATTTTTACACAATCTTGCATTTCTATATAAGAGTGTTTGTATGTTCTCATGGAACAGGAAATTCCAAGGTTTCGCGAGGTTGGCAGAAATAGGCGATGGTAGCGCGCTCTGAACCTCTTTCTTAACTATTTATAAGTACCTCTATTCCGAAGTTCCCACGGAAACGGGAAATTCCGAGCTAAAATCCGTTCAAACGGCCATATTGCGTTAGCACGTGCTTATTCAGGTATTGTTGCTACGTTGATGGAAGGAGGTAGAACCTTCAGCTCATAAACTGTCATTAAATGACATGCACTTCCCAGAAAACCCAACATTTACATTCTAAATTTGAAAATTTGAGTGCCAATTATATTACTCCGAAACATCAATCAGCCAATGTTATGCAATGGTACACGATTAGTAGTTAAAAAAAAAATTGATGAATTATCTGACTGAAGCAACAATTCTCATTGCACCTCATAAAGGTGAAGACATACTACTTCCACGAATACCACACCACTCCTTCCGACAGATATGCCATTCGAGATGAAAAGACTTCAATTTCCAATACGCCTCGCGTTCGCCATGACTATCAATAAAGCGCAAGGGCCAATTTAGAAAATGAATGCTTCTCTCATGGGCAATTATATGTCGCATGCTCCAGAGTTGGTAAACCATCTGATCTTTATGTTTATGCAAAAAACGGACAAACAAAAAAATGTAGTCCATTCACTAGCCTTCAATATAAAGAAGACTTTCAGTTAAAAACATTTTTTTCTTTCTTTCCTTTCAGTCCACAGCAACGCAAAGTAGGGTATTAAATTGAATTATGTGTTTTCTTGCTGAATCTATGGTTAACTATAATACTTCTATTTACTTTCCTAAAAATCAGACTGAGCCACAGCGAAGCGTGGCCGGGTTAGCTAGTAACTAATAAAGTTGTATGATTATTTGGAATAAAACAATCTGCTTATCTAAGGTTTTTTATTATTATTACCACACATTGAAATAAATAAAAACTCACTTTGGAATTTATTAATAAAATGAAACTAATATTTGAAATGATTGATCCTTACTATAACGTGACATGCAATTATATATATACCAGTTAATTCTTCCAGTTAAAAAAAGAGTTATTTTAACTTCTTTCTCTGCGTTTTTGGTTTTTATTCGTTTTTGTAATAAAATTGATGGTAAATAACCACCAATGAGGATAAAAATCTAGCAATGCTAGTTGCTTTGGTTCATGTACACATATGTATGTCCCTTGATCTATCGAAAAAAATAATATAACAGTATTTTTTGTAAAAAAAAATTCATTTAAATTAAACATTTTCAGCTACCCTTTTAACCAATAAAAATGATAATTTATTACTTTTTTATTGTTGATAATTTTGTCTGATAAACTCAATATAAGTTAGGGACTTTTCAAATAATCTGCTGCAATCACTCAGGATGCATGTCAAAGTGATTTTTAGAAATATTTATATAAATAAAATTACAAATATTATCTTTTCAATACTATTATCCACATTTTAAAATTGAATTGTTGGAGTCATTTTCGTGAAAATCACGTAAAACTGAAAGAAACAATTCAATAAGCTCGCATTTCCAAAGATGAATATTTGTCCGAAATATTAGTGTGGAATGCAAAGAAGGTAAATAGAATATTATGTTTAGAGATTACTGCGATTTTTTTGCACAGATATTGATAATATGTTAGATAATATATTATAAAATGTTAATATACTAAACAGATCATTCGCTAAAAACACATTTTTTCGTATACAGACAATTTCAAAACATGTATTTCCGATGAAAACTCAAATCATGATTTGCAAACGCAGCAAAAGCAATCGGGAACATTCTATTATTATTTTTGGCAAACATTTTTAACAATTATTACGAAGTTAGTACGCCATGGTCATTGTAAAATGTGTTAGGAAGTTGAGAGGGACCTTTTATTGTATGGGCAGCTGTTTGCGAATGAATTATAAAAATAGCAGAAATCGTGATGGCGGGAAAGTTGGTAGAGAACAGCTGGAGTCACAACAGTACCCCACTGTTGTTGCCCTGCAATATGATCATCAGCTTTAAACAAGTTTAATGTTTAATTTTATAATCTACAATAATTTTTTTTATAGCAGTGCCACTAACTGTTATATCATAAAACTTATTATTAGATCAATAATTTCATTGACCTTTATAGTATTACATAATTGTATAAAAAACGATAATAATTTTATTACGTTTCATTACTGTGATTTCATTATACACATAACGCGGTCATTTAACTATAATGTTAGACAGGTTCCGAGTAGTTCTTGGAGCTCCTTAGGTTAAGCATTATGCTTAAGTCATTATGAATCTAGCAACATGGGTAAAAACTATGCTTAGCAGCTATATAGAATAACTTAATTCATTTTTTTTTTAATTACTGAAGAAAAAACACTTCTAAATGAAAAATTAATATAGATTATTTCTAAAACAGAAATTGCAAGATGCTCCAATTTAGTAATAGGCACTATCACCGCATAAATTTGATAAGAGATTTCTGTTAAACTCCATAATCAACAGGAAATGTAGTTTTATTGATTTGTGTGTGTGATTTCACTGGTAATTATTTAAAAAGAGTTAGCATACTGGACTCCCACGCGGAAGGCCTGGGCTCGAGTCCAGTTGTGCTACCCTTAGATTAAATTTTTCTTCCTAGAAGCCTCTACAGCTCACTGTTCGGTGATGGGCAGTGTTGTCTGTAAGAAAGAGAACACTGTCCGGAGGCCAGCAGTGCACTGAGAAGGCTCCGAGCGCCAATGACCATAGATGTTGACGCGGCTTAAATTAAAAAAAAAAAAAAAATTAAAAAGCAACGTTTAAAGAATTTAAAGAAGAAAAAGAATGAAATAAGTAGGCAGGCATTAGATAAAACTAATTACATTGCATTAAAAGCAATTTTTGATTTATTAAAAAGATAAACCGTTGTACATTAAATAAAAATTTTTATTTGAAATAAACAATAATACAATTGGCTTAATAAATTTTTCAAATAAAAATACAATAATTCCCACTGAGATAGTAGCTATTTAAAAATTGCGCTAACCACTAACTAACCTGGAACACAACTACGACTTAATGAAATCTTGTGCAGCAGCTTTCTGTTTGAAAAAGTTACGTTCACATTTTCTTGAATATTGATAATTGTTATTGTTCAGGACTACTGCTATTCCGAAAATGTGGAATAAATTAAGATAAAAATTGTATACTAAGGATTTAAATAAAAAAAATCCCTATTAATCAATTCCGATTTAGATTTCCAATTGATAGCATCAGTGAAGTTGCATACAAAACAAACAAAAGCGCCCGAATAATATTTATAATTTAGGTTATGATTTTTTTGGAAAAATATGTTCATTTCACAGAAATGATTAATTTAATGGACAAGTAATTGTTTTTATGGTACTTAACTTTTTTTTTCTCTTTAATTTCGGAGGTAAATAATTTTTTTTGAGAGGTTTATATAAACTTATTCATTGCGCACAGTCACTTTATAAACGCTGATTTATTTAAAATATTAGACATTTACATTTTCAAATAAACAATTATTTTTAAGGTTGCAAATATAATGCACATTTATTTATTTATTTACAATTGGAGACAGTGTTGGTGTAGTTGTTATGAGCATGGGCTTGTAACTGGGAACCTCCCAGTTCAAGTCCCCCGTGTATATACTGCTAAATTTTATATTCGTTTGAAAAATATTAATGGTAAAGTAGGTGCTTCCGCCACCGTCAAAGGCACCTAATTTGGTAATTGAACGGTTAAGCCCGCCACAAAAAATAAGCATTACTTACTTTTTTACTAAAAATATTTATTTATATGCTCAAATTTCTTATCAAATGTACTTATCCATTTATAAATGTACAAGTCGTATATTCTTAATGGCCGTTTTTTTATTATTATTATTATTATTATTATTATTATTGCTAAAATATTGTAATTATATTTACACATTATTGCACATATTAATTTTTTAAATGCTTCTAATAAATATGCATTTTATTAGATTATTAGATATATTTATATTGCGTTTTAAATTTGGTTGCGTTATTAATGATTTTCTTTAAGCTTCGCGCACAGATCAGTATTGTTTAACTGAAACAATTTTCGAGCAAAATCGATTATTGGAAGCCGCAACGTTGAGTTTTCCTTGAAAATGCCTCTTTAGTAGAATGTCTGGTTCTTCCAACCATTGTTATGCTATATTCAAAGTATTGCTAGTATACTAAATTTGAAAGATTGTGTGGTAATAGTGCGTTTTTACAGCATCAGTTCTTTGGAGTTTTCGAAAATTGTTATTACAACGATAACAGGTATTCTTTAAACTTTGAATGCGGCTAGGTGCGCACCTAATGTTTATATTTGATACTTCTTCTGGAGAAAATGGTTTTTAGTTGGATACTGTCGTTCTTTCAAAATTTATTAGGATCTGAACTGGGCGCTGTCTTCTGGACTCAAGGTAATCACATTCAAGGGCTACTACAACATGTGTCCTCAAACAACATTCTATTCATGTTAGGGCAACTAAGGTTAAGTTAAAATTATATATGCATAAGTTTTGACCGGAAAATTCTCTAAATAAAGTGTTGATAAATTCCCTTAAGCCCTGTAATGAATTTCTAAACAGAATACAATCCTCTGATATCAACATAGGAAGAAAAAAAAAAAAACACAGAAATGCTAATGGGGCCATAATAATACCAATTAGCATATAACAAAACGCAAGTAATACGACTCGTTACTTACAAACAAAACGATAATTACATAATTATTAAGGGAAGTCATTAATTTTTATCATTTATAAAATAGTGTTTATAATAAATTTTGTAAAACTTTGTGAATTATTTTTGTAATTGTATAATAAAATTCGTTAAGAATTAAACAAAGTGCTTGCCATGTTTGGATATATGCCTCTATAGCTAAAAATAAATCCTAAAAAAATATCCTATCTCAGCCAAAACACCTTTCTGTTGAATACTTCTCCTATATATTACACTGCATTAATACAAAATTACAAAATTCACTACTTAACACTTAACTTTTTGCTTGTAATGTTTATTTAGCTAACAGTAATACTGTTCTTACAACATGATCATATATATATATATATAGTCATGTTTACATTAAAATCAATCAAATATATGAAATGCTTAAAATTGTTTTGACTGCTCATTAATTTTTTCCAACTTTATTAACTACGATCTTCTACATTGACATCTGTTCATTTTCAAAAAGATTCCAATAAAATGGTACACCAATTTGATTTGTTTTTTTTGATCAACTTTTTTAATTAATTATGGGTCACATTTTTTCAGAATTTATTCAAAATATATAGGACTTTGCTTTTGTCATTTATAAAATACATTTTTAAAATAATCCAATTAAAATATCTCTATAAATGTATTGGATATTAGATGTTTAGATTAAGTTGACATATATATATATATATATATATTCAGTTGAGTGTTAGGTGTATCAATATGTAAGTATTGTTGTTCGTAGTGATAGTGTGGCATGCAAGCTACGATCCCTAAAGAAGTGGAATCAACAAGGTTGTAAATTATATATTTATATCATTTTTAACATAATCCACAATGCAATTGACAACAAATTTAAAACTAACTATTCCTTAAGCGGTCCCCATACCAAAGCGAATTTTTCGCCAGTGCGAATCGCCTCGAGAAGAAGCTCTGGTCAAGCAGTAAAAAAAAAAAAAAAAAAAAAATCAACACTATTTAACAACGTTTTCTTTATAAAACAGAAAATAACACAAAACTGCCCATATTATTTATTTAGATTATTTACATATATTAATTTATAGATGATTTAATTTCAATTATGTATTTAAAATATTCCCAAATAGTACCCTTTTTCCTGAAGAATTGCCGCTGCCCTCAATGATTTTAACTTCCATGGTCTGCAGCGAACTAGAAAAAAATCAATGCAAAAGTTCCCGTTAGACTGGGTACCACGGTTAGACGCCACTTGGTAGATAAGGGGCGAATTTTCACTTCGCGTTTTTATCCGCGTTGGTGTGGAGTTCGCTTTAATCAGTAAACATTACTACCAGTTCCAATTCCAAATAATTGCAAGAATATAGATGAAAAGAGTATACACTGTACACAATCCCTGTTCATCTTTTGTCCTACATAGAAGTAAAATGCTTAATAAAGTTATAACATAGGTGTAAAGCAAGCCTCAGGTCTTATACAATTTTGTTAAACACTCCTTAAAAATCCAGATGTATTTTTTTTTTTTTTTTTAATGTCATATGATGAAACAATTGGTTTATTTCGACAGATAAACCACTTCAGCAATCCGTTATTGGTCACGATCGAAGCCTACTACTCCAATGACATGATTCACTTTTAGATATAGCAGAGAGTTAATTAGACATTTTTTAAGCAAAATTATGCTTAATTTTATTAAATATCTTGCTTTATCATGCGTTCTATTGGATTGTTGCCCGTTTAATATGTTCACATGAAAGGTTATTGACAAAATAAGACAACTATCATAACATTCCTTCAGTTATCTGTTTCAGACACCATTCCGTGATCATCAAAAAACAGAGAATGTTATTTTTGAAGTAAATTGTCTGCGACTATTAAGAAAAAAAATAGCCCTAAAAATTGGTCACTTGGGAAAGATGCAATTTAATCCCGTGGCAAGAACCACTGTGACCTCACTCGAACTCTTTCTTTTGATAGTTTTGTAGCTGTAAGTGAAAAACCAGCATTTTATTCAACAATTATGATTCACGTAGGTCTAGAACATATATTAATCCTTACAGGCAACCAAATAATTCTTGCAAAAGCACGGATGTGATAAAAATGAAGAACAGATACAGTGTATTCGTTGGAGGAACAATAGAAGAGTGATTGAACTTGGGTTGATGATTGATGGTCTTACAATACTTTTATAACTTAACTCTGTACAGTTTAACACTTTACTCATTTTTGAGCAAATTGGTATCCTTCTATAAAAGACAAAGTAAATAGCTAACTGAATTCGGCGTTGAATTTCTTTCTAACTAATGCACCTCAATACCTCTGATTTTCAAACATTTTGGAGAAAAAAATATACAATTGTTAAGGAAATTAAAATTGGATACATGGAGTTTTTGAAGAAAATAATTCTTTGATGTCGTGCGAAAAAACTACAATTTCCTATTATATCCTTAATTCTGTTAAGATTTTAATTTTTGCAAAATAATTACTTTAATAGTAATGTATTAATAATTAATCACTACTTGTGCGTTTGTTGCTGGCAAATTTGCAAGTGGTAATGTCAGTCATTAAAAATAAATAAACACAAAAAATAATATTTAAACATTAAAACAAAAAAAATACATATATATAAAACTATACCCGTCTGTAGGACTGAGGCAGGGGTGTTAGGTTAGGGGGTGTGAATATCCGTTGTCTCATGTACGCTAGTGATTTGGTTTTTAATGGCGCCTGAACGAAAAGTCCTGCATGATGATTAACAGACCTGTGCTTTACTATAAAACATGGAATCTTCCAGTCAATTTGACAAAATCAAAGGTGACAGTACTCCGAAAGGGTGAGAGATTAGTACAAAATGAAAAATGGAACATAAAAGGAAAAATTCTAGAAACTGTTCATTATTACAATTACCTTAGTATGGGTCTCACTCCGCTCCTGAATTTCAAACCATATTTCTTGGATAAACTGCACAAGACTAAGTTGGCGATAAATGTTTCATATAGAAATTTTTTAAATAAAAATGAAATTCCTATTTCAAAGAAATTGAAAGTATTCAATGCAGCAATACGTCCGGTTATTTGTTACGGAGGACAGGTGTGGGGCCATCAAAATTTTGAGTAAGTAGAAAAGTTTAACTTATTTTTTATTAAGAAACAATTTTCACTGCCGGCTAATACCCCACGATATATAGCCTACCTTGGATCAGATTTTTTACCAATTTATTTCTGCACAATACAACTTCACTTTAAATATTTAAAGAAAGTGTTTGCAAAGCTGAGTACGAGATTGCCGAGGGTCCTGGCACAGGAAATAATTAAACATAAAATTTATTGTCAAAGGATAACCTAGAATTATGTAGCAAGTAAAAAAGTATTACTTCATTATTATGAATGATAATGTTAATTTAGATATTATTGTCACTAATCTTAAGACAGAATTTAGAGGTGCAATGATTGAGAAGGCTAATAGGTCTTATTATTTTTGTCTGTGGGGAGAGACCAAACCCTACGCTATCCAAGCCTCACTGGGCCCATGTAGCTACCCCAACAAAAACAACAACAAACCGGGTCTAGAACAAATATCCAGACCCGGGTCTAATCCATCTGAGATTCACCCCAGTCCGAACAAATCGGACAATAACCTTAAGGGGAAATGGCTTAAGCTCTTCCACAGACATCCTGTTCCGACAAAAGGTCCTGAACCTAATTTCCTCACAACCCAGGTAATCTGTCATAAGATGGACGAATGTTCCTCCTCTGTCTCACAGACTCAACAAAATGGATCCAGCATGAGCCCCATTACGTAGAGATGTCTCCTTAAACCACAATGTCCATTAAGGGATCCAACCAGATGTCCGAGAGAGCTCCGTGAAAGGCACAGCAACATCTCACTAATAGCCCAGTCCAGACCCCCGATGAGCATTTTGGACAGGCTAATGGGAAGAGTTTCTACTGTTTATACAGGGATTTAATGCTTACCCATTAAGGTAGGCGCTGCTTAAGTGATGCGAATAACTCAAACTTTATAAGAGTGATTTTTAAATTACGTGGGCAGTTAATCTCTTTTAATAATAATGTGATAAGGTCTGAGCAACAGAGACTATGCGCACTTCGTAATAGAGAAGAAGTGGAGGATTTGTATCACTATGTAGGGATCGCCCGCAAGGGGTATCTGTTGCATGCAGTTACTTGGGGAGTAGTGACCCCACGGGTTACCACAGCTCAGTACTCCATGCACTTCATCAGAACAGTACACAATACACATAAACTACTTACACTCTTCACTTTACAGACAAGGACAAACACAGTACACAAACTAGGGTTTCCGTCCCTAGTTAATTGGCGAAAGCCAACGGTGAAGGAAAGGATTAGCTCAGTGGTAGCGCGCTGGACTAGCAACGCAGAGGACCCAGGTTCGAATCCAGCATGCTGCCCTTAGATTTTTTCTTTCTCGGAGCCTCTACAACTCACTGTCCGGTGATGGGCAGTGTTATCTGTAGCTAGAGAACGCTGCTTGGAGGCCGGCTGAGCCTTGGAGAAGGCTCCGGGAGGCACAATAGATCTTTCAGGTAGCAGTGCAATAATCCCCCTACCTTATCTACTAACTATGTGGGTATTTGTCCAGTCCTGACAGAATATTGAGTTAAGTGGTTGGGGAAAAAGATTTTATCTCTTTCTGAAGTATTTTTGTTGAATGGTGGCGTTCATATTACCGCTTATAAGTATCGGGCCTTTCTAATTAGTCAATATAATACATAAAAAAAGAAAAAGAAGGATATTATTTGAACCTTTGCTGAATTCCTTTTTAATTAGATTTATAATTAAGCAACTCTAAGCTGACGTTAATTTACCAAGCCGAAATGCCGTTTGTATAATGCCTTTCTATAATTTTTTTTTCCTTAATAAACTGTATATATAATTTTCAATGAAGCTATTCTATGGGGTATAGCTATTTGCGTCTGAGACTGTACTCAGGTGCCCCCTGGATAAACGAACATTAATCGCCAGCGCTGCAGCCTATTTATACTGTGCCACGCGACATAGAATGGCTAAATAACCGAAGTCATGGCATAGGAAAAAAATTCAATTATATAATTAATAAAAAGGTCATTTTGCTATTGTTATTAAATTGCTGAGATAACAAGCCTAAATTTAATCCACCAAACTATTATGTCCAAAATAGGCATAAATTTAATAAATATTGGCTATAAATATTTTATAATTAAAAATGTTTTAACTATAAACAATACACCACAAAAATTATTACATTTCATGTTTCGTATCTGTTCTATTTTATATTACTGTCCAATATGAAGGTCAAACCTGAAATTACTAAAGGTCATCGCTGACATTTTGGTTTCAATATTGGTTTCTTTATTGTTAACCCCTTCACACTAATTGGCCTCTTTCTTAGAAATAAAATTAATAAAAAAAAAGCGTTTGCCAATGTATGATGGTCTCTGTCCTAGATTTATTAGGATCACATCGATTTTATAGTAAATTAATTACCTACTCACTTCATATATATATATATATATAAAATGAGGTCAATAAACTAAAATCTGTTGTTTGCCAAAACTATCAAGTATCCTATACAGTTTTATAGTGAATTTTTATTTAATAAGGCTTCATTAGTTTAGATCAGAATTATATTTTTATCAGTTCTTATTATTAGTTTGATATTTTTAAAAATAATTTGAGAGAGAGATGTTGTTATTTTCCTTACCATTACCCCGAAAAGACTAAAATAACCTCGTCTACTAACTACCTAGACGTCGTAACTGCCTTCATAAACAACGACCAATTAGTCCTAACATGGCCAGCTCGATTCGGAACGCCTCTTGTACTGCTTCTTTCCAGAATATTCTGGGTTTTCCACTTGATCTCTTACCTTTCACTCTTATGCCTATATTTATTTCTACTAACAATTTTTGGCTCAGAAGAAGACTAAACCATCTCAACCTTTGCTCTTCTATTATCGTTAGGACAGGGAATTAGTGGCACGCTAGACCGTACAAATTATATTTATCACTCTTCCTTTCTGGTTTTATCCAGATAATTTAAATTTTTTTACTTTTTCTGGCTTCCGACACTTATATCATTATCTTTTCGAGGTTTATTACCCGTATTAATCTTTTCCAACTCTGAAAAGCAGCAGGATGGGAATAAACTTAAGATATCTGATGTTATTGGAGTACTGCTAGGCTCGGCTAACGCAAGTAAGTGTAATGGAATCAAGCCGCCCTTACTGAAAAAATCGCCATCAAGACTGGATTCCTTTATTTCATTTATCAGCCGTACCGATCACCATCATCCGATCAAATTGCCCCTTCAGTATATTGGCGCATGAGCATCAATGCCTAACTTCTCCCTATACAACATCTCTAGCTCCCACCATGAGCTAGAGCATCAACTTGGACAGCCTAACTTCTCCCTATACAACATCTCTAGCTCCCACCATGAGCTAGAACAAATCAGATAAAAAGCCCGACATCTGAGAGTAGAAGAAGTCACCAGATAAACTACGAAGAAGGCACCAGATAAAAACTCAACAAGATCAACCGTGAAGAGTTAACAAAGATCTCAAGATCAATTTGTTTTCGTCATCCATTGGTTTAGGAAAAGTTTTAATATTTTAAAATTATTTTAATAACAATTCGCTTTGCTTTTAATCAACACACTCAATTTCATACAGTTTTCAGCTTCAGTTTTTTTAAGCTGTTCAATTTCATTTTTTAAGTCTTTTTTTTTTTTTATGTACTTTTATTACCCATATTGGCTCATAATATTATACGAGTATTTCAATTTAAACACTGGGTTATCAACTTTACATGCGATCAGTGATTCCTGTCTATTCTTAATCCTGCCCGGGGGTCCGTTCAATAGAATGTAGACTACACTTAGGTCAATTATACTTCCTGTTCACTTTCACTCTCATACAGCCTCTGTATCATTAATGAATATTCAAAGCCTTTTGTGAGAGATACTTCCGATTTCAAATTCAATAGAAGAGAGGCACCAGATTTGGAAATTGCCTTTTTGCAATTTAAACGCACCCGAAACCGAAGTGCTCACATTAAAAGCTAGAGCTTCAGAACCGAGCTGGACAGAGGACCTTTGGTTAGTGACATTTTTCAAAAAGTAGGGTGGAACAATATGAAATATCGAATATAATATTTGAATAATGTAAAATTCAAAAATGAATATAAAAAAAAAATTCTGTATTGTGTATAATTTCTCGTGAAGACTGCGTGTTGTTGTGGTTACGCCTTGCTAAAGATACAAGTTACAAACTTAGCTGATAAACTGAATATTGCTTAAATGTTTTTAGATTTAAAACAAGTAAAATGATGGTTGGAATTTCAAAAAAACTTTTCTACTTTTGAAGTTTATTCTATTGACGTTTCGGGCATCTCAGGTGTCCTTCCACAGAGCTGGGTAGAGGACCCAGCCAACAAACATTTTGCTTGTTTTATTAACAAACAGCGGCCAAACGTGACTATTGTTTATCTATCAAATTGTAGCAATTGTTGGCCGTTAGAAATGATCAGATGTATCTCTTAGTTGGCTGATCGGCCAGGGGGTATCATAAGAAAAACACTACAAAATTTTTTAAGTGTTTTTATTAATATCCCGACGTTTCGACAAACATTGTTTGTCTTCTTCAGGGGCTATCTTTGGAAAATTTGTATGCTCTATTAATTACTACATGTTCAATTATTACTGTGGTCTATGAGTGTACTCCTGAAGAAGACAAACAATGTTTGTCGAAACGTCGGGATATTAATAAAAACACTTAAAAATTTTTGTAGTGTTTTTCTTATGATACCCCCTGGCCGATCAGCCAACTAAGAGATACATCTGACTATTGTTTACATTGTTTTTAGATTTATATTGGCCAAAATTTATGTAAACTATTTTTCTGATTAATCGACCTCTTTGTTAGTTCAGCCAATTTATCTTCTGACCCGACGACTAACTGGGAAATCTCCTTGGGTTCCCGCCGCGCATACGATGTTAGATTTGGACGTTCCCGTAAAAGTTTCAATTACCACTTTTATGAGAGAAACCGAAAGCGGACAGTAAATCTATCTTAGTTATGACTCCTATAAGACGTCGCATTCAGCTTAGTGAGATACTGCGATGTTTTTCTTTTTAGTCATCATCAATAATTAGTGAGCCGCTCACTCACTCCGCTACTTGCAGACCTGCCCCCCCCCCCCAACATGAAAACAATAATCACTAACTGCAAAGGGCAACCACAAAAAAAAAATATTTTTGCGACTTAAAGATCCATTTCACAGAAAAAACAGTGAAATTCCCATAAACTTCACAAGGTCAAATATCAAATTCGTGTGCACGCTTTCGAAATGGCAAGTACTTAGTTCAGCAAAATTTAATATTTTGTGCTATATGTTATCTTCCTAACTCAGTTCCGTTATCTATATAATTATTATTTTTTATTAAGGTATATTATCACGAAGTTTTATTATGTCGGTTATCAAACATTTACAAACACCCTTATCATCTTTATCACAAACAAATGTATCTAAATATAGAAAAAAAAAAAAATATAGTTACTTTTAGTTTCTAATGGAGAAACAACTAATTATCAAATATTAAAAATGTTTAATTGAACATGTAAAATTCAAGAAACCAAACAAATAGGAGATCTGCATGTCCATAAGTTAAATTTTTTATTTTTTTATTTTTTAAATTGAATGGAAAATCAAAAGTAATGAAAATTGGAAAGGTTTTAACTTCCACTCCACGGCCTTTTTATGATCATTATGTAAGATTCTTCCCATAATTTCCTGCAAATGAAAAAACTTTTAAACTGAATGTAGATTCTAAACTTGAAGAAATTTCGTATTCAGAATTAAGGGTTGCTAGATGATTTTTTGCCACCTTCATATTATAGAGCAAATAAAAAAAGGAACCGTTCTTCTTGTTACATTTCTTATACATTTAATTCCAACTGGAGTAAAGAAGATAATTCCATGATTCTCAACGGTCGCAACGCACCTATTTCTTGAAGCATATGGGATAACTAGTAGATACTAGGCAGCATGTTCCACTAGACATTAATTTCATGGAGGACATTATAAGGACCCGAAATAGGCACTGCCAATTGTAATAATTTATCTTTTTAATTTATTGTACCAAATCTTTGCACAAGTTCGAGAAGAATTGTTTGAATTTTTTTAAATGTAATTAATAATATATATTAACAACCCCATAAATGTCCACTTGTTTAGTAAAAATTATGAAAGTATAATTAACAACAGGGCTCATATTTAAATAAATATGCTTTTCATTCATTAGTTACTGATGAATTTATATATACAGGCTGTATAACTGAGACACACAAATAGATAATATCAAATTTATTTTTACATTTTCACAAGACCGCATTGAAGACAATAAAACTGTTTGTATGATTAAATGTTTTACCCACAACCTTGTTTTTAACAACTACAACAAAACACGTCTTACACTGCAATAGCCGAGACATCCTGTAGGCTCGACAAGAACATATTTCAAGATCAAGGTCATTTATCCAAGGGCATTGCATACCAATTATACGTAATCTTTTAAATAATATTCAATAGAATTCATATATAAAATGGAAGAGGCAGCGGTGAAATGTGAAATGAATATTATAAAGCAAGGCCATGAAGAGTTATCGAATAGACAACTTATTGTGCCCAACACATGGATACTGAACAACTCGACTGAAACTTTTTATTGCAAAAAAGTCGAAGATAGAAAATGTAAGCGACTTACGGAAAATTATGGCAGCAGAATATAAACTAAATTTAAGATTTTATTCTTTTTAAAGAATTCAGTTATTTTTAGTTCCCTTAATAACTAAATATTTTACTTCTTATTGCACTTATATTTATTCTCTCAAAATAATTTATTTTTGAGTTAAAATCCATTTGAGATTTAAAAGTATCAACAAAGAACATAAAATCTTACTTTAAAAGAGTATCAAATTAAAACATGTACTGTTAAAATTGAAGTTATGAATGAAACATTGCAAGTGAAAGGCTGACCTTCAGTTTGTATCTATTATGTAAGATATACGTATTCGCTAAGCTAAGCAAAACAGCATACTTTAGGTGTCATGACCCCAAAATATTTAAGGAGAATCGAAAACCGGTCTATGGAAGGTTATACTATCCAACTAAACATTGATAAAAAGATGAGGAAGGTTATGAGTAGGTTGCAACTTACCGATGTTAACAGTAATGCACATAAACACTGTACACTAAAATGTCCTTATATGTGAACTGGATGACACGTATAAACAGTTAAGATACTGTCATTCTTATTTAAACACTTTAACACACAGAAATAAAAAAAAGAACTAAAAACATTCACTGATCTCAGAACTACTACACGTTTTCGCGTCAGCGGTTAGACTAGACCCTGTATAGCTAATGGAGGGGGTTGTAATACACACAGAAGACCTGCGCCATTGTCGATGACCTCTAAGAAACATCATAGTGCTGCTATCTTTGAAATAACAACAGAAACTTCACTGCTGCAAGTAGCGCTTCACTGCTTACAAATAATAATAATTACATTTATTGCGTAAGTTACAAAAGATCTTGTTGCAATTGCGTTTGATCTCAAGCAACAGACAATAACATACAAATAGTTATATTTTAAGTAAAAAATACAAAAACTAGAAAACAACAAGCAATGTCTAGGTATCATCATGTACTTTGGAGGAGCATAAAACTGCCAGCATATACATACAACACCACATAATACATGAACTTTTCTTGAAGACAAAATAGCTTTTAATTTTAAACTTATTAATGTAAAAAGAAATATCAATATAATCTTAATTTAATATTAATAAATTACGAATTCCTCTTCCATACTAATGGTTATCATATATTTTGACAAATATTGTTTCTTATTTGAATGAAACTTTCACATTCCATATAAAAATGGAGCAAATTATCAACTGATGAACTTTTTAAACATAATTTACAACGAGATTCTGGGTTAAAAATAAACCTGGTTTTATTAACTAATAGTCTCATTACTTTTTTAGAGTACAGTCTCAACTGACCCTAAGCCTAAGGCCTAAAGTATATGACTATTAGAATCTTAATAATTTTATTTAAAACCCAGTTTTATGAACACTAATATGTCCGTAATTTAAGTTAATGGTTGAATTGATTACAAAACATTGATATCTTTAGATAAAGACGGTTCCGAAAGGCAGCTAACTTCAAATTAAAAGACTTGAAGTTAAGACCTGATACAGTTTCTGGGTCGGGGTATTCCAAAAGATATTCTTTTCCTATTACTGTAAGGTATCTCCATAATTCATTCACCCAGTTAACATTCTCTTAGTGTCTTAAGACGGCGAAATACAATTTAAGGCAATTGATCATAAGATATAACCAAAATTTGTTGTCCACCCATCATCTTAGAGAAAATTTTAAATTGCAAATGAATAAGGCCATTTTCAAGATAAGGCGTTAGGTTTTTTTTTTCTGGGAGGTTCAGTAAAGTTTAAAAAATTTTAATTGCCCTCTTTTAACTATATCGGGCTCCAAATTTCCACCAAGTACAGCAATCAAATAGGTAACACTGCAATCTCCAATTGTTAGAATTACTCTGACAATGCATTTGCAGGACTGAAGATTAGCCGCAGAGCACTTACGACAAAAATGGATTTGATATACGCTTGTTGTACTACATGACTGTAGTCTACTACACACGACTACCTTGCAGAAGTTACACACACGCCTCTCGCCATACTAGAGGATAACCTTCAAGCCTCTACAACTCTAGATTACCTCCCAAATTTTTCGTGCCGAAAAATTCTCCAGGAGAGAGGATAATGTGATGGATGCCAGAAGTATAAAAATATATTTAATTTGAAATTATCAAATTATGAAGAAAATGTAACATTCGTTGGCAAAAGGGACTATTCAGGTAGAAGACCACGGTTGTCTTTTAGAGTTCGTTCATAGAACTCGGTTAGCATTGTCTACCTCTTCTCACAGGAGAGGATTTGATCTCTGAAAGGAAGGCATTCTTTCAATAACAGTCTGCATTCTGCTTTCAAACAAGAACAGTCTGAAATAAACATTCAATCAGGACACTTGTCTTTCGCTCTCTTAGCATCAGTGCCAGCCATACATAAGAGTCTAGTATCTCTATATTAATAAGCATATTACTTTGTTATTGAATAGTATTTAAATATCTTTAAAGATAATATATTTAAATTAATCTACCAGTGTTTTCTAATCATTCTTATTACTTCTCTTCTCTTTGAACAAACTCACAAGCCGCCCATACACTAAACCGCTCACTACTTTACTACTACACTACTACAACACATCAATCACATTTCATTGGTGCCAGCTATTTAGGATATTATCCACCAGAATCCGCAAATTAACAAGTACGTATAATTTTCAATTTACTAATTAAACAAATTATCCATCAGATAATTTTATTGCTTTTTCAATTATTTTCTCATCGGAAATATCTTAAATATTTCCCATAATTGAATTTTCTATTGAATTTCATTTTTAAATTTTTGTATTTGTACCACTGTACCCCAATACCGTGTGTATTTTGAATTTATGAGTGCTCTTAATAGATCGCCAATTGTAAAAATATTAAGGGACCATAAACTCTCTCAAAAGGGCAACTTAAATCAGTTACGCAGACGCCTTGAAAAATATAATCTTTCCCAAAGTAATTCTCTTGTTTCCAAAATGTATGAGATTAATGGACAAGATATGGGCATCGACGCTGCTATAGAATATTTACTTGCTAAATAGCAATTAGCCAATCCTCCTGCCACCCCGAGCAATCAACCTGCTAGCCCCCCAAGAAATTTACAATTAATCAATAGTTTACCTATCTTCGATGGCGAAAATTCAGCCAGTGTGTCTGATTTCCTAGATCAAATTAGCCATTGCGCTAGCCTTTCTGGCTGGGCGACGCTGCAAAATTATAAATACTAGCACTTAGGCTTTCAGGTTCTGCAACAATATTTTATGATAGGCAGAAAGCCGAATTACAACGCCAGGAAACAATTATAACGTAACCACTAATTTCAGAGCGACTTCTAGCCTGATTTCGTAAGGAGAAAACTCCTCTAGTCCTCTTACAGCAAATGACTAATGTTCAGTCTCTTCCCACAGAGTCTCCTGAAACCTTCGCGGATAGAATTAGACATATCCAGTCAGCCATTAGTATAAAAGCTCAAGCTAACCCACTCGAGGCCTTACAAACTATTGTAGACAAACTGGCCACTGATGCGTTCCTGAAGTCACTTCCTCAACCGCTTCGAAATGAGGTACGAACAAAGCTACCTCAAAAACTAGATTAAGCACTTTCTTATGTCAATGCCTTAAAAGAAGTAAAGGCTTCGGAAACAAACCCTACAGTTTTTGCAGTCAGCTCGAAAACTTCAAATCCTCGCACCCCCCATCACCATTGCGTTTCTGCGGACAAATGCATTTTCACGCGGAATGCTCGCATCGAAATAAAAATCAGAAACCACCATTAAAACCTACTACCACTCGAAGAGTTTTTAATGTAGTAAAAAATAGGCCCTGCCGCTACTGTTCCGGTCCACAATTTGACGTGGACTGCACAAATAAATCCCGACAAAAACCACACACTAATTTTAGCAAAATGCCTAAGAATTTTAATATTCCTAGAAATTTTAGTCACAGAGTATATAGTAGTCGCTATAATAATAATAATAATAATAATAATTACAGTAACAATCATAATGCTCGAGTTAATAATTCGAATAATTCACGATTTAATTCTTATCCTGGTAGACCCCTGTATAATCAGAATAATAATAGTTATAAAGAAACTAGTAATAACCTCCAAAGTAGACCCACTTGCCTATTTTGTTCAAAATTTGGGCATACGGCACGTAATTGTTTCCAAATACAGCCAAAAAACGGTTAAGCCCACAGCCGCTCTCACGAACAGCTGATATTATGACCACGGCTCTTATATCTGCTTTCACCAATTCTGACAATTTGTTAGTAAATTTAAGAATTGGCAAAAAATGTATTCGTGCCCTTGAAGACATTGGTGCTAGTCACAGCCTAGTGGATTCCAGTTTTTATCGAAATAAGAATCTTCAGCAGCATTCCAACATTATTTTAAGTCCCTGACTAACCAGGTAATACCTAATTATAGCATCACGTTCCTTCATTTGCATGCGGACAATGTCGAAAATTCCAATTTTTCTGGCGAAAGCCATAAATTGAGTTTCGGAATTAAAAGGCAATTTCCAATTAATATTTGGTCGAGATGTCCTTACATTAAAGAGGGCAATCATTAATTTGCGCACCGTATCTAACACGTAATAAATTCAACATTCAATTTTTAAATAGCACTCAAGCGCACCAATTTAGTACTATTCGGTATGTACACTAAAAACCCTGCAACTATTCACAAAATTTCAGTGCCACCTCGCGCACACAATGCATAACACAACAATACATTGAAACTCTTGATATTATTCTCAATCTATCACACTTCTTAACTCTACATACTACGCCACATGTAAATGTTATATGTAAGAATTTTGTTATTGATATATTTAATTTTGTTGTTGTAATTATGGACATATTATTTTTGTTTCAGCACTGACAACTCTTGTATCACTAGTTATAAATTTATTCAACCATTTGATATTTGTAATTACTGCATTGTATATTACAATATTTTTAAATAATAATTTACAATTCATTTTATTTTGCAGAAACCAAAATGACCACGTGAATTTGTTTGATATTTTTGATATGTGATGATAATGATTTTTTTTTTTATTGTATTTAACTAATTAATTTTGTTTTTTTTTTTTTTTTAGTCCGCCTTAAAAGAAAATTGAATAATTTGCATTATATTTGTATTTTGTCGATCTTTTGATCCTTTTAATCTAACATTTTTATAATACTTAATTGTTTTCTTATATTGATAATTATGTTGAAGGTACCTAGAAAACGCAGCATAGCTAGAAACTGAATGACTAGACAAATGGCCCGAAACACGTGTACATACCCCACAAACTAGCTATTTCAATAACTAATTCGTAAAATATATCTTAGTTATAAGTCCAATAATGTTTTTATGTTAACTGTGAGAATTTAAATTTATATAACCACTCTTTTGCAGATCCAAACATCTTCATCAACTACACCATTGCATGTGTACGAATGTAATTGCATGCTTATGAATATAATTGCATGAATATTGCACGTTGGTTATAATTGCATGTTAGTTATAAGAATTTAAATTTAAGTATTTATAATTCTATTTCAACTTTCATAATGTTTTATGGCCATTAAGTTTCTAAATCTAATAAGGGAAGATTCTTCTCGACCGTTGCTTGTATGAAGGAAAAGGATCCTGTGAGTTTCGGTCTTTTTTTGAAAAAAATAAAAAAACTTAAATTCTTGCCAACGTTTCGACAAATATATTGTCTTTTTCAAGGCATAAAAATAAAAACTATTAAATAATCTTTAAAACACATCAAACTTGAAAACTTATGTATAATTTTGTAAATAAAAAGTAGAGAACACCTCAACAACACAGAGAATAGTGAACAAATAAACCAGGTTATTTGTCGAAACGTTGGAAAGAATTTAAGTTTTTTTATTTTTTTCTAAAAAAGACCGAAACTCACGATCCTTTTCCTTCAAATCTAATAAGTTTTTCGTTTATATAGAGTCACTTCAAGCATTCAAGAAGTAATGCATCCCTACAGCACCATCTCTCAGAAGCCTACATTGATCGCCTTGCCTACCCCTGCCAGTTACTTCTTCGTCAGCAACACTCTCACTCGCCAAGCAGTGTTCGCATGCCAGCCTGGTAATACCACCATTGAGCAACGCTCAATCACTCACGCAGCGTTCGCTCGTGTAGAAGACGTTTAAACTCCAGAGCAACACTCACACATTCACGCAGCGTTTGCACCAGAATAAGATGACTGTAGTCTACTACACACGACTACCTTGCAGAGGTTACACACGCGCCTCTCGCCATACCAGAGGATAACCTTCAACAAGCCTCTACAAACTCTAGATTACCTCCCAAATTTTTCGTGCCGAAAAATTCTCCAGGAGGGGGGATAATGTGATGGATGCCAGAAATATAAAAATATATTTAATTTGAAATTATCAAATTATGAAGAAAATGTAACATTCGCTGGCAAAAGGGACTATTCAGGTCTAAAACCACTATTGTCTTTTAGAGTTCGTACATAGAACTCGGTTAGCATTGTCTACCCCCTTCTCACAGGGGAGGATTTGAACTTTGAAGAGAACGCATTCCTTCAAGACAGTCTGAACCAGACATTCTACCGGTCAACATCAGTGCCAGCTTAAGCATTAACCTTAACTAAAATCGATCTAACTAGTTTCCACAATATATTAATAAGTTTATACATTCTTTGCAAATATCTTGTAGTTATTATTTTAATAGAATATATTTATTGTTAGCATTGGTGACTATTTATTTCTAACACTTCTCTCTCTTAAGGGGACCTTACACTTTCATTCGGAATGTCAGTTATCACTGAGAATGACATTCTGATTGATAATGTATGGTAGTGATTGATGGAATGACGGTTATCAGTGATGGATTTCTAGATATTTTGAAATCAGAATGTCATTCATGCCATCTGATGGGGAGACTGACATTCAGAATGAAGGTGTAGTGTTTGCGCGGCAATCTTTTTGTCAGTCTAGTCTCAACTTGCAATGGAGACGGTTGTTGCGCTAGGTAAGGAAACAGCAGAATCTGAGTGTGATGCTCAATTTGAGGATGCCAACAATCAAATACTTAAAACATTTATTGAAACATATGAAACACTTCCTGAGCTTTGGGATGTCTCATCCCCACTTTATGTGAACAAGAGTAAGAAAAATGCAGCATTATCAAAACTGCTAGTTTTGTACAAGATGATGAAGCCGAATGCTACTATTGCGGACGTGAGGAAGAAAATAAACACCTTGAGGTCAAACTGTCGCAGAGAATTAAATAAAATAAAAGCCTCGGTATTTTCAACAACAGACCGAGCAGTGGACAATCGTTTGTTGAAAACAGCTTGTTCAGATGTACATGTTTTCTGTGAATAAGGTTTCATTAAGTTTATGTTCAATGCGAAGGCTTCATCTCCAATAAAGACGAAAGGAAAATTCTGACTTGCGTTGGGCATAGGAGAGGGAGAAGGGAGGTTAAGCCCATTTTTCTGGTAAAGCTCTCCAAATTTCGAAAGAAAAAGCACTCCTCCATCCGATATTCGGCCATTTATACCAACGTCAACCATTATAAACTCTTTTTTGGCGTTTACTATTGCCAACAATACAATACCGTAAAATCCTTTGTAATTGTAGTAACTCGATCCTGAATTGGCAGGTCTCTTTATTGCAATATGTTTTCCATCTATACTGCCCACACAATTCCAAAATTTAAATTTATTTCCAAATTCCTTGGCAATGTCTTTCCACTGGTCACTTGTATCTGGCATCTGAAACAAATTTCTTATCCGTTAAACAGAATGTTTTTCGAACAGGGGTTTATATTACACATTTTATTTTTTTTATATGCTGACAAATTGATATAATCATTGTTCCAGGAAATGACTGAAACTTCAATCGAAAGTCATGATGAATCTCAAGCTACATCACTTTCTTCACTCAGGCAGCCATCAGACAAGAAACACAAGCCACTGGGACCAATTGCTAAACAAAATCAGTTACTGACCTTGGCGTGCCAATATTTATCCAACACAACAGGAACTGAATCAGAATCAGAAAAAAATCAGTATTTACAACTAGCCAAGGTTTGGGCAACCAAACTTGAGGGCCTTGACCCTATGCAGAGAAAGTTTGCTGAAAAAGCTATTAACCATGTGTTGTTTGAAGCTGGCTTGGGAACATTACACCGAAATTCGGTAAAAATCAACAGTGATTCGCATAATTTAAATTGCAATAGAAGTTTCAGTTCATTATCTGATATGAGTTCTAGTATTGAAATCCAACGTAATACCATTCCTGAGAATACCTATGCTGCATCCTTCTTTAGGTGTTATAGCCCTTTGTAAAAGGTGATATTCTGATTATAAAATACAGTTAACATTTAAATCTATATTTGTAGTAATTTACAAGGTGATTACATTTTTAATAATCCGCGTAGTTTTTTTCGCCTGCTTCAGTATTATTTTCAGCGGTGACCAATACAAAAAAAACACTGAATGTTTAAAATTGTAATTCACCTTACCTGTATGTAGTTTTGCAGAACGAAGATTAGTGTCTCGCATGTTTCCATTACAGTTTGAGAAATGGCTGAAGGAGACATAATAACCGTAAACTTCAAATCTTCAAATGATCTTCCAGTTGCTAAAAACCGCAAAGTCAATGCCAGTCTTTCTTGTACTGACAACGAATCTCTCATATATGTATCTTTCTTGGTTAAATATGGTTACACCATACAGAGTAACTTAATGAAGAGTTCTTCGTTCATACGAAAATAATTCTTGTAGTCATCTACAGCAGAAGTATCTGCATTTCTCGCAACAACTTCAAATGAGTGAATTTTTCCCGTTTCTGGTTCCATTCCTTTACCCAATGTTTTCGTTCAACCCTACTTCTTAAGGCTATGGCCATCATTATTGCTACACATGCCTTTTACTTCATTTCACTCTTTTTTTTCTCGATTGCCCAACACTATACAACACACTCAATGACAGTTCATTTTAAACTAAACTAAAATGCTCTCAATCAGAATGTCAGTCTGATTGGTAGGTGTAGCTTCCTTTAGGATTGCTACATTCTGAATGTGTCATTCAGAATGACATTCCGAATGAAAGTGTAAGGTCCCCTTTAAAACTTTCATACACACAAGCCCTTTACAAAGCCGCTCACGCCACAAGCTACTGCAACACATCACATCAATTACATTTCATATATTTTTGCCCTTATATTTAACTTGACTGTGATTAGCCATATCTCAGTGATTTAATGCAATTAATTTATAACTTTTCATTGAATTATAGCAAAATTTCATTGATTGTCGGAAAACAAAAAACACACATATCAGCCAAATAATTTTATAGTATAATTTTGTACGAATGAACGGAATAAATAGGAAAAATCAAGGCAACTGCAGAGCTCTCACTGGAAATGATTACTTGCAGAACCACCTTTACCGAATAGTGTTGCCGATGACCCTCTATGCACGCTGTGTAGAGGAGAAAGTATAACTGCAAAACACAGGACGCATGTCCTGCATTTATAAGATATAAGAAATAAATTCATACATAATGACGATGTTTACAATAAAAAATCCAAGCTTTATTATGGCGTAAAAAAACTAAAGAAAAAGTCACTGTAGCAATAATAATAGTCACTTTCTTTTCAGTGTGACAACTGTATTGTATTTTCTTTTTTGAGGATTGGTATAGTGACTATTTCACTACTAATGTTTATACAATTTCAGTGTAAAATTTATTAAAATTTAAACATGTTTCACAGGTATATCAACAACATTTTTTTAACTTTTGTGCATTTCGGCTGTATTAGGATGTGTGATAACACATTAATTCAAGCAGTTTGCAAGTCCGCTGAGAAATCATTTGTTATCGGGTTTCTTCAGTGTTATGGATGTCTAATCACTCAAAAATATCCATTATAATCACATCTGTAAACATCTTCCTAGGGAATTTCGATTTCGTTGTAAAAGAAATTGGCACCTATGGGACGAAATGTAATTTCTCCCACCAAATCAGAAGTAATACCTTTCTGGACAATCAAATAATTAATTTACACTAAATTTTCCAAAAGAACCACGCTCTGCAACCATTATTAAATTGGTAAGGGGTTCATAAATGAAATATGTCCTTACTGATATGAAGTATATATTTTAGTAAAAGAGCACATACAATACAAAAATGCTTGGCCTCAATTAATATTTATGAACACTCAGTCCCTCCTTAACTCTTAATACATCCTATTTCACTAATCGAACATTTCTCTGGGAATATAAACATTGGCCCTCAACAATAACCTCATTCCCTGATTATTTTATAAGGAATATAGACATATTTTGAGAATATGGAATATAGGAAATTCTTTTTTTCTTTTAAACATGCCCCCACATAAATGTGCCTGTAGTAATCAGAAGCATCAATGTCTTAAAGGAATTGGTGGAGCCGCGAATCAAGTATGAGATTTTGCTTTTTCCAGCAAAACTTCGCGAGGTAACCCAAGAAATGTTCCTCACGTCTACCACCACTAGCGTAGCCTCCGGAAGAGCATGATGGTGGTCCCGGGTAATATTCTGCTGCGGATAACGGTCATTAATTTTGCGGCTATTCTGTTTTCAACGGGTTCGAAATAAAATTTCTTTGTCTCCCTTTCAAAACAACCGAAAATTTATTGAACTCTTATTCCGGTTCCCCGGAAACTTGTCAAACTTGCTAGGTTTTTGTCATTTCTTTCCCTTATGTTAATAAATTATATCGTATCAAATATTTTGTTTAAATAATTATTTTTATAAATGAATCAAAATAATTTCCCTACTAACTTATTTCAATAATTTTTAATATTTTCATAATTAGTATCAATTTTTTAATATCAATGAATTACAATCAATACTCTGGACTTGCTTATGTAAACTTATAAAAATTATAAATGATACTAATAATAATTTTATTCTAGTAGATGAATGGTTAAAGGACTAGAAAAATGAGTAAATAAATGAGATAAAAACTCATTTTTCCCTGCTATCGTTCACCTAAGAAGAAAGTGAAGGCGCCAAGCAACATACCGCAAAATGGTGTGAAAACTGTTGCCTAGCGCAAAGAAATAATTTTTAATCATTTAATAGGGTTATTAGGATGAGATGAGAACAGTAAATCGATCGAACTATCGATGTTGTGTCGGTAATGTTAAAAGGCGGGAGCGGTGTCAGCCATGATTGTCCAACATAACTCTGAATTACCTCTTACACTACTCTTACCAACATTACCAAATCTCAAGTAGTTGACCACTTTCTGTATGTCTACACTACATACAAAGTGAATATAATACAAATTTTTGTAAACATTGACCCAAATGTTGACAAGATTGTGCCTGAAAGTAGATAATGTTATTGTGTCCCCCCCATCTTTGTTTATCCTTCTTTTGAACCGCTCAACTCAAAACTATAGTAATAATCATTTTCAAAACCCAAATTATCTTTGATTTCTTCTTCTGAAAAGGATAGATCTACAACATTAGAGTTTTTCAACGCAATCTACATCAATGCCCTTTTCCTTTAAATATTCTGACTTCACCCAAGTATTTGCAATTGATGCCCATTTGTTCAATACTTTGATTCACTAGATTTTGTTTTTTAATAATTGGTTCGCAACTACACAAAAAACCTAGAAATCCCTTTTCCTTCAACAGTTTTCTTTCAAAGTTAACAAAAAAAAAAAAAAACCTGTATCATACATATAGTAAAATTATTTAGATTTTTCAATCTTATGAGCTCATAACAATCGCAGTTTCCTTTACACTATGTATCCTTATTACTTTGCGTTCTCAACAGTACTTAACGTATTCCTATCCATTTATTTTTGTATAAGGAAATTTATCAGGAGGAATACTCCTTCTTATCCATATGCATAAGTAAAATGTACTTGTCTGAATTAATGAGAAAAATATTATAAAAAGAATGGAAAATTATTTATAAGTAAATTATAAAGTATATTTATAGGTTAGAGCACTAATGAAAAGTTTTCCTTACCAGGTTAAACCAGCACTGGACGTTTGTATACTACCATTATACTAAACCTTGCTTGGGTTAAAAAGACGATATAAATTAATAATTTTGTGGTGATCTCAGTGAAGTCACTGTATACACACAGAGGTACAAACAAAAAATGGACTTTTGCACCACATTCTTAGAATAACAAGAATAGCAGAGTGACAATTTTTTATTTAGATAATCTGGTAGTGTTTTCAAACTTCGTATTTTAACTTTTGTTTTACATTTTGACTTTCTTTCTATTACCAAATAAAGAGATACACAACTCGAATTTTTTAGAGATGCTGCAATGGGGCCACAATTAATTAATCCTGGATGTAATAATGTAAAAAGTGAAATTCTGTCTTCGAAAACCAAATAGATTCAATTGCACTCTGAACTTCCCAATTATAAAAATGTAAACATAAATTTGAAGCCAACATATTCACTTGGCGTTTAAATTTTCCAGCTCAATATAAATTCCAATTGAAAAACCTTATTTCTAATTTGTTGTTTTAAAGTTTAATTCATATTAATGACTTCTTAAAAATATTCCCATTACAGCCATGTCATATGAAACACAATGCTTAGCATCCAATTCATTAAAGGCCATCAATTAAAGCATGATTAAATATTTATTAGACATTATTCCCAAATTACATTGGCAGGAAATCATCTGGCCTAGTGATATATGGTACCTATATATTGATCCTCATTATGTACCAAATATCCCAGCATCAGCATTTACGTTAGGTTAAATAAGCTGATTGAAATATCTTTGAATATAATCTCACATCCCACTGGCCTAATATGTTATAATAAACGCTCCTCATAGGCCTTTCATTATATACCAAATAACTCTTTCAACTAATATTTGAAATATAGGTTAACTTAGGTCCCCATAATATATACCAAATATCCAGCATCAGAAATTTACATTACAAAATAGGTTAAATAAGCTGATTGAAATATTTTCAAAAGATGGAAAATTATTTGAAAATAATCCTCAAATTCACCTGACATTTAGTTAATTCTATATACAATTAAGTATCAAACCAACTTTGGCAACAACACTAACTAGAGCAAAAAGAGTACACTAATCAACCAACACCAATATGTAAGATCTTTCTACTTTAAAACACGATTGCCAAACTATTAGTTCCTACCGCTGGCCACTCTGATCGCTAACATAATTTTATACAAATTAAGTTTTGTTATATAAAATTATAAAACATGAAAAATAAAAGTAAGAAAATTGGTTTTTCAATATTTTGGTTTAAATTTCTGAGAATCTATTTTTTTTCTTGTTAATTCTAATTACTTATAAAAATACAAATTTTATCTAGTCACAATTTAAATTTTAAATAAATGAATGATGGTTTTTTCGTCATACTTATAAAAGATCATTTTCTCTTGAAAATTGTTGTTGTCACCCAGATAAAAGAAATATAACTTATCTGTAAAGTTTATTCTGACTCGAAATCAGTGATGCCAGGTGTAGGGGAAAATCCTTTTTGTAGAGAGATTTAAGATAATAAAGGGATTGAGGGATTTTTCTTTGAAAATGTGTAAAACGTAGGCAATATTCACAGTGCTTTAATTTTTTGAAATTCAATTTTTCTCTGCTTGGTCATCTATATGTTTCAACATGAGCATGGGTAAGTGGTATTGCAACATAGTCACATGGAGTAAGTTAATGTTCAGACATATTGGAAAGTTGGAATTAATTTGTTTATCGTTGCCACACTCGAATGCAGATATAAAGAGAATTTTCTTCATGGTTAATGATATCAAAAAAACAATTAAATTCTGGAGTTGTGGCAGCTTTCATTCGCATCAAATTGGATATGAAGATGCAAGAAAGTTGTGTACTGATTATCCAGTGACGGACCAAATGCTGAAATTGTTTAATGACAGTTTAATATACAAATTAAAAAAATGAATTTATGAGAAATGTTTCAAATAAAAGTTGTAGGTAGCTCTTTTTATATATAGTTAATATTTCAAGTTCACACAAATGGAGCTGTTTCGAGAAAATCACAGAAAATTGAAAAAAACCATTCAGTAAAGTGGCATTTCCGGTTAATGGATTTTGCCTGAAATCGTCGTGGTGGTAGTATCTTAACGGAATACTGAGTTGGGGCTTCCTCTAACTTTTCGTTTTTGAGATTTTTTTTTTATACACTTCCACACAGACCATTTTCTAAAAACCACATTTTTGGACTCAGCGGACCTCAAACGTGTATCCTGTGAGAACTCAATTTCGAAAATCTGGCATGTTTGCAATACTTTCTAGAAAGTAAAAATTGGTACTAAATAATTAACAAAATCGCTGTCGATTGGAAAACTCACTTTGGACTGCTATCAAACGAATATTAAAATGTTAACCAACTTCCTTCTCTAATTCGTTCTCCTGACAATTTCTGAGTTGAATGCTAAATCAGACGAAGAAAATAATAATTATTTACAACTCTCCTTTCACCTCTCTTCATAACACATTGACATTCAATACTTAGACCACACCAAAGGGATTAACAATGATCTAGAACATCTTTACCTTTTTCACTTTCTTCCAATGCATTTTCACTTACTCAAATCAAACATTATTCCCAATCTCCCTCAGAAAAAATAAACCCTAATTAAACACAAAACCTTCACCAACTACCCAAAAAAGCAATAGTTGTTCTTATTAACATATACAATTTTATTCTAAGAACTATCTACTATCCTATGCTCTGGAAATTCTCTACACTATCAACCTTCTTCCTGCCGTTCCCATTAACCTTCTTTCTATTCTATGAAAGTCTCCTCAAATCCTTTTATCTAAATTTATAATTGTTTCAATTTCTGGTTAAAATTTAAATTTAGAATGTCTGCAATCTAATAAGACTTGCCCAAAATGAAAGCTTAATTGACTTTAGTTAGTAAAATTTTATGCTTAATAACAGACATTTATATTTATCGATAAGAAAATAGTGCGGATAAAAGGAACTTTTCAAGCGTTGGTAACTAATTTTTATTTAAAATAATCAGTATAATAATTTACAGAGATGTAACACATTCTTTGCAGGGACTGTAACCAACATTATTATATTTATTTATTGATGATAATTTTACTTCTTTTTTTAATCTAGATACTGAACAACTTAAAGTTATCATGCCCATGAGGAAAACAATAATAAATAATACAATAACAAATTGTAAAAAATTTGTTAAAGATAATTGTTGTGTTGAATGATTATTTATTTTACTGATAGCTAAGTCATTGTTTGACTGTAAGATTTGTTTGTCTTCCTTTCCAAAAAGTACATTATTCAGTAATAAAATATGCATATTAGTTCCTCTCTTGTATTGATCCATTGCTGTTGTAACGTTATTTTGTTCTTGCAAGCTCCTTTTTAATCTCTGTTTATTATTCAATAAATTTATTGAATATATACATTGTATGTACCAAATTTTTGAATTATATTGCTGTAATTAAAATAATTAATTGTATTTAATTTAGTAAAATAAGTAAAGAATTTTTTATTAATTGAATATTAAACATTTAATTTTTTTTTTCAAGGCGCGTCAACATCTATGGTCATTGGCGTCCAGGGCCTACTCACTGAGTGCACTGCCTCCCTCTGGACAGTGTTCTCTTGTTATACAATATGACAAAAAATAAAATTAAATATATAAAAATAAAAACATCGTCACTCTATTGTTAATCATTAGTTATATTCTTCTTGAGGTATGGAGCGGCGGTATAGGATTGTATGGCTGTGTTGTGTGCGCTGATCTCAATTAAATACATTCAAAAGAATATTATCGATAATTCTTAAAAAAATAATGCACGCCATATCTGAATTTAAGTAAAAATTACATTTAAAAAACCATGTTACCCACATAGCACGACTAACAGCAACATTAAACCTAAGTGTTAATAGTTACTTTATTTCTTCTACCTCATTGTATTGGTTTTAGTGAAGCGAACAGTCCATTTTGGATTATGTATGTATGTAAAACCTCTACTCAAAAAGCACCGCTGAAGAAGGCTATTATCAACAACCCAGAGCTTAAGCTCTTATTTATTGTAAGGAACTGACTATTCCCTTGAATAATTAAAAAAAAAAATTCGGTTAGATCAACTTTTTTACAACTAACTCTATAGACGAATGCGTATGTTAGAAATGCAGAGACTTCAACCGTATAGAATGTTCTTTTCTAATGTTTAATTTTAACGCATTAATTAGGACATAAACTATTTATTCGGAAAGAATATCATAAAATTTTAATGTTTGTGTCACACAACGGGATCTACAGCCTTAAATCCTTTGGCTAGGATATCATGACCCTATAAACAGTGGCTGCTGATCCATTCACAATTCGCATGTGAAACCCTAAAAAAAATTTAGTCAAAATGTACATTCTTACTATGAACTATTTCTCTTGGCTGATTTGTGAAAATTTCTACTAGTTAAGGTGAATTCTTGTTTTTCAAATCTTGACTGGAGCGTTACTTGTACTCTAATTGCACAAGAACCTTTGGGCGACATAACACACAGGAGGGGAGGGTCAGAAGGACTGAAGAGGAAAGTAGTTGCGGGGTGAAGAGGGAAAGTGTTCACCCAGAGGTGAAGTTGTTCGTGTCCGAGATTGTTCCCACAAATTTTTTTATTATAAATTTTTAATTTTTTTTATTTTGTATAAATTTTTTTATATTTTTTGTTATTTTATTAGTATCTTATTTATCTTATATTATCTTTGTATATCGAACATCAATCGCCAGAGCAGTCTTTTTATACAGGGCTAAGCGCCATAGAATAGCTGAATAGCCGAAGCCTGGCGTAGGAAAAAATTTATGTATACTATTTCAGGAATGTTGAGTTTTTGAGAATCCGGACTGGCTGGTCAAATATTTCAGTTTTAAGAAAAATGTCTTTTTCGAAGTAAACAAATTGAATTCCTCTAATCTTAGAAACATTTCTACTTGTGAAAGTTCTATTTTAGAAACTTCTAAAAATAGTTTCATATTATTAAAATTTGCCAATGGAAACGACATAATACATTTTTATCTTAAACCACTTTCATATTTCCCGGCCAATTCATATTTAACTGCGATCTAGGAAAACTGAATTGTGATAGTGTAAACTTTTCTTCTATGTATGAGGTTTATCTGTTTATTGAATGAGTAATGATTTAAACATACATATATACTGACACATCTTTCTAACTTTGATTCTCCAGATAATAATTTTATATTTTATTTCCTGATAGTTTGTTTATAATCCAGTAGGGGTAAACTACTACATAAATTTATTTTCATAACTTTCTTTGCACTTGATTATCACAACAGCAATTAAATAGCCTGTGACACAAAGTCAGAAATGGCCAATACACCCCTATGAACCTCCTATGATTTATTTAATGCAAATAAATAATGACCGAATAAAGCGTCTTTTTAACAAAAGTATAATGTCAAAATGTTATTTTTATTTATTTAGAACATATTGTACAACCGAGTTGATGACGTAAAGTCAAAAAGGGCCAATAGTTAATGTGCTAGTTATGAAGTGAGAAAGTGAGTAGTGGGGAGAGAGTTCCCTAGGCGAATGAGCGGTGGGGGAAGAAAGTGTGCACTGGAGTGCTGGAGTGGGGCCTTTGCTCTGGAGGGCGAGAAGATACAGAGCGATATAGTAGACCGACCGCAACTGTATAAGCTGAGCCCGCTAAGAGGACGAAAAGACGAAAATAGGAGCGATTCAGGCTCAGGATCCGCCATCATCTGTCTGGCCGCTAGGAAGTACCACTGCAAGTCGGGACGAGGCTCGAAAGGTACTGTGTGTGGTGGAAGTGGGGTCACCCTGTTCTCTCCCCTTGTAACAACCCAAAAAAAGGAAACTGTTTGAAAACAGAACGAGAACTAATAGAGACGCTAGATATCCTAATTTTCAATTTTTGTAAATAACATTAGAGATAAGCTAGGGTAAGTTAGATATTAAGTTAGGCTAAGTAAGAAGGAATTTTTTTTTTTTTTAATTTAAGGCGTCTCAACATCTGTGGTCATTTGCGCCCGGAGCCTCAGGTGTTCACCAGTTACAGACTCAGTGCACTGCCGGCCTCCGGACAGTGTTCTCCCGTTACAGACAACACTGTCCACCACCGGACAGTGAGCTGTAGGGGCTCCTAGGAAGAGAAAATCTAAGGGCAGCACGGCAGTAAGAAGGAATTATTTTTGTTTTTGTGTTATGTATTTATTTATTTTTTTTAATTGTCTCATTTGAATTGTAGGAGGTTAGAAAAGGTAGCGTTGTTTATATTTGGGGCAGAAGTACCCTTAATTTTGAGTTCAAGTTAGAGGTAGTGGTCATTCGCAGTCTGACCGCTCTCTTTAATTTTTTTTTTTTGTCAAAACCACCTAATTGCCCCACCTCCCTCTTCCCAACATTATTAACGTTACAAGCCTTCTTTTTAAAATTTTAATTATGGCTGTGCGTATAGAACTTATACAACTTTAGATAAATTTAGATATCAAATACAAATTAAAAATTAAGTTAGACCAAAATATTAGCTTGATCTGGTTTAATTAAGCAATTGTGATGTGAGTTAAGTTTTCGTATATTGTTTCCCTTACAGCTTTTTTCGAAGTTTAACTGGAAGTCTTTTGGTTGAAATCCAGGAGTATTTGATTCTACAGAATATCTATCTGAATGTTCGCTTTAAATCAATTCAAATTTTATTTAAATACTTGAATGTGCAGTACTACTTAACTAAGTTAAATTTTAATTTACTGCTTATTTGTGAACATCCACTTTCATTGGCCACGAGCCGCCACTGCCTATAAATTATCTCAATACGTAAAAGTGATGACAAACTCATTAACGTTGAAGTCACTTTTCATTCGAGCAGAATCAGTAATGGGCTTCACCTTACGAATATTCTATTCTTAAACAAAATTGTGCAAAATTTCTATTATCCAAAAATCAGTCCAAAATATTTTAAATTTTTAAAAATTCATAGTTTCTTTTTAGATTTTAAATTCATTTGTGATTTTAGAGATTATATGAAAGAAGAATCGTCATTAGTAGATCGATATCTGATACAAGTGACGAAAAAAGATAATATTTTTCATTAACAAAATATTATCTCGATGAGTCCGAACTATCAAAAGAATCAATTAGCCAGATTATTGAAGGCATTCTATAAAATGTCCGCTGGTCTACATAACTAATAAATCCGATTCTGTCTGCATTACTAATAATCCTACAAGTATGTAAATATATTGGCTATTATTATATGACACTTACACTGAAAAGCGGTGTAGCATCGAAAAAAAAGCCATCACAATTTTTCCGATTATTTCCTATGGAGTTGTCAAATAAAATGAAACAACTTCCTTGGCTTATGGTAGCATTGAAGTATCTGTTGTAAAATACCTTTTGTACAGAATCAACATCGTTTCTATCCTGCAAAATATGACCAAATTTATTATTATAATATTATTTTATTCATAACAAATGCACAAAGAAAATAAAGTAAATGCTATTTTAACAGAAAAATTCCTTTTTCTTTTTTAATAGAAATTTCCAGAAAGTAGAATAATTGAGAGACTTTAATACAACTTATTCTCATTCAAGTCAAAATATCTGAAAAAGATAGGCAGCAATCCATGTAGGGACAATACTTATTAACCTTATTAAAATTCACCTTGGAAAGTTTTTCTTTTTTTTTTCTTTGATATTGACCATAATCATAACGAAAATATATATTAAATATACCTAATTATATTCAGTTTCAATAAATGGAAAATAAAATTAAAATATACAGCACTCTTTAACTTGGGAATGAATCCGTCTGCCGGAAATAATATGCTCATTCAAACCATACACAAAAGAAAAACTGGGGTGAAACACTCACGCAACTTTCTCTTACTGCAAACTTGGAATTTTGGCAACACATTGGAGGCTAGAATCTTATAATTTATAATAGAAATTGTACATTAAAGGAAATTCATTTCTTTCTTTTTAAAGTAATTTGTCATGTACCTTAGTAACAACCACATCTCCCCTAGAACACCTCTTAAATAGATATATCGGGAAAAATGTTACAAACTAATGTTCTAGCTCTTTTTATGATTAGTTGATACACAAAATTTAAAGAAAATTGTTGAAGCCCTTTTCAAGAAAATCACAAAAACTGAAAAATCTATTCAGCGTTATTTAAAAAAATCGTGTGTTTTTATGTTAATATAATAAAACTAACTTGAAGGAGGTGAAACTCCTAAAAGTTGAACACTCTTCTATAAAGTGGAAAACATCCTCCGTAGCCCGGGGAGCTATACGCAAACACAAATCGATCTGTTCACTAAGGTTTGGCGCGGGTATGTGGCGTCACCATCGCCCACCCTTCGGGGTGCAATCACAGCCTCTGGCTCTCCAGGTTGGGGAATCCCTCACCCCACTTAATCCAATCCTGATCCTTTCCCCTTGCAGGGCTGCCTGTAAGTATCCTGGGTTACTGAACCCCTGTACTTGAGGCAATGGACAGGAATCAGTAGATTGAATCTGTAGATCCATCGGGCGTGCGTTCGTTAGAGTTGAAAAACTGAACTACAGGCGCAAGTTAGATTCCGAGCCAATTGCTTGCAATTGAGGTAGGATTCGTAGTGGTCGTGGTTTAACCAATAACTCCAATGACCGAGGTCATGAGTTGAGCGAGTGGAGACTCGCAATATACCCGGAGCCAGCCCGTAGCTGGAAGCGCGTTTGCTGGGTGTGCGCGGTTTACCATAGCCTACTAGGGAGTGCCTTCTCTAGCTTCTGGAAATGGAGTGTCCCACTTTGTGACCACTTATGTGGGATCACTTTGCGTGCTGGTTGAGCGTATCTCAATCTGCCCTTACATGGGTCAAGCGGGGGAGTGCCTGGTTCGGCACTTCTGCCATGGCGAGATATTGCACTAACAGTCTCTCCATGGCGGTGACATCCTTCTCTTGTTAAACGACCCCTTTGCTTGCAACGGGGGGATTGGTAAACCCCAAGAGGGTAGGTACGGTCCTTAAACTACCCCCGAGTACCAGAGGGAAACGGGTATACAAGGGAAGAATGCCCACTAAGGTGTTCTTAACTAAGATACAACAGCTCACCCCTAAATTTGAAAAGCCAGCTAAGATCTGCCAAAGAGGCCATCTCTATTATTTTTATATAAATAAAAAATCATTAGATCGATGTCTAATTACTTATACGAAAGTAAGTGGGTGGATAGTAACGAAGCCCACCTCAAAGACTCCTCCTAATGACTGGAAATGACCATTGATCATTATAGTCTTTGATAAAATAATCTTTCCAAGGACTGATGTTATTTAAGAAAACATTAACGGACAACCATATGTAAATATATTTTTGATGATTTTTTTTTTTTTAATCTAAGGAGCGTCAACATCTATGATCATTAGCGCCTTCCCAGTGCACTGCCGGCCGCCTCTGGACAGTTTTCTCTCGCTACAGACAACTCTGTCCATCACCGAGCAGTGAGTTGTAGAGGCTCTTATGAAGAAAAAATCTAAGGACAGCACTGGACTCGAACCTCCGCTTAAGAGTCCAACGCGCTAACCACTTAGCTAATTCCTCCCCTTTGATGATTTAAATGATATTTTAATGCGTCTATGATAATCATCACGATAGATGTCTACATACTCACAATAATTTTTAAAGAATACTGTAAATCAGGAGTTTCCATTAGACAACCAAATTCCTTTTTATCTGGATTATATTTTGGAATATATCCATTTTTACCAGAACACAAATAACATTTCTCTATATTCAAACTTATATCTTCTTGAGATGGCACCACAGCAATTATTCCATGCACATAATCACCTGAAATAAATTTGGTTAAAAATTATATGAATAATCGTTTTGAACAAGCTTAAGTGGTTTTCTGAGGACTTAACGGGAACTGATAAGTGTTAATTGAATGCGTATCTACTTTTGTAATTGTTGAGGAATGAGGTTTGAATTTCTTTTTTTTTGTGTGTTGATAATTATGCAAGAACAAATATAAAGATTGTAGTGTGTGAAAAATAATTTCTGAATCAAGGGGAAAAATTATTCATTATTTCTATTCACCTGGTTGAAAAACAGAAGTATCATCAATTGACGCTCCTCCCTTAATCAGCTGGAAATCTGTATCAAGTGTATATTTGTGGAGAACAGGATCACCTATTTGTTGAAACTGTATATCAAGAGTGTAGGATACAGGATCTCTAGGAGTACATACTTCAACACTGTTTGTACAGATGCATGGTATTAAAGTAATTTCGTATCTACCGCTATAGTCAACGCTCTGTAAGGATAAAATATTAAAATAAAAATGAAATTATTAATTTCCAAATTTAAATTATGGATTAGTAGGTAATTTATATAAAAATAACTACATTTAACTACTATGAAATGGTTTTATAACAAGAAATAAAAGTCCATTAGACTTCGTCCGGAAACGCTTCGTTATCGAGTTAAACACGAAAATAACTCGAAAATCCTGGTTTTTTCCTACATTTTCAAATTTCTTTAAAAAACATCTAACTCGCTAACGAAGCTTTTCCGGTTAATATCCAGAAGACCTTTTTCTTTCTTTGACCCAAGGAGTCAATTCCTGAAGTTATATTATTTAATCCTAGGACCGCCTGCATATATGGAAGAAGTAGCATGAAAGACATTTATTCATGAACTTTTCCGCACTAAGGAATGAGATTATTTATTGTCAGTACTATGCAAATTTTCGTGAACTTCCCCCTCCACAATTATTCAGTAGATTTATTAGTAGTACCGCATTTATTTATTTATTAGTACCGCAACATCGGAGAAAAATTTCCATGATTGTTCAACCGATCCACTATCCGACAAATTACTTAGCAATGTTAATGTTAACTGAAGATCTGGTTTGTCCAAGTTTACTACTTTGCTGGCTTGACTGAAAAATTTTAAAACTGCAAATTAGTACAACAAGATTTAGTACTCCTAATATAGAATTTTAATAAAAAGGTAATGGCATACCTTCCAGGAATTTCGTAAATGTAAAAGCCTATGAATTTAGGTTTAGTTTTGAAGTAAACAACCAATGAACCATTTGAAGAAATGTACATATTAGTAGCTGATAGATGGACTTCATATGTATTCACTTCTTGGTCCATCATGTCCCCTTTAATCATAGAGGATGTTTTATAGCTAAATTTCAGTCTAAAAATAAAATAAAGATATCCTAAAAACTTATATTAATAATAAGAATACAATTTAATGACAAAGTAAATAAAATTTCTGATTTCATATATATAGCTCATCAGTCAACTAATTAATCATTATAAGGATTAAAAAAATGTGTTTACAATACACTGTTCAATCAACAGAAATATTCATTTTTCTTTTGTTAGAATTTGCATATTTTTTAAGATTAATCCTTGTTTCTAAACCTCCAAGCCGCTGAAGTACAATGAATAGTCCATTGAAACTAAGATCCGCTCTATGATACTACAATGCTCAAAACTGCCGAATTCCATAATGGAACTAATAATTAGCATAAATAATTTAACGAAAGCCAGTCGTTGTCAATTGCCTAGACACTCGCCTTTACTGCAAGAGTTCTGGGTGTGATTCCTCAACGGTATAGTCCCAGAATAGAGAGCAAAGTAGAATTATGTGAATAGTTAGATAGTAAGACGTTATAAGGTGAATCTAGAGAAATCGTATCATAACCGCCACAATTCAAAATATGTCGATTTTCTTGTGAGAATGATGGGTAATATTGTGAAAGTCAGAGACATGTCAGTGATAACGTGAAATCATTGAAAATTAAAATATATGTATGTAATATGAATTCATTTGATTTCATTAGCCTAGAGATGGAGGTCTAATTAAATATAATTATATAAGTATGTAATGTACGTATGTATGCGTATAGGTATGTATATATGTGAATCTATGTATGTGTACGTATGTGACATGTATATATACCTTCGCAAGAAAAGTGACACAACTCAAAATGTTGAAAAACTAGTGAGTGTGGGTAGATGTAGTTCGTTATGTCAAAACGACACAACTCATAGTTTGGTTAGACTTGTGTCGCTTTACCATTTGGATTTCTTCGCTCGCCATCCATCAGATAAAACGTCAGTAATGTGTCTGCAGCTGGAGTGATAAATGCATTAGGTTATTGCCAAGTACGCCATATCTTAAGTTGTGGCGGTTTACGTCATCGGTTCTCACAAGAAAAACGATACATTTTGAGTTGTGGCGGTTATGATACGATTTCTCTAGATTCACTTCATATCGTCTTACTATCTATTCACATAATTACTAACTATTCACATAATTTTAGTTTTGAGTTGTGACATTTTACTTCTTATAAACTGAAACACTTACTAAGTTGTGATCAGATTATAATTATTCCATACTTGTGGTTTCTGTTTATTATTATTGGGATAATATTTCCATAATGAGTTCACGCAATTACTTAATTTTGAAATTAGCCAAGAAGTTGGTGGAAGGACCCTCGGAGGAACAATCATTGCCACAAAATAATACGATTGCTCCTGTAAAGAAGAAATGTGAACATTGGGCCCTTATAGGAAGATCAGACGGCACAGGTGCTTGCTTTGCTCACTCCACAAAAACGTCAGGCTATGAGGCAACAGATACTCAAACAGAAGAACATCATTTACGCAGTAAAGTGTCTGAAAATGAAAATACAATTGAGAATACTCATGAATCAGAATTGCAATTAGCGAAGAATTTGATGATTCTAGGTGCAGACCCAGACATCATACACAACCGAAAATACAAACAAAAAAAGAGATTTAGACGCAGACAGCTTTTCTAGGACTTCCGAGAGTTCAAATGGTGTTATAGAAGGCATACTCGAAGAAAAGAACGAAAAACAAATTGCACATCCCAGACAAAGACCCTTTCACTTTGAAGTACAAACTTTCGTACCAAGAGAGTAACCCCTTCAAGAAGATTGTTGTCCAGCCTGGGAAACAGAACAAGTTACAACAACAAGGATGTATGAGGGAAAACACAGGCATTCGTAAAACTATGCTCTAAGATCAACAATCCTCACAACGACTTCCCACTGCTGAAACTAACAAAGCAAATTTGCTGTACTTGCTGAGCAAGGAACATAAGTATTCTGTATTGCTTTATTTGATAGAATAATATATTTAAATGCATTTTCAAATAAAATATTCAATTAAATGCAGTTGCAAATTGGGATACCTGCAAAATTTCCTTCACTGATCAATGACAAAATTTTCAGCAAAAACGACATAAATCAAATCAATAAATTTTTCATTTTTACTTTCTTTTACTCCTAGTAAGAGGAAGTATTGTAATCGTGTCAAATTTTCGATATCGAGTTTTCACCAGAAATATCCGTTTTGAGGTCCCCTGAGTCCAAAAAAGTGGTTCTTAGCAAATGGTCTGTGTGTGTGTGTCCGCGTGGCGCGCGCGCGTGTGTGTGTGTGTATGTATGTGAACAGCATAGCTCAAAACGAAAACAAATCGTAGAAAGTTGAATTTGATATCCATTTTAGGGTCACCATGGATCTGACTGTACGTTATCTGTCCAATTCCTCAACCGGAAGTACCACTTACTAGTTGGATTTTTTACTTTTTTGCGATTTTCTCAAAAATGGCTCAGACGATTTTCTTTAAACTTAGTACATCAACCACACATACAAAGAGCTACAACTTTTATTTGAAACATTTCTCCAGGAAAATGCATTTAAGGGCACTTTTTGGGGTTTTTCATCTAAAGTGCTATTTCAGTTTATTAGATAATTCTGTCATCTAAATAATGTTGATTAAAATTAAATATGTTGTTGAAATTCCGAGTTTGAAAAAATCGGATAACCGGAAGTGCGTTTACTTTACCACTTTACTGAATGATTTTTTTTCCCTTTTTCGCAATTTTCTCAAAAATGGCCAGACGATTTTCTTGAAACTTAGTATATAAACTAAACATGGAATAATCTACAATTTTTATTTGAAACATTACTCTGGAAAAATTTATTTAAGGGCACTTTTAGGAGAGGGGAGGGGTTATATTTTTCTCTAAAGTGCTATCACAGTTGTTGTGGTGGTTGGTTCCGCAGAGCTGGAAAGCATCAGAGACATTTTCCGTGGTAGCCTTGCTTCATTTTGTGGTCATCGACCGGTTTCGGGCGTTCGCCCATCTTCAGGATGCGTTTTTCAGACAGTGTGACAACACAGACTTTTCACGGAGTGTGAAAACTAAGTTTGCTCTGTGCAAGTCTGTGTTGTCACACTGTCTGAAAAACGCATCCTGAAGATGGGCGAACGCCCGAAACCGGTCGATGACCACAAAATGAAGCAGGCTACCACGGAAAATGTCTCTGATGCTATCACAGTTGATTATACAATAATATCACAATTGTATCATCCAAACAAAATTAATTAGAAATAAATACATGGCCAAAATTCCGAGTTTCAAGAAAATTAGTAAACCGGAAGTGCGCTTTTACTGAACAGTGTTTTCGGTTTTCGACGAATCTCATTAAAGTTGGTACACAAACTATAAAAGCTGTCAATTATAATTTGGAGAACTGGAGTAAGAGAAAGTTGTGTGAGTGTTTCACACCAGATTTTTTTGTATTAAAGGAATTGACAACATGGATTTCATGTCTGACTTGATTCAAACTTGCCCCTAAAGTTTGAAAATTCTGCTATGTTTGGTAGTAAGTTATGGGTACATTGCAATTTTTCTAAACCTTATAATCTGATCTCCTTTAAAATTGCTGTATTTTGACTTATGTCACTTATGTCTCCTTTTCTAGGAGTATGTATGTATATATGTACAGTGTGTTTGTTTGTTTGTTTGTGTGTGTGGGGGGGTGGGTCTTTGAAAGAGAGAATAAAATATTTCAAAAACGAAAACTCGCAGGAAGTTTAAACTTGATTTCTTACGATCAAACAAGAATGTTTCAGTCAAAATGCGTCAATCGGAAGTGCAACTTCACTGGCTGGTTTTTCCATTCTTCAACGACTTTGCATAACTGTTGTCACACGAAACACATATATGAACCTTTTATACGAGTATATATGTATATATATTTAATTCTGTAGTCAGTGGTGCCCGGAGTCTTCTCAGTACACTGCCGACCTCCGGACAATGTTCTCCCGCTAGAGACAACACTGTTCATCACCGAACAGTGAGCTATAGGAAGAAAAAATCTAAGGGACGTCACTGAACTCGAACCCGGAACCTCTGCGTGAGAGTCTAACGCACTAACTCTGAGATAATCCCTTCCCTTTATGAACCTTATTACTTTTATTTGAAATGTTTTGCTAAAGAAAAAATAATTTTTGGCAAGTCCTGAAGGAGGAAGAGGAGGAGGCGTGACCTTCGTTTTTCATCTAAAGGGAAAAGTGCTACATTCTACTATTAGCAACATAATGCTAAGATCCATCAAATCTTTTAAAAACACCGACTTTATAGAAAATGGGTTAACCCATTATGGAAGAGTTTTTAGCGATTCTGTTTTTCTCGACAATCCCGATCAACTTTTTAACATACCCAACAAATACTTAACTCGCAGAAGGTGGTTGAGAGCTAAGTATCTTGGGCGTAACAAACCCTGTAGACCCAGCTCTGTAAGCTTGGCCACTCACCACAGGAATACGACACACAACACAGTATACTACAAAGGCATCAACGGAAAATTCGAGGGCTACCTTCGCTAGAAAATAGGCCTAATGTCGAGAGGAGTAAACCTCAATTAAATCGTTGGTCCTCCAGAGACCAAAAAAAAAAAAAACAAATGTTACGATTCACAAACAAGGAAAAAACGGAAGAATTCAAGGGTATGACATACGCGAGGAAACGGATAATTGAAACTGGTCACGTACAATGTTTAGGAGCCTCTACCAGGCGGGAGCATGTAGAACGTTAGAAAAAGAATTTTCAAAATATAACATCGATTATACTTATACTTTTATACTGACTTTTACTTACTTTAAAGTTGTCGCTGAATTTATTTGCTGCCATCCTAAATGTGAAGATGATATATAAGAAACATATAATGGCATTTCTAATATTACAGATGCTTCGTCTTGTTCAGAATTATTTTCTGAATGAATGCTGGCACCGCAATTCTTTATTGCTTCGGATAAAGTAAAAAAAGCTTCAAAATTCCAAAGACAGGATTTCAAATCTAAATGTTTGTATAACCTAAAATTTATTATTTAAAATTAGACATCAGATAGGTAGATTAAATATGATAATTAATACTGAATGTAAAATATTACTTACATAATAGAATCATAACCCCGTATTAAATCAAATTCATAAGGCTCATTTAATTTCGATGGAAATTTGTTTTCATAATTAATGAATCCATTTGTTGGTTTTATCTAAAATAAAGAAAAAATTTAAACTAAACACTTAAAATATCTTGGAGGACAAACAGTAGAATTTGGAACAAATATATTTTCTCAAAAAAAAAAATATTACTTAATAATTCTTCCAAAACAAGTTATAAATCCTGCCAACTTTTAGATGATGCATTAGTTTTGTTAAGCTATCAATTTCAACTTTTTTAAAATTTCAGCACCGTCTTGTTTTATGTAATTTGATACTTGTAAATGTTAATTTTAAAACTTAACAAATCATTGCTACATTATTAATTTTACAAGCATATTTTGGTAAATTATACGAAAGTCCATGTGTCACACTACATTGCAAGATGAAAATGATACTAAAATAATCCCTCTGTGATAATCGCAGTATGAATATGAGTTTATTCTGGCATATCTTAGGAATAATGTTTTTTTTCCTAATTTTTATACTAAAATGAGGTAATTACTAGATGATTGGGCAAGTTACTGGTTAACAACCTTGCTGTAAATTTGGGGAGATCATATTAAACCTAGATTTTTAAAAGAAAAACTTTTATAGTCTTTTATACCGCATAATTCTGCTCAACTTATGTACTTTTAACTAGTGACAATGCGCTATATGTACACAGATAACGCATAAGGACATAAATCAATTAATTTATCTTACCTCGTTTGCGAGAAGTAAATTAGAACATTTATGAATTTCTGAACGCATTGCAAAAGAAATTAGTATCTGCTTAGAATCTTCAATCTCATGGGTAGATATTGCAGGAAACAATCCATCATAATGTGGAAGAGCTACTGTTACTTTAATACCTTTCTGTCTGTCACTATTCATTTCTTGAATAAAAACTCAATATTACAAACAATACTGTAAATTACCTAAGATAACATTGTAATGAAAAAAGAAACAAAAGTTCATGCTCGATGCTATGATTTTTGCAATGTACATTTAATTAATTTTTTTTGTTTTGTTTTTAATTTTATATAACGAACGAAAGAATGAAAAAATATGTCATTTCCTTCAAGTATAAACTCTCTTATAATGCAAAGTTTCATTTTGAAGAAATATCAGGATTTTTAAGACCTATTACTTTCTTTCTTCTTTCTTCTGAGAATAGCTATTCTATTATTAACATTCTAGTTAAAACACTCGCCAAAGACTTCGTTTAATAAAATCATGGAAAAATTTTTCTTTAGATGTGAGACATATCAAGAATTTTGTCAAGTTTATTAATTAAATAATTTTATGAAATCAAATTTCATTGGAAATTGTTCACATTAAATACAAATGATTTGGGAAGCATCGATCCATTTACTATCAGTAAAAATGTCTAAGTAGTTATGAATCTGTTTACTTTCTCTAACTCCTAGTTTTCGGAAATCCATGTTTTGAGGCAAAATCTGTTTGAAGACAAAAAATTACTAGGTTCATTAATTTTGACCAGATGTGTATGTATCAAATTATTGTCGTTGTTGACCGTTAGGTTTCAAATGGTGTATTTAATTGCCAGCTTATCGGCCAGGCAGTTTGCAGGGTAAAAAAAATAAAAATAAAAAACATAAATTTTAAATATTTTCCTCCTCAAATCCAGTACACTTTCACAAGTATTAAATACAACACAAATGTTGCAATAATTTACTATTATCGCATAGTTTAAGGTTTGTAACACATCATTATTATTCTGTGTATTTATTTTTTAATTTTTCTTTATAGAGAATCCCTGAAGGTGGCAATGTTTGCCGAAACATCGTTTATTTTTTTTACCCTGCAAATCGCCTGGCCGATAATTACATACATCTTTTTCAATCTACTTCAAATGATGTCAAAACGCCAGGTTCCGACCAATGACCAAAGAAAAGAAGTAGGGCATCACGAAAAATTCTTGTCTGGTACATTATATACACAAACAACATTCTTTCTATTGCAATTAACACAATTATGATTAACAAAATGTTCTTAAAAACTGGAATGTTTACTAAGATTTAGTAGTGATTTTAGCATTACTTATGGAAAGGATTAGCTTAGTGATTAGCGCACTGGATTCTCACGCCGAGATGTCGGGTTTGAATCCAGCTGTGCTGCCCTTAGATTTTCTCTTCCTAGCTAGCCTCTACAGCTGACTGTCCGACGATGGACAGTTGCCTGTAACGAGGGGACACTGACCGGAGGCCGACAGTCGCTGAGAAGACTCCGGTCGCCAATTACCATAGATGTTAAGGAGCCTTAAATTAAAAAAAAAAAATTACTTATAATATACATACAGGGTGTAACTGCAACCTCTGGCAATACTTCGGGATATGGTTTGTCACTTTATTTGGGACAAAAAATTTCTAATAAACCATGGTCCGATTCGTTCGCCTTCAAAAGTTAGTCTTAATTTTCTAAAATTTTCAATTTTCCTACTTTTTTTCCTAAAATTGATTATATCTCAAAGCGTTTTTCACATAAATCATATTCAATTACACCTTTGGAAAGAGCATTAAATTTCCTATGAGAAACAGAAGTTTTATTTTAATTGAATTAATTATAAGGTTTTTCAGAGACTTTAAACTCAACTCTACAGCGCTTCGACTGTTATAAACCACTTTTCAATAGTATTTTCTTATAAATTTCTTTTAGGCTAGAGTATGGTCCGGTTACAGAAAAAATATCTACATTTCACCACCTTTCCAACGATAATAATATCATGGGGTTTCTTTCTTGTTTTCTTAAAGAAAATGCGAAATAAATAAAAAAAAAAACACAAAATGAAAATTGAGAGCTGTTACAAAAATATGCCAAGATTAATTAATAATCCTGTAATGAACTTTGGAATTGTAATCTCACGATAGAAATTCGTCTAATTCTAATAAACAGAAACATTTAGACGTGATTTAGCTGGTCATACGTTCAAAATGCCAGAGTTCTTTGTCATAGAATAGCGAGCTAGGGTTTCTATTTGTGGGTTTTGTAACGGCAGCGCGGAAGCTGCCGTTGAGTATGCTAGCTGTTGGCCTAACAGGAAACCATATTACTAGCGTATTAAAGACTAGGGGAAACCGGTTCTGTGAGAATAAAGTACCGAGGAAACTTTGAATAAACTACCGGGTCTCACAGAAAGTGGTTTATAACAGTCGAAGCGCTTTAAAGTCTCTGAAAAACCCTATAATTAATTCAATTAAAATAAAACTTCTGTTTCTTATAGGAAATTTAATGCTCTTTCCAAAGGTGTAATTGAATATGATTTATGTGAAAAACTTTTTGAGATATAATCAATTTTATGAGAAAAAGTAGGAAAATTGAAATATTTAGAAAATGAAGAATAACTTTTGAAGGCGAACGAATCGGACCATGGTTTATTAGAAATTTTTTGTTCCAAATAAAGTGACAAACCATATCCCGAAGTATTGCCAGAGGTTGCTGTTACACCCTGTATAGTTGATAGGGATCATCATAGCCTTTGGTACGGGAAACCACAAATTATTTTTTTTGGAACTTAGGAGATAGGAGCTGCCGAATGTGACCACCAGTCACTGCTTCTAATACTCTCTAAATAACACTAAACAATCAATTTACCAATCAGTTCTTAAAGTCATGTCCTAATCATCCAAACAAATTCTCTGAAAAAAATATTTCAAGTAAAAGATATAGCTCTGTAGATAGTAAGGAAGTTTACAGAAAATTGTTGGCGCTATTTACGAGAAAATCGCGAGCGACTTTTCGCGATAAAAAAAGGGAAAAAATCAGAAAGTTGCAATTCCAGCAAACTTTTATATTATATTTATGTGTGATCCACTGATGATATTTAAAGGAATTAGTTCAAGTTTCAGTGATTTTTCGTTTTTAAGATATTTGGTTGACACAAACACTAACACATATGGACCTTTTGCTAAAACATTTTTCTTTTCTTTTACTCTTAGTATGAGGTAAGAGAAGGTATTACAATTGTGTCAAATTTTCGACATCGACTTTTTCCCGAAATATATGTTTTGCGGTCCCCTGAGTCGGAAAAAGGGTTTTTAGAAATTGGTTTGTGTGTGTGTGTGGTCAGCATAACTCCAAAAGCGAAAATCGCAATTTAAGTTCCGCCAAGGAATCTGACAATAAGGTTTTGGTCAAAATCGGTTAACAGGAGGTACCACTTTACTGATTTTTTTTTTCTCTTTTTTTGCATTTTCTCGAGACCGGCTCTAACAATTTTCCTTAAACTTAGTATATCAACTACACATACAGAGGGCTGCAACTTCTATTTAAGACATATCTCAGGGAAAATTCATTTTAGGGGTATTTTGAAGGAGGGGTGGGTTATGCTTTCCTCTAAAGTGCAATTTTAATTTGCTGTATGATACTATCATCCATATAATATTGATCAAACTTGCCAAAATTCCCACTTTGAAGAATATTTTCTTCAAACCGTCAACCTATTGGTTGACCGGAAGTGCGTTTTTTCATACTCAAGTGGAACATCAAAACATGTATTTCGGAGAAAACTCACAGCCACACGAGAAAGTAAAAGCTTCTGAAGTTTTCCACAACTGCAGATCAAACGCTTATCGGAAATTATTATCATTTTCTGATCTAATTAAATCAATTGAAATTATAATATACTAAATTACCTGTGTAATATATTTGTGAAATGAATGGTTCAGTACCAAGCATATTTTGTTTCGGAGGTGGGCAGACTCCATGAGTGTTGCTGATGGTAACTATCTGTGAGAACAATTCTTTTCCGACAACTCCATTCACAACAGGACGAGCACCACATCGTATTCTATAGCCACCTCGAAAGTATACACTGTCCAATGTTTGTAGTGAAGTGCTACAATTAATTATAATAAGCAATGAACTTAAATTATATTCACTTTATTTTTTAAATAATAGTTTTATTTTTTAAGATTTGCCGATGATTTGGTGGTGTTCGCCCAAAATGTTAAAATTATGGAATAAATGTTAAATGAATTGAATAGAGCTCATTTAGCAGGACTAAAAATCAATGAAAAAAGACAGTAATCTTAACAAACGGGCTAAAAGAAGACATAAAGTTGTCGGGAAAAACACTAAATTATGTAGACAGCACTATATATTTGGGACAGATGACAGGATTCGAGAATAGGATTAAAAAAGAAATAGAGAGAAGAATTGCGATATCATGGAAAAAGTAGTGGTCACTTAAACATATAATGAAGAACTGCAATGTGCCCACAAAGAAGAAAGGAAAGGTATTGGATTGCTGTGTATTGCCATGCCTAACATATGGATGTCAAACATGGACTTTGACAACAAAAATAATAAGTTGAAAGTAACGCAAAGGGCCATGGAAAGAAACATGAAACGTGTGAGAAGAAGTGATAAAATCAGAAACTTAGTAATTAGACGTGAAACGGAAGTAACAGACATAGAGGAGTTTGTGAAGACACTCAAATGGAAATGGGCTGGGCATATTATAAGATGTAATGATGGAAGATGGACACGACACGCTACATTGTGGATACCCTTCTATAGCAGCGGAAAGAAAGGAAAACAAAAAATGCGATGGCAAGATGACATAGTAAAAGTAGCAGGACAAAATGGTATAAAAAAGTTTATAATAGAAAGGAATGGAATGAGATGGGAGAGGCCTATGCTCATTAATGGGCCTGGTTTAAAATAAAGAAATGTGAATTTATTTTATTTTTTATTTAGAGCACTTTTGTTTTTGTTAATAAAGTAATATTATAATAATTTGATTAAATAGATATAATAAATTATTTAGTTCTTGATATAATTGTATTATTTAAAAAAAAAAAAAAATTGAGACATGAAGTTAAATTTATGTATATATGAATTTATGTTAAATTTATGTTTATAACTTGAAACCAATAAAGGGCTTATAATTATTATTTATTTTTTAATAATAATATAATAAAATTGAAATTTGATTTTTCATATAGCCCTTTTAAAGGAAGTTCTTAGGCCACTTCACAAAATTTTAAGTTTAGCGTAACATAATTAGTAGGAAATAATTTGCACATTTGCAGTGATAAACCTCGTAAACTCATGTTGTTCAATAAGGAAGTCTTACTTTGCAAAAAAAATTATTGAAGTAATATCTCTCATTTCTCCTTGCAAATTTTCTGTCTGCCAATGATATATACATTCTTTCACATTAATCTTTTTATTTTTGCACCAATTTTGATATTTTATATATTGTTTATGATTTCTGTCACAAACCTGGAATAAAAGTTAATTTACTCGACATAACTCTCTCAATACACAATATATCCCATTATTTTATCAAAACAGAATTTCAATTGAATATTTAACAATTTTTGGTTTTTTATAGATACAATATACTCGAAAATTTACACAAAACGCATTCGCTCAATAAAATTCATTCGTTAAAAATTCTCGTTAAAAAGAGACCTCGGAATCTGTAAAAAGGCCTTGCCTGTGAAAAAGCAATATCTAAAATCTTTCATGAAAGCATTACTCCTCTTAAAACAAAATGTAAAGTAATGCCTATATTACACAGAGTAAAATCTGGCGGGTTTTACGTCGAACTACCTCTGATCGCTTGTTTGAACTGCTGAGTCAGTGTTAAAAACTGGTGGATGGAAGACAAATGCGAACATATATTAGTGCAAGGGCCGTGCAGGACCGGGTAGAATAGCCCTTCGGTATTCCCTACCCGTCGTAAGAGGCGACCAAAAGGGACGAGGGATTTCCGGGTCCAAATATAGCATGTCTTGGTTTTTCTTGGTTGGCTATTTGGTAAGTTTCAATAAGGGCTGGCGCTGCGGCGTGTACCGTCGAGAATCTGGTTTTCGGCGAAAAGCGTCCGCAGGTTCCCATGCGATGGCAAGCAATACATACTAGTGCCCGTGTAGTTAAAGGCACGGGAGCCCTGAGACTTTTGTGGTAGGGGCCTGGGACCACACGGGAGTTGCATCTTGCTCCCACTGATGGTCTTTCAAAATGGAAATTAATATATGTTTAAGAGAAGAGTTGGGAGCTGTAGATGATGAAGAACGTACTGAGAACATTAATGTTGGAATTGAGGCTGGCGGGTGGATTACTCCTAAAAAAGGAAGTAAGAGATTGAGAGGCTGCGTCAGTTCACCTCAGCTAGGAGAGATATCATCTCTATCACTGAATAAATCGAATGTGCTCAAGTTAGTGTCGGACTCTATTGGTTTACAAAGAGAGTGATAAATTTCATGAATAAGTCGGGCAAGAAAGCGGGAGTAAAGGTAACTGATTTTGTACTAGGTAAGGTTGGTTCGTTGGTGGAGATAGTAAAAGATTCTGTTGGAGCTTTCTTAAAGATAGAAGCAGATGTTACAGTCGTGAGGAAGTCAGAAGCTCGGATTGAAAAAAAGGAAAAAATCGCCGATAATATTATCGATCAGATAATAAAGGAGTAAGGAATGCGATCGGAGGAGGCAGCATCTACTAGGGAGGCAATTATCTACTAGGGAGGCAGCATCTACTAGGGAGGCAATTATGTCTCTGGCTCGAGGTATTCATGACCCTGAGATTGTCAGAAAATCTTATGCAGAGGCAGCTAGAAGTTCAGACATCCCTAAAATCAGTGTGGGTAAGCGCGATGTACGGTCGGCGCCCGCCTGAGGGAGTTGAGAACACAAAAGAAGAATTGATCCTTGCTTTTTAATCCCAGGTAGAAAAGCTACATATCAAAAGCATTAGGAGATCGGGCGGTGGAGGCGTGGTGGTTAAAACAGCATCTCAGGAGGATGTCATCCTTAGCTGAATGCCAAACACTAAAAGAAAAGGGTTTCATGGTCAATATACGTGGTCCGAGGGTAGTAATTTATAATACAGATAACGCCCTGTCGGAGGATATCATTATAGAAGCAATTCTGGAGCAAAATGAAGAATCAAGAGTGTAGGAAATTTCAAAGAACAATTCCATTTAAGGTTCCGATTTGGTCCACATAGAGAAGATCTTGTGAATTGGGTGGCCGAAGTAACCCCCGAGATTAGAATGATTCTGCGTCAAAAGGAAAGGCTGTTTATCGAGTGGCAGTCGTGTCGGGTCCAAGATTTTATAGGACTTCGCAGATGTTTTAAAAGCCAAATGTATGGTCATGTGGCGGCTGCTTGCAGACAATCTATTGCTGCATGTGGACATTGTACAGAGGATGGTCACGATGCAAAAGACTGGAAGAATTTGAATAGTGCGTCATTGTGTATTTTATGCAAAAGGGCTAAAAAATATTATCACCACAGTATAACAAGTAAAGATTGTCCAGCAAGTCAGATTGCGGTAGAAGGTCAGTTAAATAGGATTGATTATGGATTAAGGGGTGGTCTTCGAATAGTACAGGTTAATAGGAAGAGATCAGCAACTGTTAACCAACAATTGCACAAAAAGGTTAATGAAGCTTCTATTGATGTACTGCTTATGTAAGAACCCTATATTTCATTTGGTCGTGTTGTGAGTTTCTCGGCTCCTTTTAAAACTATAACAGGTATGGTCATACAATTGTCGTATGTAATCCTGAATTGGGTGTATTGCAACTCCCACAATTCTCTGATGAGTATATGGTATGCGCTTAACTGCATGGTGACTTTGGGGATTTATATATTATTAGTCTGTACTGTAGATACAGCTATTCTAACGAGAATTTTCTCTGTCGCCTTGATCAGGTACTGAGAGCTTTAAGGGGTAAACCGTTTCTGATTGGTATGGACGCAAACGCAAGAACGCCTCTTTGGTTTAGCGGTGAATGTGATGAACAGGGACAACGTCTTGAAGATTTTATTCTGGAACATGGCCTTCAGGTAATTAATGAGGCATCGCCATACTTTACTTTTTCGAGCCATGCTGGCGAGTCGAATATTGACGTCACGCTCATTTCCCCGGCAGCTATGCATCTAAATTGGACTTGGAATATTCAGCCTGATTGGTGTTTCAACCATGCATCGTGTTGGATACAAATGGTTTTAATAGAAATAGAAGATTAGAAGAGTTAGATCATTTTCTTGTAAAAGAGCTAACTGGGAAAAGTTTGATGACAGCAATAAAAACGAATTTAATGCCCATAAATTGTTAGAATTTCAGAACTTGACGGCTCAAGAAAAGCCAGCAGCCTAACACATACCATTGTTAGGGCAGCTAGTTGCTCAATTCCACTTCGGCGAAAGATGGTAGGCAGCGTACCTTGGTGGAGTACGGAATTGCAAAAATTAGGAATGGAGGTAATAAAGCACGTAAGGTATTTCAAATGCTCTGACGGCGAAGAAGTCCTGGTGAACTGCTGCAAATCGCCTGGGACGACCACAGAATAAAGAGAAATGCCTTCACCCGGCAGTTCGGCATGCTAAGGAAAAGAGTTGGCGGGACTTAGACTCGAAGGGAACTGCTCTCCGTGGGGATTGGTGCATAAAATAACTGCTATAGTGCCTAAGAAACAATCTTAGCCTCCGTTAAAGTAATTGGAGCTGCGAGCTCTTTGAGCTGGGAGGAGACTGTGCACAGACTGTTAGATACATTACGGCCTGAAGATACTGAATTGGAAGATACTCCTGCCCAATCGGCGAAACGAAAACTAAATAGCGAGTATATGAATGACGATAATCAAGATCCTTTTTTGGACTCGGATATTGAAACTATCTTAGCTCGGCAAAGAAGTCTCTCGGCTCCTGGTATGGATAGAATTTCTTTAGAAATGATTAAAAGAGTTTGGTTACTCTGTCCTCTCCTTTTGAAGAGTACTTATAACGGCTGCCTTAAAGAAGGTCCCGGATTGCTGGAAATCCGAGGAGTTACGATTAATACTAAAAAGCAAAGACATACCTTTAGATGACCCTAAATCATACAGTGTAATCGGAAATTAGTGACTTTGTTGTTTAGCGCAGAAGACACAATACGGTTTTAAGCCAGGAAAGGTACAGAGGATGCGGTTCATGCTTTAATTGGTTCCTTAAATCTTGATTTCAAATATGTAGCGGGAATTTTCATGGTATAGCTGGCGCGTTCGACAACCTCTGGTGGCAAAGTTTGTGTGATCGTCTTAGGTTAATGTCTTGTCCGCATAATTTATTTAAACACATTGTCCTTTTTGGAGGATAGAATAGTAGTGGTAGATCAAATTTTAGGAAGGTCACTAAGACTATTACTCGTGGATGTCCGCAGGGCTCTATTTCTGGTCCTGTTTTTTGGAACATTGTTTTGGATGAGCTACTCGCTACTGATATCCCTGGAGTTAGCAGTAAAATTGCGTACGCTGATGACCTGGTTTAAATTGCGTACGCTGATGACCTGGTTTTGGTAATTGGCGGTCACAGCCGGGCGCAGTTGGAGACAACGCCTCTACTGCCATGGCAAGATTGACAACATGGTGCACCACAAATAAATTGAACATTTCTCCTGAAAAGACAATTGCAATGTTATTCAAGGGTAGGCTTGCTTTAACCCGGTAGCCGGTTGTTTACTTTGACGGTCGGAGACTGAGTTGGGTTTAGCAGGTTAAATACTTAGGAGTTATATTAGACTGCAAGTTGAGTTTTATTCCCATATTAAAGAAATAAGAATGAAATCAAAACGTTTCAGGACAGCTTAGACACGTTACTCGTAAGGACTGGGGTCTTAAGAAGAGGACTGTCAAAATAATGTATAGAGGCATATTACTCGCGCAGGTGCTATTGCTGTTCCCACAAAGTTTTTCAGAGACATGTCTCTGCGACCCAAAGGTCTAATTTGTTACTTATGGAGAGTTTTAGTCGCACAGTGTCAACCAAGGCTTTGCAGGTTCTAACAGGTTGTCTTCCCCTGGACTTAGAGATTATTCAATCGGCCATAAAATATTTCTTGAGAAAAGGTGAAACGGTGAGCCAGGGTGGCATTACTGTGGAACCTTTCCCAGATGTGGGCGCTAGCAGTGATTATATGATTTGGCTGAGAAATAGTAGGGATAACAAAAATTATACAGGATCTATTGGACATATGGAAAATTTCTTGGGCGAGTTCTGCGAAGGGAAGGACAACCTATAGGTATCATCCGGACGCGACGGTTGGCAATAGAATTGTCCCGGCAGATTTTTCATATGCGGTCTCCAGACTTGTAACCGGGCATGGGCAAATAAATGACAAGTGGTTTAGAATGGGGCTGATGGAGAGATGGTCGATGTCGCTATGGCGAAGAGAAGTCCGCTGAACACATAGTTTTAGGAGCTTTATGAAGATATCCGCACAAACTTGTGGAGAGGTACTGGATTTTATGTGAACCTTAGCAATGACACTTTGCCTTTGCTTCTGGAAAATGAGATGGCATATAATGCCTTCAAAAGGTTTGCAGAATCTGCTCTATCGCGGCGTATGTCTTGGGGTTTTCCCTTGAGTAGGCGGAGTGAATAGTAATTTATTGCTTGTCTATGGTTGGGTGCGTTAGATCGGGTAGCTGTAGAATTTTAGATGAACTCACAGGAATATCGAGTACTGAGAGGTCCCTTAGGCTAGTCTTGTATGGATGTGCAAGGTATGACTGTATTTATTGACAGTGTGAGATTTGTATATGTACTAGGTTATATGTTGTTCGTCTAAGATGCTTTAGCCTTTATGTTCGTTTCTGTGCACTTTTGAGTGCCCGTCCCTTGTTTATTTATTGATTTATGCATATATAGAAACAGTTCTGTTCATAGTAAAGTTGACTGCTATGGATGAATAGGGATGAGCGCGGCTCAGGTACGCCATGTAGTGAGCTTTTGATTTAAAACAAAATTAGTACATTTTCTTTAATTAATTACACCAAATAAATTCAAGACCAAGACGGGAATTAAACCAGTGATATACTTTCACGTGGCGCTCCACATTGCTAATCACTCTGCGATTGTGTCATCCACTAATAAATGAAGGCATAAATTCATAAAATGCTTCAGAAGAATTTGGAGATTATAACTAGAAAAAATAATTGTAAGTGATGTATATATACATATATATACCGTTAAGTACTCCAGGGAATTTAAAAAGGATATTGATTAATACATTCTAACATTACATTAGTATAGACCTCTGACTTCTCTCATAACCCAAAGAACTTCCCACATATATTGAATTTTTTTAAACAGAACTTACGGTAACGCAGACTAGAGGATAACCTTGAATAGGTTGTGCAGGTACCCTTTTGGTAATATTATAATGCTTTAATGAAATTAATGAAGGTGGTTCGGGAAATACGTCACTTCCAGGTTGTGGTCCGTCCTGAAATAATTATTGTAATTAAGAGTTGTAATATACATATGATAGTTTCTTGGTTGCAAGAATATATTGTTGCTATTTGATTGAGGGTTTCTATTAGGTCGCAGAATGAAGCTCGCCCTTCCCGCTTTGAATCTACTATTTAATTAATTTCTACAAAAGATAATTGAGTATGCAAAAATAAAATAACTTACTGAAATATGAATGGTAGCTTGATGATTCTTTTTAATATTGCCAACAGCTAACATTTCCAGTTTTAATGTAAAAAATTCCCGAGGTTCAACAAACTTATCTTTCAGTATAATTACTTCATAATGTTTTGTTCTCTTTTTGGGTTCAAAAGCGATTACTAAAATTATAAAAATTTTTACTATCTATTCAATATATAATTAATAAAAAATGAAGGTTAAAAAACTTGTATTTTACCATTTTGTTTTGCAATATAATCGATATCAGATTTAGCTGATCCATCTTGAGAAATTACTTTAACGTGTCTTCCATAAGTTGTGTCTCCAAGACGTAATATTTTTATCTTCAGGGTGACATTGCTTTCTGAATTTATTGGTTCTTTCACAAAGTAATGATTGTTTTCAAAGCGTACTATTTCTTCTGTAAACATATTGCTTTTATCAATTATAAATAACCGCTTCATATATCATTATGTAACGCTTTGTATTTCCACACAAAAAACCTATGCTTAGGACAAATATCCAAATGACACGCCAAGCCCGAAACAAAAATCCTTGAAAGCTTGGGGCTCCACCTGTTTGCTGAGCAATGAACAGTAGAGCCTCTTAGGATAACAAGTGTCATCTCAGCTCGAGACTATCTTACTTTCCTTACAGAATCAGTCGTTTAGTATGTAAAAATAATTTTAAGGATGGAAATCCTTTCAAACTGGATGACTCAGCCGCTGACGATGGAGGACTATCCGAAAATTCAAATGTAAACATAATAGGGAAGAAAATGCTACGATACATGCAACTTTTCCTTGAGAAAGACATAAATCAATGTGGAAATATTGGCAGCAAAAAAAATTTTTTTTTTAATTTAATCTTTGCCGACCTTCAACATTCTGTGTCAATATTCACACCCATCTTCACAATATTTGCAACTTTACATCTAGTGGTGTTGATAGAGTTGATTAGAATTGAGCGATTCTAATCTTTGTACTAAATCAAGAATAATTAATTTTTTTATTAAAATAAATTACCATCTTCTTCATCATTGATATAAACAGTTGCCGTAAGTTTTTTTTTTATTTTTGTATTTTTGTTAAAACATTTCAAGTGAATTATGAAGTCTTCTTCTCGTTCATGAACTTCATCGTTCAAAATTTTCACAACGCAATTCTCTCTAGTCGTACCTTAAACCAAACAAAAAGCACAACTTCAATTTTTGTAACGAGGATTCGATATTTAAAGAAGTGAATCTTAAAAATGGCTTTTCCGTTAGTCATTTCTTACCACTTAAAATTATCTTGTAATGTGATGAAAAACTGTTCTGAAAGCATTCCAAATAGATTCTTATCTTAAATATGTATTTTAAAAATTATATGAGATGTTTCACTACTTATTTTTTATACCATAAGCCAGATAGGCAAATATTTTCATCTCATACCCTTGTAGATTGTTGTAGAGGTTTATTGCACTGCGACCTGGAAGATCTATTGTGCGCCCCGGAGCTTTCTCCAATGCACAGCCGGCTTCCAAGCAGTGTTCTCTAGCTACAGTCAACACCGCCCATCACCGGACAGTGAGTTGTAGAGGCTCCTAGGAAGAGAAAATCTAAGGGCAGCATGCTGGATTCGTACGCGGGACCTCCGCGTTGCTAGTCCAGCGCGCTATCAATGAGCTAATCCCTAACTTCTCGATTGGCTTTCGCCAATTAACAAGGGACGGAGACCCTAGTTTGTGTACTGTGTTTGTCCTTGTTTGTAATGTGTAGAGTATGTAGTTTAGGTGTATTGTGTACTGTTCTGACGAAGGCATGGAGTACTGAGCTGCTACTCCCCAAGTAACTGCATGCAACAGATACCCTTTGCGGACTATCTCATACCCTTACAAAACATAAACAATCGGGGGAGGGGGATCCCAGATTCTTTAAGAGCATAGGGAAGGCGACTTGTGACCCTAGAAACTTCTCAGGGCATTGCCAGCCACCGAGCACTGTTCTCTAGCTATAGACAACTCTGCCCGATGATGTTGGCCCCTCCTGCTGCAAAGGCTGCAGGAAGAGAAAATTTAAGGGCAGCAATGCTGGATTCGAATCCGGGACCTCTGCTTTGGAGTCCAGTGTGCTTCCACTGAGCTAATCCCCTCCCTAAGGAGATCCTAGATCGCGTTTACTGATTTGTAGACACTCGCTTTACACTTTATTCTAGTTTTTTACACCGTCCTTCACTAGTGAACATTGATAATACCATTAATTGTTGTAGATTGTTTCCATTAGCAACTTCGCTTCTCAACTTCAGTTCGAAATTTTTAATTTAGAAATGCAAAAACTTTTCTTTTTTGTGGAGGACAACCGAACGATAATAAAATAAATCTATCTTCATCTTAAACGAAATATACTGAACACAGTTAACAAAGGCTAAGCATAACTGGATATTGTAGCATTTAATTCATCAACCATAAAGCTGGAAGATATCATAGAAAAGTATCGAAGGTGAAGTTTAGACCCAAAAATACAACAACCGATTTTCGCAAACATTAAGATAAAATGAAAATCTGATATGACCTGTGATCATAATATAATGTACTCCTCCATATCAATCTATACCAAACACCAATGCCTGCCGACAAACTAACGATTCGGTTAAAATATGAACAAAGTTTTGCTAAACTATTTAATTGTTAAATTCAAAGCATAATTTAAACTAAATTTACCAGGTAAAAATAGAATCTCTGATGTTCTGTTCCTGGGTCGAGGCACAAAGTCATCAAAACTAGCTAAATTTTCACTAGTATAACAAAGCACAGAACTAGTAGTCATTAAGTCACCGCTTCTTAAAATTTCTACATCAACAAAGCCATCTGTTTCTTGAACTTTATAAATTTCTTTGCTAAACTGGAAATATGTATCTGAAATTATTCATATTTTTTTGAAAAATAATTAATAGTTTTTCTTTTACTAGTAATAATAATAAATTGATAATTTATTTAAATTATCAACAAACTATTATGTTTATATAAGTGCTGGGTATTATTCAAATAATTTTTATTCAATAATTAATGGTATTCTTGATTCTTTATACCATGAATGAATTATGAATTATTCATTTCAATGATTGATTATGCATCATTTAGTAATCGTTACTATTTATCATTTAATTAATTAATAATGTTGAAGCAGAAATGGCCACAGATTACTAAAGCAAGTTTGACTTTTAATAAAGATTTAAGTATAAGCAGGAAATATTTTAAAAAATAAAAAAATATTTCCTTTTGATTTAATTCAATATATATAACATATTCATAAATTTTTAAATTTTCAATATTGTGTTTTGAATTTGGTAAATGATGTCTTTCAGGTAGATTGTGTTTTGGGCAACTTGATGTAATGGAACAGCACCATTTTTTGGTGTATGTTTCCACAATTAAGTCCTACCAGGTCAATAATTATTATGTATTTAGTGCTTTTGAACAAGTATGTGTGAAATTATTTATTTAAATAATCCTTACTTTTATTTAAATAATAATTTGATAATAAACTTATCGATACTTTTGAGTGAAGCGTGATGAAACCCCAGCTCCCTCGAACCATTCTAAAATCAATTTTCTCTGAAAAAAGTTTCGAACTAAAGGCAATAGGTTTTATATATCTGTAATTAGTATACCAAGTTTACAGAAACCAATTCGTATCTTTTCGAGAAAATTGCAGAAAACTGAAGCATAAAATAAACGGATATGTTACTTGGGATAGCTTAAGTCATCCCTTTCCTAGATAGAACCCTTCCAAAATGTATTTTTCTGGGAAAATGTTCAAATAAAAGTGTAGACCTACATGTATCTTTTTAATTTTAAAGAAAATCGTAAGAACTATTTTTGAGAAAATTGCAAAAACTGAAAAATCTTTTCAGTATAGTAGTACTTCCGGTAACTAAAAGGAATATAAATTTTAAGCTTCCTGCCTACGATTTTCGTTTTTGAGATATTTTCTCTCTCAGTCTCTCTCTCTGAAAAAAGCTAAACTATTTAATTGTTAAATTTAAAGCATAATAAAACTAAATTTACCAGGTAAAAATAGAATCTCTAGATGCTATCTGTATTCAATGTTTAGTAACAAAGGACAGTTGCACTTAAGATCTACTCGACAAGTAGATTCTAAGTTATATACTCCTAACCTAGAACAGCAACTTAACACAATTCATTTTATTTAAGAGCATGTAGGCTATGGAATTCTTTATCGGTAGATTTGCGTGTCAAATCTGCCAATACTTTCAAATACTACTTGTATGAGCACCTATTTGAAAGTTATGTTAATCGATAAGTTACTATTATTATTACTTCTTCGCTAAACTTATTCCTTTTTTTGTTTTCTACGTATTATTATTGCAATCAAGTCATAATAGTTATTATTATTATTATATACTTATTATTATTATTATTATATACTTGTTATTATTTGTATCTACTTGTCACAAAAGCTGGTACAGTAAATAGTATTTAATTCTTTTCTTTTAATTTTTGCTAAGGTTTTGTTTTTAAGTTTTAAAAGTAATGTGATTCTTTTCCTTTGTTTCTTTTCTTTATATTTTGTAAATTTTTTGGCAGCAACTCAGAGTAGAGTTATTTGATTTATTTAAATGTATGTATATACTTTTGTTGTCCTTAAGGGACTAATGTCCCAGGACATTAATAAACGTATCTTTCTTTCTTTCTCTCTCTCACACACACACATCTTTCTAAAAAGCTTTTTTTCTACTCAGACATTTACTTTCTCTAAAAACTCGAATCGGAAATCTGACGAACAAAATATTCCTTTTTTTTGTGGTCTAGTACACTGCTATTGACTCTCAGTTACTGCGCCAACGGTGGGGGCTAAGGAATTTTCAACATCAATAGAGATACAAAAATGGGCAATAGATTCTGATAGAATGCGACCATTGGTCTAGATAAAAGCATGATAATTTCCAAAGCTATGTTGACAGACTTTCAAGATTGGAAGAGACCTGTTGCTCAGTGATGCGAATCCCCTTTCTTCAAATAAGGTGGAATGAAAAGCACTACTGGCCATAGGAGAAACACACCAATTAAATGAGCTAAACTTGAAGGATATTCTTCATTATTGCACCTAATTCATCCTAAAATTTTGCGTCAGGTAATAGATACATTGGAATTCGAAATGAAAATATAATGAAGTAAAAATATACTTATATTCATCTAAAATAAAATACTGTTAGGTTTGAATTTAAAAACTTACTGTTCTGAGCAGTGCACGATAATCTTCTCTCTTGTAAATGAATGAGATTTTCTGTTAAGTAATCAATATCTTGATGAGTCGTAGTTTCGTGAATTTCTGTAACTTAGAACCATGAAAATTATATATGTAATTTAGAAATAAACATACATTATAACTATTCCCATCCTGAGGAAACCTTCCAGTAGAATGTATTATCTTCTAGTTAGGCGAAAGACCGGCCCATTAAAGTAATGGGTAAATTAAATCCAGCTCGTCCATTTCGGTCTCTCATAAGCCATTGCACAATTGCATTTATAAAACGCCTGTCCGTTGTAAGAGGTATCACTGAATTCAAATTCTCACCAGTGAGGCGCCTAATTTTGGAACTTCCAATATAATATAATGATACGGTGATCGAACCCAGACCGCTGGCACCGAGAAGTTAGCATTAAGCTAGCCAAAGCATTTCAATTAACTAGGAATGGGCTCTATTGGCTACCTACATAACCACTAAAGAACTGCAAAAGTTAAGTCTGATGCTAGCCTTATTACACTGCCAATGGAAAGCTAAAATTAAGTTAATCCCTACTTAATCTACCTAACAAAATCTCCAGCTTACACTATTCTCAATTCATGTTACTAGGCGTTGCAAAATGTAATATTTAAATAAGATTTTTCCTTAAATAAAGCTATACACTTCCTCAATTATTTTATAGACTTATTTTAAAAATAGATGCTATATCTCTCAATTAATTTATTTTTATGGGATGAATGTACTCGTATTTATTTATTTCTTTGTTTTTCATAATATTTTAGCAGTAAACTAATTTGGTTCCAACTAAAACACTTCTGTGCAATCCTCAAGTTCAAACTAGACCATTTCTGATAGCCGTGACATAGACTTCACAAGTCAGGTATATTTTTTCGAGAATATTTTCAAATATGAAACTATTATGTTAAGTATTGGATTTATAGGTATGTATCACATTTGTCAGGTGTGTTTCTTTAAAAATGCGTGACAGTATTAGTGTCAGGCGCCACTAAAGGTGTTAAATAATTAGCAATTAGTGATAAAACATTTGCATTGCATAACATTACATGATTTGTAAAAATCTATCAATATAAGCTGGACAATTCCATTTCCACTTCCGTTCATTCGGCACATTATCCCAGGGTTAGTAAGAATGTAATAAATAACGGCTAAAATATAATCATCTCTAATCTAGTATTTGCTATTAAAATAGATTCAGTTGAGAAATGCATACCTTCATTATTACTATAATTTTCTTGAAATAACAACAGCATTTTATCTGGAGAACGCTTTACTAAATTTTCTACTTTTTTAATAGCCACCACCAGTGATTCCAATTCATCGGTTTGTTTATATTTTTTTATATATATAGTCGTATGAGCTACAGTTGATCCTGGACTAAAATATACTGTTTTGTTTTCTAAATAATAATCACTAGTTGAATTACCATCCTCGAATTCTAATTCTAAAAAAAGAAATGAATTATTTAGGAAATGTGAAAGATTTAGTACAACATTGTTTAAGACATATATAAAATATGGTGAGAAACCTTACTACTTTCTCTTTTATTGCAATTTATTGATCTATTTATTTACATGGGCGGTATATATTTTACAGTAACAAATTTTACATATAAATACAAATGCACATATTATATGCATCCGAAATTAACTAGGCAAATAAAATCGAACTTCTTAAACAACGGAATTCTGGCAACACATTAGATTCATTTAATATTATTTAAACGATAGACTCGTATAATATTGTAACGTTTTTCCAACTAAACAAGCTGCTGCAACTACTTTGTAGTGAGTTCGTATAGATAAAATACCCTAAACTTCAATAAAGAAGTTATACACAATAAATTACAAAATACAACACTTAATAATAATTACTTCACAGTTTAAACCACAAAAGTTCACTTTGTTCACTTTTTATACACTTTCCACAAACGTACACTTCGTCTGTAACAGGAAAACTCTCTCAACTCTCTGTGGTCCCACTATTTATACCGGTGGAGAATCTTCTAGAACTTCCTCGATTCTTCTACAAAGAACTAGAGCGCGTCGCCAGCGCTTCCTAGCGGCCACTAAGAGAACTTGAGGTTCCTACTTCCTCTCCTAGATAGCACCACTGGCTGCGTTACAATATGTTAAAATGGCACCTTTAGAGGAAAGTCTAACGTCACATCTGTCCCAGAAAACCCCTTTAAATGAATTTCCCGGGAAAAATAATTCAAATAAAACTTGCAGCTCTTTTTATGATTATTCAATGTACCAAGGTTTAAGAAAATTGTTGGAACTGTTTACGAAAAAACTATCTATACAGTAAAAAATTTTTTTGATTTTCTACACCGATTGGTGGCATAGAAGCCATTTCCTTCCTAATAAAAACCAATAAAAAACAGTATTTCTTTTCCTCTTTGAAGCAGTGATATCAACTTGTATATTATGCTTTGAACATATCTCATGGTGATCTGTGTTCATGTTAACTTCGGCGTCACAGAGCGGGCAGTGAGAGGTATCTTTTTTTATTCCTATCTGAAATAGTGGTTCTGCAAATAATCATAGCCGGTCTACAGTCTAAAATTTGCCACTAGTTCTTTAAGGGGCAGATCTGGTGGAACTCTAGTAGTTACTAGAGATTCCCATGTTTCCCTTCTGCTTCTTCCATTCCCTTTTGGTTAACTACTTCCTGGCACTTTTACTTCAACCGCAGCCTGCTTGCATGTTCATAAAGTCGTATTTCCGGTTGACCGTTTTTGTCTAAAACCTTAGTGTCGCGTTCCCTGGTAACACCCAAACAAAATATCAAGTTGCTAAGAGTTTTTAGCGATTTTCCGTTATTGAGTTATGCTGAGATATATATATATATATTTATAAGCACTTATTTCGCTTTTTGAGATAGTATTCAGGAGAAAATGGATAAACGGAATTTATCCCGTTTTTAGTGCCAATATCTACGGCAATATCTAGTGCAAATGTTGATAATAATAAATTGGATTTATTTATTTCTTGTATTAATATATTACTCGCGGGGGAATGTCAGAATTAAGACGCATGCGTAATTCGTTTGTATGTCCGCGGTAGCAAAAAACAAAAACAAACGATGAATCCTGATGTAAAATCCGCTGAACGTGGTGACCGAGAACCAATAACGGATCGGTTCTCAACAAGCTCGATCTGTCCAAGAATTTAAAATATAAGTTCTTTCGGTCGCGTGTTCTACCAGTTCTTGGATCGGAGGTGAACTCTCGAACAGTGCATCCACAGATGCTTGTAAGCCTGCAGAATATTGTAGTCATTATTTTACCTAGAATGAAATTAAGTTGAAAAAATCTGGTGTGAAACACTCACACGACTTTCTCCTCTTAATACAGTTATATATAAAATGACAAAATTTCTTGAAATTTTGTTCATTATGTCCTAACATGGTGGGGGAGAAGTGCCAACCTACCAACAGAGGCAGGTAGAGAATGATTACATTGTACAAACGCCAAAAATGGCGAACTTGTCTTCGAATGAGATTGTCTTCCTCAACTTTAACTTGAGTCAGGTGAATTGGGTGTGAGTCGAATTTGGCACTCGTGTCATTGTGGAAATACGAAAGTAAGTAAATGTTTGTAATAGTATGTGAAAACGTTTATTAGCAAATACATCTGCTGAAAGGATGTTAATAGCCTGGAGTATTTACTACCGCGAATGGAAGGAGATGAGTAGATATTCTGGTGTGAGTTAATGTAAATACAGTTTAAACTTTTTAGGGTGCATAGAGTATTTTACCCTATTTAAGTAGTAGGTTAGCTGATTGTAGGAAATCCTAGGTAATAGGATGTCCTGATAAAGAAATTTCTTAGGTAATTTCTTATCTTAAACGGAAAATATTGTTCTTTTCTTAATTTAATATCTAATTTCAACTATATCAGGAATATAAAATTAAGTTACTACACCAATTTCAAATAAAATAAAAATCTCTCAAAATAAATTTTATATTTATTTAATTTTTCCCAAGAGTTGACTAAAAAGAGTTATCCTAAATAATTATTCCTTTATTTATTTCATTTAATGTGAGCGTAAAATTAGAAAGAAGACATTAAATTCGGAGATAATAAATATTAGTACCGTTCAAAGAAAAATTACTTAAAGCACATTTATTATCAGATAAAGATGCTATCGTTTATTTTAAATGTAACTTTATTCAAATTCTCCTTATTGGACGGGCAGACTTTGAAATATAAGTAGCTTATCTAAGATTGGATGCTTTCATCTAGAAAATTACTCTCTTTAAAGATGGGAAAGTAGTTTACTTCCCTCTTCAAAAAGTGAACAATTTGTCCCAAATTGTAATCTGTTTTACCGCCTTGATGACATTGTTATGCGATAAGTTTTTTCGTAATTACAGTTATTTTTTTGTGTTAAATATCATTTTATGGGCAATCTCATACTTTCAACTAATTAAGTGTGGATGAATGGGATGGGTCTGAAACCTACTAGTTCTAGTTTATTATTATTTTCTACTTTATTGTCTTATGATAATAAAAATTTATAAGATTAAGATTTTTCATCATTTGATTGTTAAATTTCATAAACAATGTTCAATGCTGGTAGTGAAAATTTCTGATGACAGCTGTGTTGAGGGACTTGCTATAAAAGGTAAATCTTCTGGATCTAGAAATACTGTTGTGGTGTGGGATGTCAGTATGCAGGGCCGGGGTCAACTGGGGAAGCGGCGGGTGCGATGCACCCGGGCTCCAAGTTCTAGGGGTCCCTAGAAAAGCAGCCACACGTATATACGATAATACGGAATTCAATCAAATTGAGAACTGAGAATGATTTTGAGCTGCTTGTTCACAGGGGATACAGTGGTAAGGCCAGATATCATGACCGAATTTCCCTTGGAACCCGCAGGAAGCAGGAGGCATTTACAGACTTCCATGGGGCACGCTTTTCAGTTCAAGGAGTGATGGCGGCGAATATGACGCTTGGAAATATGCACCTGAAGGCAAGATTGCTGATGCATTGCATTATGGGCCTATATGTGATGCGGAAGTAGAAGTTAGCTTTTATGACTCATAATGACTTTTGACTCATAATTATTATGATTTTTTGTCAGTTTCTTTCCTAAATTTCTTTTTTATTAGCCAGCATGGGGCCCTACATGGTTGGGTCTCTCGCCTATGACTTGAGCCGGCCCTGCTTATAGATCTATCAGTTCATTATTCCTTTCTTAGTTCAATAAATATGCTTAGTTTTGCTTATAGCTTCTCAAGATATTATATTTACAGTTATATACATTACTTATGAGTAAGAAAATACAAAAACTAGAAATGCTTAAATCTTAGAAAAAGAAAGAAGAAGCATTTTAACAATAGAAAAGGGCTTATATGTTTGAACCTTTATACTTTTCTTATGTAAATGTATGAAATGTAACACTAACCAACAAAAGCATTATTGGAATTTTCACCTTCTCTTACAAGTTCTATTTTAAATTCACCAATATCATTAATCACTATTTCATCTTTTTTGAAATTTACCCAAGTCCACTGCAAATTAAATGTTATTCCTCTTATTATGGAATCTGTAAAAGACACATGATTGTTTATGCATTTGTCATTATTGTAGAATAAAATTAAAAAGCTCTCGAAATACAAATTAATGCCCTCTAGAGAAGATAATACAAAATAAAGCAATTAAGTCTACAGAATGAAAAAAGAAATGATTGTCTTGAGCAATAAAAACTTTGTAATATGATATGAAAATCATTAAATTCAAGAAAATAATAAAAATGTAATTATATACATACTATGTCCAATAATGTCAAATACGAAACTATCACCAGTCGCACTCCGTTCATCCTCGTTTAAATAATAATAAATAAGATCATTATCTACATCATCTAAAAAACAAATAGAAAATACATAGAAAAACACAAAATAAACAGAAAATATGAATGAATTATCTTTCTGGAAAATATAAATAGCTGTGGCATTATTTCAATGATAACATAAATATATTATCAATATAAATAACAGGTTTGGCCGTTGTTAATAAAACAAGCATATGTGGATTGGCTGTGGGGCTTTGGTGCAATATGTTTGCATTAAAAATCAAATGAATGTGGGGATTGCGGATCCATCCACATATTCAAAAATGTTTATACTTTAACAAATAAATATTTTGGATTAAGTTGTAATAAAAAGAAGTTAACTGTGGATGTGAAGCGCGGAAAAAAAAAAAATTACATCTCTATTTTCAGCGTTATCTTCTTTCACATGTTTATAGGAAGACTTAATAATGAGAGCAGTAATTGAATTATGAACCAGTTTGAAAATAAACAAGTTCAGTAAATTATTAGATTTTAACCACACTAACATACGCTGTATCGTAAAGTAAATTATGATGTAGTAGACAATTTAATGTAAAGCAAATCTTCTCGATAATGAACGAACGTTAGAAAATAATCAAATAAAAATAATGTTTATCAATTATTTTTCAAAACTTCAACAGTTAGTTCGGCTGTATATGTTTGGAATCAATTGCGAATATTTAAAAAACGTTGAGTTATGATGAAGAAGGTCCAAAGAACAACTCGTATGTGCGTTCCTGAATAAACAAAAATATCAGATGCGATTTCATTGCGTTTGTAAAACGGGCAATTAGATTGATAACTGTTTTAGAAGTTATTTTCAATATTGGACTTTTAATTAAATTTGTTTTTAAAAATTCATTTATTAAGAGGTTAGTTATACCTAAGTGTTTTTATTATTATTTTAGTTTGTATTTATACTCTTTTGAACTTGTCATATGCGCACTTTTTTAGCCAAATAAGTTCATTTTTTTATACAAATTTAAAAAGAAGCTGTTTGCATACTTTCCGCTCGCAAGACTACTCGTTCAGCAAATGAAGCATAAGAATAAGAAAAATCTCAAGGTAAAGCTTTTATCTTCCGAAATACTATACTCCTGTTTAAAAAAAAAATCTTCCTAACATAAATAAGGACGGAGAGAAAAAATAACCTGAAATCTACACATTAGAACGAAGAAATATGAAGTAAACTGGCCCAAGAGTCTATTGTATAACTCATACTCACCCAATCGCAAATACTTCTCAAAATAGTTAATGCTTCCTTATACTTTTAACCAAACCATACAAAATGAACCTATATTTTTCTAGAAGTAGCCAAATCTCGTTATTTTAATTTCCCTGTAAATCTAGCGCCTAATCTATCTTTTTATAAAGCTACTTTCCTAATTACATCTTCGAAAACCCACCCCGATGGCTCAATCAGTTAAGTGGCCAGTGATTTAACGCAGCGTAATTTTGTTTTCTAAAAGAGAGGGTGGTCCGTGCGCGGCTTTTCCCTCCTTTAAACGTTTGTAAATGTTTCTCGCCTTCACGCGTTAGTCTAATAGCTAGCGAACACTCGTCATTAGTGCGAGAATTCAGAGGGCAAAGACATTGATAACCCAGCATCTTAAGAAAACGTGGGCAGCTACAGTTAGTAGCGAACCACAACTAAACGGTGGTGGGAACCGCGGCATGTTTGCCTGAGCCAATAAAATCGTCGTTTGGCAAGACTTGGCTCTTCATAGGGTGGTAAGTTTTTTGTTTTTGTTTAAAAAAAAAAAATCGAATTTATTAAAGTAACACGAAAGTAGAGAAGAATAGAGCTCATTTTCACATTTCCAAACTTTCCTATGAACCGGTGATCTAACCCTAAAAATATATATAATTTAAGAGAAATGTATATATAAATATTTATTAAGGAATCTTTTGTAATTTTCTCCTTCCAATATAAGAGGACTGTATAAGATTTAGGAAAATAGATTTTCACCAAAATGTAAGTTTTGAGTCCCTCTGGCTATAATTAAACTTTTATAAATCAGCTGTTCTTAACTTAGTTTGAGAAATGCCTTGGGAAAGTAAGGATCTCAAAATTTAGAAAGAAGTATTAAATTTTTGTGTTAAACAGGAATACTGAGATTTATAGATTTATTTACTTTCAGAAGAATTTCTAGGAGCTGCATGAAGCAGAAAACGTTTCCAATGTCTTAGAGAATTATCTACATTGGTGTTAACTCAAAAATATACATTTGGAATTAATAAAAAATCAGTTAACCGGCAGAATTATCTTTGTAGAATGATATTTTCCAGCTTTCTACAATGGTAGCATATATATTTCAGTTATCAAATCAGTAATATTTATCTGATATCTCGGTAGAAAGAAAGATCGGAAAGTATATTTAAAGATAAAACAGAATTAGAAGTGGTGGGGATACTCGTATTTAATTAGATAATTCAAAGTTTATATACTGTTTATATATTGGACACGCCTTAACCCCTCAAGGCCAAAATATATATATATATATATATTTACACTAAGTATAAGAAACACACAACGTTTCTATGTGTGTAGTATCAGTTTTGTAATATAATCTTACTGTTAACAAGTATTACTTTATTTATATATACACAGCAAGTGTAGGAGCGGTCCATTGTGAAGTTTATTGGTTTTCTGAGGCAAAGATCTTTCTTCCCACTTTCCCTCCACATTCGTTACTTGTGAAATATTAACACCATTATCAAATATTGAATATATCACATTTCTAATCTTCTTATTTATCTTTCTTGGTCAGTATTATAATTCAAGGTTTCTTTATAATACACTACACTCTATAATGTATCTAAAAGAAATGAGATCTGTTTCCAATGAAACTGTTGTAAAGCCTTTAATTACAATACAATAGAATATACATTAATTATTAAGAGTTGGAAATTTCACTATAATCTGAGAAATGTGTTGCAAGTTTGACGATGATGGGAAGTTACATAAGGGTTGCGAACTGAATGGACTGTATACATTTTTTGAAATATGTGCATTTTTAAGGAAAAATTCTACAAAAAACTTTGACATTAAGATTTCAAAAACATTTAATTTTTGTTTAATTCTTGGAAATATGAGATCTCAAACTTTTGGTTTTAAATTGGACACTGCATTTCTTTCAGTATCTGAAAATATATTTTTTCATTTATGAGTGTTGGTATCAAACGGTTCAAAATTCACTGAATTTTGTTCAAAACGAGCCAATTCTTCAGGGTTCTTGCCCCCCTTCCCCCCGTAACCAGCTTGACAACACGAAACAAGAGATAGTAGAGTGCAACTTTCTCAGGCTTGCACCTGCAAACTCTAGCGCAACACCACACTTCACATACGAACTAACATTGGATACCAAGACAGCCACAATAGATCTTTCAGATCACAGTAGATTTTGCGAGAACCACACGATTCATCTAAAATACAAGTTAATGGATGGATCACTGACTTTCAAATTCCTGTCTTCTTAAAGAGAGCTTGGCATTTAAGAATTGCTGTCTGAGAAATTATTCTAACTACCATGTAGAATATTTCAAGAAAATATTAATCTCCAAAAAAAAAGAAGTCTGGGTTCATAATGAGTTCTAGTTTTCATGGGAAAATTATAGAGAGATTTGGCATAAAGTAAAATCCATAGTGAATTAAAAGATCTATTTATATACATGAGGGGTATCTATGTTTATGTACTTGTATATATACAGAAAAATGTAAGAATTTCCGGGTGGAAGTGAATTTAATGGTCGTGAGCCAGAGTTTGTCTATTAGTAAGCTAATTCAAGTAGTCGCACAATTGAACTTATAGCATCAGCGTCTGTTAAGCTTAACAAGATTCTTTTAATGTCTAAATGTCTAGTCCACTATTCCCGCCACATAATGGACGAGTGAAAACTGGGAATGGGGAATGTAAACTAGGTATTGTTGTATAAAGTTTTTATGAAATGAATGTATAATCTATCCTAATTAATTAACATAGAATTAACTGGAAGAGATAGTTTTTTACTTTCTCTCACGGTTGTAATTTTATTTATTTTATTAAAATTGTTTTTAAAAAAATCTTAAAAAGAAAGTCTATTCAACATTTTTAAAAATACTAAGTCATTGGATGTTACTAAAAAAAACTCTTCTAAAAGAAATTTTAAATACATTTTAGGAAAACCCTTTTCACGGGGGTTCAGGCTAATTGCCTCAGGGCAGTGTAAATATTGAATATATTTATTATTTCACTTTAATAAAAAATCAGTTTTTAATTAAAAATTTTGTTCATGAATGAAAATATTTAATTTGAAACATAAATAAAGGGGGAGAAATAGGGAATATTTTTCCCCTTATGTAAATGAAAATGAAATACTATGTTTAAAATTTATAAGACGAATGAAGTTTAAGAACTGCATAAAGTTATGTACCACGTTAGGATGATTTAGTGTGTTGAATATGAAGGCGTGTATATATGTTACATGTCCCTTCTCTAACCTTTAATCGTTGGATCATACTTCTTATTATGGTGCTCAATTGATAGTTGTAAGAAAGACTTTGGGGGGGCAGGCCGGTGGTATCTTTCTACCTGTCTCACTTTCAAAAATCTTTAACATATATACAAATAATGGTTGTTTCAAATGATTTGATTTACTAGATAACTCTTAAAATACATTGCACCAATCTTCAGTAGTCTATGGACATTGTAATTGGAGGTGACATGCCCTAATAACACCTAGTATGTATACTAGATGCTCGTCGTGAAGGGTTAAATCTTTCTACAACTAATAATTAACCTATTTCTTATATTATTTTATATTACCCTAGAAGAAACGATCTCACACTATGATAAGATTCTTATTCTCAGTTGTATGTAGCAGCTGCACCTCACATCATCTCACTTTGTTTACTTTAACTAGTGTTACTTAACATCTACTGTTCAAATAGATTTATTGATAAATTTTTATATTTAGTTTTGGAAATAGTTATCTTCTTTTTAAATATTATTGCTCCTTCTGAGGCATGGGGGCAGGCATAGATAGAACCTTGCAGTCCTGCCGCCTTCAAACTTGTATATTTCTCTCCATGGTTCTCCTGACACCTCTCTAATGACTTTTTCCATATACATTTCAGTTTTTCTCTCTTCGGCTCCTTGCAGCATCTGACTTTTTTAAGTTGTACCATTTTTATTTCCTTTATTTGCAGCTCACTCTAGGTTTGCTGAGCTAATAAATCTGTCAAGGAAAAGTGCAATAACTCTCTTGCTGGGACTGGAAACCTTTCAAAGGCTAAATGACCCTCTCTTCAAGAAGATCTTAGAATTGAGGAGAAAGCCAAGAAAGCATCAAGAGAATACTCATGGGGCTATGGCAGGCTATTATTACGCCTACAAAAGCACAGACCTAGAAAAGTCTGCCTCGAAAATAGGCTGCCTATGCGTCGAATTTCTACAGAGGGATTGGAAACTCAATACAATGATGATGTTGGGTCTTCTTCAGATCCAGTCAAAACTGGAAAAGATTCCAATATCCACCTGATGGTCTGCGATGCTATCATTCCGAAAAGATTAAGAATTCTGAGAACAACCACTTATCGCAGGAGGATACATCCTCCCTGAACCGTTCCAAGCCACGAAATTTCTGAACTAGACCTGGAGAAACAATTAGACTTAGAAGATTATTCCAAAGCTTCCTATTCCATTTGGCTCGGTGTGAATACTGCTTGTTTGAACCTCTCACAGTGAGCCGTTGAAAAGTCGGCAAATTTCATCGGCGTTTTCAGTTTACAGCGTAAACACAGTTCCGGTTTACTAGTAAACTTAGTAAAATCAAGTTTAAGATTTTCGAGAGATGATGAAAACAGCTTGTTCCAGAGTTTTCCATCCTGTTTCTTGCCACGGCATGATTTAGTAATAAAGTCATCATTACACTGAAGAAGCCTATTGCAATATAGACAAAACGTAGGTGTATAACAACCTACTGAAACGTCTCAATCCGAAGGCTGTTTTAAACTTTTAGGGGTATTCAGTAAAGTTGCATTTTTTTATTAATTTTATTTCTTAAAGGTTTTCAAAATGTATTCTAAAAACTCAAAGTCGAAAAATTTGACACTAATACAATACTACCTCTTACGGCAGTCAAGATCGAACCGACAGCCTTGCAAAGAAAGAGTATCCTGGAATGACTGTTAATTTCAGTGGCACTAAAAAAGAAATAAAACTGTGTGTGGCACAGATGACTAAGGAGGAAAGCTAGCGAAATGTTGAGGGGAATTGGAGTAGCCGAATCCCCAATTTGCATGTTATGCCAGCAGGAAGTCATGACTACCGCACATATTGACTCGTGTTCCGCGTTGAAGGACATATGCCAGTTTAGTATGGCAAATAAATATTGGGTAGCCAGACGTCGAATGACCCAGTTGCCAATGATGGCGCGTAGAAAAAAAAAATCTTACGGCTTTAATGGAAATAGCAAGGAAGGTACTCAGCAACATTTTTTTTTAATGTTCCTGCGATACCAAGAGACGAACATAATCAAGCTATTTGTATTATTTTTAAGTATAATTAAGAAAAAAAAAAAATCTGTCAAAGTTATCTCTTAATTTAAAATATAGCTATCAGTATTATGTGCAACTAAACAGGATGGGGTAGTGTTAAACAATAGCTGGAACAAATAAAAATTCCGAACTGTATAGAAAATGTTATTGTATTATTTATATCATCATTAAAATAAACAATACATTAGTATATTAATATTTATATAAAAAATATCAAATATATTTCTTCTCATATGTAATCTAAAAAATATTTACATTAAAACATTCCGGATTAAATCTCAAGAAATTATTTTTTTGTTAATCCCTAATAAAACAAAAAGTGTAAGTATAATGTAGAACTAATCGAATGTAACCTTTTTTATGAAAGGTAAACCGGCACTGTATGTGTTGTGATAACGGTGTCCTACTGCAATATAATTTGATGATAGGGAGAGAATATTCAAAAGTTACACTCTAGTTTACATATAGCTGTTTTACTTAGAACAATAAATACATTTTCAGTTCTATACAATGATTATTCTCGCTCTCTCACTCTCAATGTATGTATAAAAAAGCAACCAAATATAAGGTGTGTATTAATCACATGTAGTAGGTACACAACATGGCCCTGTTGGGCGCCAACTGTTCTCCATTTCTTTCTACTATGATTAAAAAAAAACAAAATCTTATAAAAGGGCTTCTTTGAATATTAACATCCTATCTCATTCTTATTATAATCTACATTTTATCTTGTTTACTTTTTGATAACTTTAAAATTTATTTCTTATTGTTCCATAGATCATTTCAATGGTATTATTTTTTGACTGTTTTTTAATTTAAGTGATAATTGTTTTTTTTTAGGTAAAATAAAAAAAAAGGTAAAAATGTAGTGGCGATAAGCAACCAAAAAATTATAACCAACGTTCAAGAACCATTTCTCCTTGACAACCAATCAGTAGGTGGTGGAACTGTCATCAAGAAAAATGCAAGATGATTTTTTTCACATTATGTATTCTAATGTGAATTTGTCATATTTCGTTCTTAACATAATGATTTTTGCCACTTAGACTACCACAATTCAAAACCTTTGGATTTCTAGGCAAGCGGGAACGATACTAACAAATTTCTAGTAAAGGTATAAAATTCTAGTGCTTTGAGCTTGTAAAAGCTTAAAATTAAAATAATTAAACAATATTAAACTTAATTGTTGTACAAATATTCATTGTTATATTAAAAAAATATACCCATGGATATATCACTTAAAATATAAAAACTGCGCGCTCAATATAGATATATTTTTTTATAATTTTCATGGTAAAATAACAACTCAACTTGTGGTGAACTAAAGTGCCCGGTTTCGAAAACTAATCGAACTGGAAGGGTCCAAAAATAATCATTTTACAATTTGTTTTGAAAAACCCATACTGCTTGTGCAATTATTTTTGCAGATCTATTCTAAATATTATGATTGTTGAAATATGAAGAAATTTTAACTGAAGGGAGATTTAAATTTTTAAAAAATAATTAGAATTTCAGCTGAGATTTAACAAACAAAAATTCAATAACGATATATTGCCACAAAAAAAAAAAAAAAATGAGTAAAGAAAAACAAATTAATTTCTGTACGAGCAGAAAAATATTTTTTTAATTTTTGTTTTATTACTTACAGTTTCATAAATTTAAAAAGTACTCGCTTCGTTGTATACATATATTCCTTTTTATTACTAAAATAAAAAAGTATAAATTTTATAACTTTTTTCAGACATAAAAAGAAAAATTTAATATAAATTTTGCAATATTGTGTATTACAAGACAGACAGACAGAGTGACAGTTTTGTGTTGTTTGAAAATTTATTGTTATTAATTCAACAAGTTCAAACTATATTTAATGTTTGAGAAGCGTTTGTAATGTGTAAATTATTTTTGGCAGGCAACCCGTGAAATTCATATTATATAAAGCGTTTAATATAAGAATTTACGTATGTTTATAATGTACTATATTTAAAAACTGCTTATATACCTATGTTATATGTATATGTTGACAAATAAGAAAGGATGAACTAAGGATTAAAGAAGATAGGCTTCGTTACATTGACAGATACATACAATAAATAAACATATTAACCAGGCTGACATTCATAGGCGCATTATTTCAGAAATTTACCATTCATTAAAGTTGAATGTTTACATTTTATTGCTCTATTATTTAGTTGTACCGCTGGTTCTTTGCCTATATTATCTACAAAAGGAAATAATTACAATAAATAAAAACTGCAGATCATTTATTCACGTCTACCTTAAATAGTTAGAGAGCTTTATGCAATTTTATGGCTCTCAAAATAATTAGCATCTCCTAACAATTTTTCTTAATTGTACGTTATAAACTCAGTCTTTCATCTAATTAAAAAAATATGGGAGGGTTTAGCTCAGTGGCTAGCGCGTTGGACTCCCATGCGGAGGTCCCGGAGTCGAGTCCAGTCCTACACTTAGATTTTTTTTCTTTCTAGGAGCCTCTACAGCTCATTGTTCGGTAATGGACAATGTTGATTGTAGCGAGAGAATACTTCCGGAGGCTGGCAGTGCACTAAGAAGGCTCCGGTCGCCAATGACCAAATATGTTGACGCACCTTAATTTAAAAAAAAAATACAAGATACCATCTAAAAAACAACTGGCTTCAAAGATGAATCATTATTAAAGAAAGGAAGGCATAAACGACAAGGGAACCTAAAGGATTGGGAGACCAATGAATCCTGAAGATCTTATATATTGGCGAATAGAATTAAAGCAGAAAATGGAGCTCACAGTGGCTAGTGACGTGGAAAAAGTGCGATGTTGGGATTAAACAATTAGCGAAATAGTACGAAACTGCAGGCGAATATTATACAGGAAACAGTAGCCAGGGGACCAGGGAAACCAGTCTTTAGGGATAAAAAGAGGAACATACCCCCACCAGTAAAATTGACTGTTGTAAAAAAGACTGTTTTTTACTCTGTTCAGAACTCTTTTTTTTTATCATTTTCCTAGTATTGTAACATTATGTCTTTCACTTATTGCAAAGCTTGGGCCCCGGAAAAGTCAATCTTCCGGACTAAAAGACATTTATATCACCGGTTGCGTCGAACTGCATTTAAACGCGGCATAATTTGGGACCAGCGGGAATCTTCTTTGGAATAAAACTAGTCTGATTTAAAGCAAAATCTTGCTTCTGCTTTTAATTTTCGAACAATCATTTGTTATTAAGTTTTTCCGGTACGCAATATGAGATATTCGTTAACGCGATTTAAAGCATAATCACAATATTGGTTTGTGTTGTATGTAACGTGACTCTGTAATAAATGTTAGCTTTGGTAATGAGCGAACGCTAGGAACAGTAAACCTTTAAAAAATTTCAAAATTAACTTAAGAAAAATAGAAAAATGAGAATTTTTTTTTTTGGAATTCTAAATCAAATTTGAAACAGAACCAAATCTTTTGAGCAAAAATCCAAATAACCAGTACAAATTTTAAAAATCCATTTGACTAGTACAAATGATCAGTAGAAATTTTAAAACCCTATTTGCTAAATACAAATGACCACTAGAATTTTTTTTTAATTTTTTTAACAAAGAAAAATTTTTAAGTATTGGTCCTACAGATTATCATGTAGAGATTTTAAAAATTCATGTAATAAATCACTTCGGTTTAAATCGTCAATTTTTTTTGATTACTCATAGATGACGCAAATTCCAGCAAGTTCCAAAAAAAAAAAAAGGGAACATTAAGCTATGTGGAGTCACAAATAATCGTAGTTGTCGTTTTTTTACTTTCTCTTATTCACGTGAGGGAATGATGATCGCAATAAGTGTGTGTGCGCGCGCGCATATATGTAGAGTTCGGCCTGGCCGCTTAACATGGACCTCTCACATGGTTCTCACACTTAATTCGGTAATCGTCGCCCTTTTTAAGTCGCTTCTAATGGCACGTTTCAGTCTTCTCTACTGGAAAATGGTGGTCAATTTTTTTTATTCAAAATTCCTCAACAGGAAGTACCATTTTTACTGAATGAATTTTTCATTTTTGGGATGATTTTCTCGAAAACGGTTGCAACCATTTTCTTTAAACTTGATATATCAACTATATACATAAAGAGCTACAACTTTTATTTGTAACATTTCTCCGGGAAAATTCATTTAATAGGGCTTTTGAGGTAGGATGGGGGTTATATTTTCTTCTAAAATACTGTTTAAATTTATTATAAAACTTCTTCACCTAAATAATATTAGAATTAAATATGTTGGCAAAATTCCGAGTTTGAAAAAAAAACTGTTGTCAGAAAGTGCGATTTTTTTTACTGAAAAATAGTTTTAGTTCTCCGCAATTTTCTTCATAAAAACACCAATGGATTTCATTAAATTTTTATACTTACTATAACAGACCTATCACTTTTGTTTGAATTTTTTTCTGAGAAAGTCCATTTAAGGAGCTTTTAGGAGTGAAGGGTTAAGAGGGTAGGCTTTCCCAAAAAACTAGTTTTTAAAATGTTTGGATTTCCCATTGATATAACATTGAAGACTTAATAACTAAACGTCTAATAAGAATTATAAGTTTGAAGAAAATTCGTCAATATAACTATGTAAATTGCAGCAAGAGAAAATAGTTTTTTATACGCTGAAGATAACAAGCAAACAGTGTTAAACCATAACGAATGTCGAAGATGACTTCTAAAGGATGTAGTAAAGTTAATTCGTCTTCATAGATTTATTAAAAACAAAACAAGGGGGGAGTGGTAAATAGGTACCGCTAAAAGTATTTTTTTTTTAATAAACCTGGATGCAATGCAGTTGTTCTAGTGTTTATCAAAAAAAGAGCATATGTTCGACGTTATATAGCTGCTGTGCTGATGCTAAAATTATTTTATTATAGCGTAACATGAGATTATAAACAATTTTCCCACGTGATTGGAAATAATATTAAAAAGTGTTTGGAATATTGTCGTGAGTAATTTCTTCTTGTTTATTATTGTTGTTTAGCTTTTCATTATTATTATGAAACGTTTAGGACTATAGGTGTTAAATATCTAATACGGTTTTTATTAGAGAAGTTTGAAACGTGCCATTAGAAGCGACTTAAAAAGGGCGACGATTACCGAATTAAGTGTGAGAACCATGTGGAGAGGTCCTGTTTAGTGGCCCGGCCGAACTCAACACATCACATACACAAAAACACAGACTTGTTTTTTCTTATTTTATCTAAGAGAGATCAAGGATCGACGGAGAATAAACTATACTACTAACACACAAGTGCCCATGGATCATCATATAACACCCACACAAACAGCATGTTCTTACAACTATAATTGTTTGTTATATTAATGAGAAGTGATGCTCACCAACTAAAGGATTATCTGTCAACAATTATCATAGCAATTATCATTTGAAACAAATATAAGCTCAACTTAAGACAAAACAAAAAAATAAGAAGAGATTTATAACATCTTTAAAAATGAGATGCTGTCCGCTAGCCTGCTGATAGTAAAAATAATTATACCTTTAAATGTCAAAGTCATTTTGTTTAGTATGTTATTGTAACTAAATAGTTTCTTTTAATTATTATTTAATGATGAAACATTACTTAAAGCCAATATCCCATTGCTTTTATTTCCAAGTTTTTATTTTCTTCTCGCTTTAAGCATGTTATCTAAACATCTAAACTCTCTATAAGGAGCTTAAAGCAAAAAGTTTGTAATCTCCTTAGCAGTTGTACATTATGTTGGCTAGTTATTTCACTTCAATAGTCTTCTATTTTTAACTTCCAGGAATTTCCTAACATAAAAAAGTTGTGTTTTTTAAAAACTGGTAACAAATGACACCATTCACATCCCTAGTTCTGAATTTTAAAGCGATCATAAATATTCCAACTTTTACATTGCATAACTTTTTGTAAAAATATTGTAACTAACTTGTACTTACTTTTATATCAGAAATTCTAAAATTTTAAAGTCTAAAGCCCTAAGATTCACTGATACTCTGGTTCTGAACAAAATGCACAAAACAGATTGCTTAGAAACCTTCTAGCTTAGGGATGTCTTCTTAAATAACAGTAAACTGTAAAGGATTCACACATATGTCTAAGAGAAGTTTTGGAAACCAAAACAAATCACATTAATATTTTAATCTGCTGCGTACCTACTGGATTCATGAATAAAGATCAATGCTTTGCAGCTAAACAAACATGGGTCCAAAAGTACGATAATAGCATATTTGAAATCAGTGAAGAATAAAAAGCCCTAATTTAGCAAAATTTTTTTTTTTGCCATCTCATTAGTATGCAATTCTCTTTGATCTGGTCTACAAACTAGAAAGACATCTCTTGAAGTGTCTGTTTCCTCTAGACTTCCAAAACAATCTAAAACCCACATATAAACCAGCTTTATTACGGCTATCACCTAAGCCACTCAAACAAGTATACTACTGCAAGAATTGTATAAACTTCAATCTGCAATACAATGGCCCATCACCTAATGATATTACCAAATAATTCCAGATCACAGCTACCCAGATCCTTCATCAATCCTGAGAATTCTTACTATATTTGTAGTGATAATTCCCATGTATTATCCATTCAAAAGATAGAACATTCTGAAACCAAAGTGCTAAAGTAAAGTTACATGTCTTAAGCAAAGATGACCATTCCGACACCTGACCTAATGTAATATTAATCAATCCATTTTTACAATTTTATCAAAATGAAAGTGACACAAGGATTTCTGATTTTATTGCTAAAGAGTTTCTGTTGCCAAAATTTTCACTTTATAATCAACCTTCTATCAACCTGCCATACAATACACATTGTAGATATAAAATGATAACCTACATTTTATACTTTTTCGTAGCACCCATTTTTAAATTTTGCAAGTATAAGTGAAAAAAAGTCATAGTCCGAGGTACAATGAACTTGAAAAGAAATGAATAGCACTATTTTCCAAATTCTTGTCCTGAATAATGAATCTCCCCCTATTGCTTAATGAAATTGAGAATGCCTTCAAGCATCAGTAAAAACATTATTAAATTCGCGAGGTTCGACTAGAATTAAGAAAAAAGAAATATAATAATTCCAGTTTTGAAACAATTTGAATACAACCAGTAAAGTAGAGGTTGAGAAGAGCTAAGTATATTAGTAATTGTTTAAGATTCGTGCTTAAGTATAATAAATAAAAGTGATATTATAATTGTAAGAAGGAGGGGAGATGACAAGACTGTATTAAGAAGTTATGTCTGGACATATAACGGCCACAACTCGCACCTTGCTCTCCTTATTTGTTTTTTTTACATTATCAAGTTTCAGCTGGGGGTACACTATTATAAATATAACATGAAATATTATTCACTTAAATATCCAACTTTTATTAATTACCAAAACAGTAAATTTCAAAACGGATAATTTAATTTAAAGAAAAAACAAAAATTGAGACCTAAAAGTAAATTTTGCAATGACAAAAATTAATTAACCCAATAAATTGGTCGACATCGCGGACGAAGAACATATGTAACAAATTAGCAAATAATTTTCAATATATACATAATGTGGCTTAAAATATAAATGCTTTTGCGTGGAAGTGTCTAGACCCTAACTAAAAGAATCAAAATGCCTATTTTTCGAGAAATAATTCTAACTGAAAAATGTCATTTAGTGAAGATAATTTTGATGACCTTATTGTATGGCAGAGAAAAACACTGGCAAAAATATAGTTTGAAAGACTATCACAACTTTCTCTTAGTACAATAATTCTTACAATATTCTTAGTTAGAATATTCATAAAATGTATAATTGTATATTAATAAGCGACTAAATCGTTTATAAACTATTAAAGTAAAAGTTTAAGAGAAGATTAACGTTGCTGCTTATCCGGAACCCACTTAATTCAACTTCAGAGAAAACAATCACGTCAAACTGATAGGGCTATAGATAAATATATAGTTAGCCTACCGAGGTTTAAAGAAAGCAGTTGGGGGCCGTTGTCCAGGTAATTATGAAAAAGTGAACAAAACAAATCGTTGAATTTATGGTTGGGCACAAAACTGAATAAAATCCTGTTTTCATTAAAACAGTTTTTACCAGAGCTCCAACATGAATATGTGGGGGAGGTTACATGCTGGCAGACACCTTTGTCTCAGGCAGTCATGTCAATCTAGTTACACTACAGCCTACAATACTGTGTTAATTTCATTGAAGGAAATCAAATAGTTGAAGGAAATAAATTCCGCAGAACTTTTCCTGGGCTCTCACGCATACCCGCCCTTATGGAAGCCCCTAACCTAAATGATGTCCCTAACGCTGAGCGTGACGCCTCCATGGAACCATGGAAGTGAACTTAAAGTAACCATACTCTAAGTTCACGCCCCCCCCCCCCCAACTGCTTTCTTTAAACTTGGTAGGCTACTATATATTTCTATCAGTTTGACGTGATTTGTTTTCTCTTAAAGTAACTCTTAAACTGTTACTTTAATAGTTTATGGTTCAAGAGCTAATCTTAGCCTATAGGTCCCCCGAGTACTCATTTATTTACACTTTCACTCTAAGCTCGTCCATTCAACCATACACACTCTTACGCCCCTCAGTACTCAATATTCCTAGGGTATAAGAAAACCCTACATATAATCTTACAAACTAGCCTAAAACTAAGGGCCATAATTAACCACTAGCCTAAAACCCGCAGAACTCACTAAAATCAGCTTTTTCCGGAAAAATAAGTTATAAAATTTCATCTGTGCAGTCAGCATTCAAAGTTTAAAGAAAATTGTTGCAGCTGTTTAACCGATTTTCTTTGAAATTCTAGCAATATTTTTCTAATGGTTATTATTATTAAATAGCATAACACTACTGTTCCTCAGAACCCTCGATATAATCAATTTTTCCAGCAAATTATTACAAACAAAAGTGATAGATAGATGGATACGAAGTTTAAAGAAGTTTAAAGAAAATTTTTGGAGACGTCGAAAAAATCGCGAAAAACTGAAAAAAAAAAAAACTTTCAGAACAGTTACTCTTCCGGTTGATAGATTTTGCCCGAAACCTTCGTGTCTGATGTAGTACCTAAATGGAATCAATGTTTGAGCTTGCGAATTTTCCTATTTGAGGTATTTTATCACACACAGACAGACCATTCGCTAAAAACATTGGTTTTGCAATCAGGGATCCTCAAAACATGTATTTCCGGTAAAAACTCAATTTCGCAATACTTCCTCTTATTAGGAGTGAGACAAAGTAAAATCTATAGCATTGTTCAAGATGCCACTACAGATAAAATTTAATGTACTGTTATAGAAGAATATAGCCAATGCAAAAATTAAGAATAGATTTTTATTTTCAAACAATATTTTTAATAAAGCAGATTTTTTTTTTTTTATTACCTAAGTAATTTTACTTAGTAACACAATTTTACTTGATATTCTACTTACAAATTACAACGGGATCTCTAAATCCTCTACCGGATGTGTAACTTAACTAATATTTTTCTCCCTTTTTACGATTTACTCAAAAGAGATAATTCCTCTTACAGTAGTAATGGAAGTAAAAATTAGCCAATCAATATTTAAAAAATGGAGATTTAGATTAGAAGAGATCTAGGTGGTAGAAGCAAGTATCACTAAAACTTAAATGTGCATTTTTATCAATCAAGAAATCAAATAACTGTTAAAGAAGACCGAAATATTATCTAAGGCTAGATCCATTCTCAGTTTTTATTACTATTTGTAAGTTTAATACTAGGGCAGAAGACAAATAGCTAGATGCCTTTAAAGTTTAAAACCATTAGCTTAATTTTTCAGAATGCCAATGAAGACACTGCAATTCAATAATTCACACATTAAGTAAGAGTTCTACCATTAATTTAAAAATCCTATTTGAGTAATTAATAAATTCATTATTTATATTGAAAAAACTGTCCAACAAAAAATCTACATAAGAAAAAACTACATAAATATACATAAGAATAAGAATATTAATAACTACATACCTTGAGTAAACAAGTTGCATGTTGATTTGATATTGATGTTGTATAGATATCCAAATTTTGGTAAATCAGTGACATTGTAAACTACATCATAGCCTTCTGTGTCTTGTGATAAAAGGTAACCACTATTTATTATCGCGCCTAATTGTCCATCGCTATTATCCAACTGATTCAATATTTTAACTGGTTTACTATAGATTAATTCGGGTTTTGAAGTTTCTGTAGTATCTTGTAATGGTTTACCAGTAAAAATATCCTCATCACCTCTGTTATTATTTTGTATAATTATGGTGAATGAATGAAATATTGGATGCTCTCCAGTATTTACCTCTAATTGTAAAATTTCCGTGGCTGAAGTATTTTCTAAATGTACATATTGTAAATTATTTTGATATAAATCATTCAATGTGAACATTTGTATTGATTGTCCCGGTTCAGATTTGTATTCAATGCGTCCATGTTTTGGTTGTGCCATTATTAAAAATGTTACCTTATTCTCTTCCTTTATATTGTTTACATTAAGTAAATGTGTATTTAATGTAATTGAAGTATTTGGTGCAATTACAGGGCTACGTGAAGTTACTTTGTAAGAAACATTATAATCTCTAATTGTTATGAAGAAATTTTCATTGAATAATGTATGCACACCATCCGTTAAATCAAATACAAATACATCCATAAAACTAGTATGATCTGTGTGACTGTATGATACTAACTCTGAGGTTATATCATTTTGACTGAATTTAAATCCGGGATACAGTTCTGTATAGTTCACATACAAACTACCGTACATTGGAGCATGTTTTATAACGTAGATAACATCATTAGCTGGGGTGTCTTTATCATCGGCAAATAATTGTTTTGACGTTATCAATTCTGTATTGCCTACAATTAGATCCAATCCTTCGTTTACAATCAGTCTAGGTGGTAATTCATTTATTGACACCCTTACAATCACTTCTGTTGTAAATATACCATCCGTTATTGCTAGGATAAAGTTATCTTGACCACTTTCCCAATTTTCATAGTAAACTTCACTCAAAGCAGCAAATGTGAAATTAGTAATTGCACCCCCATACTTTTTCCTAATTACACCTTTATCTGGTGTTCGTACTACTGATATTAACAATTTATCTAGAGGTGTATCCATGTCACAGATTGTTAAAATCCTTGATAATGCGATTTGTTTATCAGTAATATTGTTTGCCGTAACTACAGGTGGTTCGTCATTAACTGGTACTATCTCTATTGGTATGGAACCAAAATTGTTTCGGCTATTATTATATCTATCATGACAAGCTAACGAAAAACTATCTTCAGTCTGTTCAATTTTTCTATGTACACTTTGTATATAGAGTACATTGTTATCCAAAACATCTTTATAGCTGAATGTATTATTTAATATACCAAATAATGGTGGTGCTGTTATAAAGCAAATAATATCATTATCCGCAGTATCTTTATCAATAACTGTTATTTGATCCGTTGTCAGTAATGCTTCTTTTCCTTCCAATACAATTAATTTTGATTTGAAAAACACTTCTGGCGGATAATCATCAATTGGTCTAACAATAACTCGTAACCAAATATCTTTATTCTCTTCTATTATTTTTAATGAAAATTTATCATATAATTTTGTTTCACCAATTTCTTGTGAATCATGTAAATAACTAACATCTCTAGATATTATTTGACTCATATTAAATGTATTAGATGGCATATCGTTAACTAATATTTCTCCATGACTTGGTATTTGTTCAATGTGAAATGTTAAATTCAGACTATATCCTTTGGTTAAACCCAATATATCTTCTGTCAGTTCTACAGAATCTCCTTCATCCACGTATAACGCTCTAACTTCAGCTTCCTAAAACAATAAACATAAACTACTTGAAAGACAGATGTCAAATAAATGTTCAATAATGTAAAGTAATGTCTATTTTTTTTCAGGTGGCTTAGCGCCCAACTACTAAATATTAGAATTAAGTAAAATTATTGTAAGTCATTTTAACAATCACTTTACCTCTTGCACTTTCATTGTATACAGGGTGACCCAGATATACGGGCCACGATCAAAATAACTCAGAAAGGGTTACAGATATCAACATTCTTTAAAGAACAAGGTTGTAGATCTCTTCAAATGCTCTTCTCAAAAATATTTCAATTGTGATATTTCCTTTTACATAAATTGAAGAGGAAACAATTCACTGGGGGTAAACATTGTTTAAAATACTTAAAAGGTGATACTAGCAATGCCAAGAATGTGTATGGACTGATTATGAAAGATTGGAAAAGTAAATAAATTATTAATAACCCTTGCCCTCTAAATATGTTTTTTTAACAAAACAAATTAACAAGCCTAAGATTAGTATTTCATTATGAAATATTTAAAAATATAAAAGATGGCCTCACACTCTTTTATCGCCCTTTTATTTATCTAATCAATAAAATTAGGTATATGGAATTATTATAAACTGAAAAAAGGGAAAAAATTACAAAAGAAACGTGTTCTATCTTTTCCAATAATAATAGTAAAAAGCAAACCCTATATGGAATTTAGAGTGTACATTTGGTAGCTGATGATATCTCTAGTGATTTTGGGGATATCGAAGCAGATTTATGGAATTCATCTTGACTTTTAAAAAACGCATATTAAAAGGAAACATCACAATTCAATTGGACCATCCAAGCCTTTTCTCATAATTTATTTAATTTTTTGAGAACAACATTTCAAGGTTCTGAAAGAGAACTACAACTTTGGTCCTTTTGAAAAATTTTGATATCTATAACTCTTACCGAATTATTTTGATTGTGGTCCATATATCTGGGACACCCTTTATTTGAATCCAAATTTTTACTCAAATGAATTTATATAAATATTTAATATATCTATAGCATTATCGGGTATTAGTCAATGAAAATAAATTTTTGTATATTTAATTTATTGATTCTCTCTGAAGTTGAGACTAATTTGCTAATAGTTGTATTAAAAGAATAAGTTCTTGCGTATTTTTTATGAGCAGTTCAAATTTGGAATTTGTATTATTTGCTTGACACAAAACTATGAATACATTTAATTTAAAATTTAATATATATTTTAGAATACTTAAAAAATTGAATTTTACTTTCAAAATAATACTGTTTTTTATAAAAGAAGTAATGTGAGAAGCGCCTCTTGTTAGTTAATTAAAAAAAAAACAATAAAATTACTATAAAACAAAATAAAAATAAGTCTGGGACTATATTACAAAAATAATACTTTTAAAGTTTTTAGATGGCAGGTTTTAATTAATCTGTCAGGGTGCCTTTTGCATTTTTCTAATGGGAATGTAAAAGTTTATAAGGATATTAAAAAAAAAAAGTGCACAGCAAGGGAAAAGTAAACAACTCTTCATCATTCTAGCCTATCATTTATAATATTTTAAATTAAGTTGCTTAAAACCTCAATTCACTGTTTTAAAAAGTATAAGTTAAATTAAAAAAAAACAAAAAAACAACAAATATTTACAATGGAGTAATTGAAAACTCGTATGGATTAATTTAAAAATAACACGTTAGAACTTTGTTAAGCAAGGTATAACCCCCCCAGTAGTGGGCTCTTTCGAAAAATCAATAATACTCGTATCTATTAAGTTTTTTTTCCAGTACTCGTTTTTAGATGAAACTATAAAACAGTATTCATCTGTTATGTGCTTAATAATCCCATCATGCTAATCTCAAACAATCGAAAAAATTATTTTGTGAACAAAATTTTGAGTTGTAACAAACAAAGCTTTTTCCACAATTCTTTTATTATTTCAAAATTATTCAAACGAAAATAAACTGGATAATTTATGCGTCGTAGCATGCATAGTCCTTATATTCCTGACAGGTTTCGTATTTTCATCATCCTTAGAGCAAATTTATTAAGTCCATGTAGAGTTTACATCTTCTGTAGTCCACCACATTTTGTTGGCTTCTTGATTGCATGTTCGGCAGGTTATAACGTTATGTTACTGTGTGTGGTTAATGACAAAATGGAAATACTATAAATTATGATTAGACATTAGAAAATTGTGTATAATAAATAGCATGTTTTGAAGAATACTTTATAATACAATTTTAATATTGGTGTTAAGTATGCTGTGTTTTATTGTGGGGGGGGGGGGTGTGACGATAAGAAATTTCAAGAGTACACTATACTAATAAGAATAAAGTTTGAAGAAATGTAATGCAAAGTTTAAGGAAAGTTAAAAGTTATCATTATATATACACACAGTAACATAACCTTATAACCTCCTGCACATACAATCAAAAACCATCATTAAGTTGATGTAAAATCTCTACACGAACTTAATAAATTTGCTCAGACGATGGATGAAAATCCGAAACCGGAAATATGAGAAGTATGCATGCTGCGATGTATAAAATACTAGATGTTATCTAGCATTTCGGACCCACCTACATATTCAAGAGTATAAAAATTATTGATTTTTTTTTTTTTTTAATTTAAATACATAAGAACAATTTTTTCCAGCTTCTATGATGTGGAGGTATCAACTTAGACCCTCTGATAATTAGCATGTGTTATGTATATAGCGTAATATATCCTATAATAAACTGGTGGAAATAAAAATGCTCAATTGTCTCACTTTAAACAATAGTCTCACCGTTAGGCGGTAGGCGAGGTCTACGATTAAGATGATGGAGAACTTTAACCAATTACTGTTAAAAATTAATATTTTGTAAAGTTATTCTTCAAAAATTGAAATTAATTTGAACAAAATTATTGGGCAACCATATTAAATTTATTATTAGAACTTCTCCATTAGATTGATCTTGAAAGATAAATCCAAAATAACAATAATTCCAATTTGTGAACCTATAGCTGTAAATGAATTAAAAATTAATTCTTCGTGAGATTAAAAATATATAATGCAATAGGTGGACCATCTGTGGGCAGAAATTTAATTAACTTAGCCTTATTTTAATGAGTTCGTTTTTTTCTTGCAGATAATACAAGCAGCAGTTTCTAGTAAAGAAGGAGAAAGTGTGGATAATAACCGGAAGTTAGCCAAAGCCCTCCTAAATATATTGTACTCCTTAGAATCAATAATTGAAAACATTCAAGAGTGTCAGGTTATTTGTAACATAATAAAAAAAAATGTAGCTCCGCATTCATTTCAATTTGTACGTTGCGCCCTTTTGTTTTTATTGTCATGGAAAAATAAAGCAATTAAAAAGAACTTGTTTTTATTTATGGACCGTAAGGATTAAATGTGTCATGAATAAAATGTAAATTGAACAAATGCAAATTGAATTTCGGGCGTAAATGACTATAGATGTTGACGTGCCTTAAATTTATATATATAAAAAAAAAAAAATGAACAAAAAATTGAAATGTTTCGGAATTATATATTTAATCCGCTTTATATAGAGAGGTAACTGATTTAAATAGTACAGTTTTTTGTTAATTTATTTATTAAAAACGGTTTGTCGCTTATGTCAATTAATGGCATATATTTAAATGAAGGTAGACATATAAAATGCGCATAAGAATGTTATTATTGGTATGAAGATTTAAATTCATATTTAAAAAAAAATTAGCCAAAGAACGTAAAAAGTTCTAGATTAAACTGTGTTTACTAACTTTATACTGCAATAGTTGGTGCTTTTGAAGTTGGTTTGCTTGGAACAATTGTTCGCTTAATTGCTGTTATGTTTAAAAGAGGCATCGCGATAGCAGAATGTTAGAGACGGGTGCCATTGCCGGTGTTGGCCTTACTTTATAAGTTTAATTATATGAATGTGGTAGGACGTTTAAAGAGGGGGAGAGGATAAACCAAATCTCCTGCGATCTCAAAGATATATTGTGGCTCCCTTAGATGTTAATGTTTATAACAGGGTGCAGTCTGTAAAGACTATATGCATAATTGTTAGTGAGTGTGCGTGGTAGTGAGTAGAATTTGCCTGTGGTTTCGCTAAACTCATGTAGTCGCAAACATTATCTACCTCTGCTATGTGATTGCTAGAGGTGTATGTATGTATTGTTTGGGTTGATGAGCTGAGATACCCGCAGGGACCCAATATCCCTGGTAATATGAATAATGCAGTTTAGTAATGTATAAGGGACGGGATTAGGTCAGTTCTAGAGCGCAGGGCTAGCACGCGGAGATCCTGGGTTCGAGTCCAGACACTCTGGACTAAAATTTTCTTCTAGTAGTTAAGGCTTCGGTGATGGAAGTGTTGTCTGCAACAACAGAATACGGCCTGGAGGCCGGCAATGTACTGAGAAGGCTCCGGGCGCAAATGACTACAAATGTTGACGCGCCTTAATTTAAAAAGGAAAAATGTAAATTATGTTAACCAACTGCACCCATAGCAAGTGATCGATAACTGGGTGTAATGCCCGCCCGCCTGAAAAAAAAGACATTACTTCACATTTTTATTATTTCTTGAAATAAAGTTTTTTTTTTTTTATAAATAACCAGTGTAGTTAATTGGATATCAATTCTAAGTGAAATGCGTATGGACGGATTCCTCAATTTGGCCTTGGATTTATTTGATTATCTCATATATTAATATTAATGTTTTCTCTCCCCGTCTATATCTGGTTAATAGTTCCTACAATCAAACATGAACAAAGGCAGATATTTTTGGGTAAGTTTAAATTTCAAGGGTTTACAATTAGTAAAATTTTTTCGTAAACTCTTGGTAAATTTAGAAGAATGAGGGATTATTATTATTCGTCAGGAGGGAACCAAGCCCTCTGGACCCATATAGCTATCCCAAAGAAAAATAAAAGAAGCCGTGTCTAGAATAAAAATTCAGGCCCGAGTCTAATTCACTGATACAACTGTCCGAACAAAACGAACAATCATTCTATGTCTCTAGTGGAAAAGGCCTAAGCTTTTCCACAGACATTCTGTTGCAACCAAAGATCCTGAACCTAATTTCCTCACAACACAAGCAATTATATGTTTCTTCCTCTATCTCACTTACTCTTTTAAAGGAGTTTGTCATGAGCCCCAATGCGAAGAGATGTCTCCTTAAACTACAATGCCCAGTAAAACTGTGAAAGACACAGCCACACCTTACTATCTTAGACTCCGATAACCCACTGAGCTCATCGTTAGATATGAATGCTGTGCAGCTGTCTATGTCTAGAAGCTTGATAGATATATGCCCAAATACAAAGATAATTATCATATATGACACTACATGGATCCAACATTAACCCTACATTGTAAGAATGATCAAAAACAAAAGTCTTCAACATTCTATCAGAAGAAAAAACTCTAATAGAGTAGTAGAAGACCATATGCTTCCCCTGAAAAACTTGCCTGTTTAATCTATAACAAGCTTTCATTGCTAGGTTTTTCAAAGAAAAGGAAAGTCTCCATAGCTGGAATTGGCGTAGTCAACCATCGCACCGATCACCGCCATAAAAGCCAAGCGATGAATATTCTCAAACAGTTGTCAAGTAGATATTATTAGCCCCCCCCCCCCACTACACCGCAGTTGCATTTAACAACCTAGGTTTAATAACTATAGAATAAATACCATACAATAAACATCATCTTGAGAGTAATCCCCAAATTCTCTTACCTATGAATCTTCGACACTGCCAAAACGAAATAATTACCTTTTGATGATGTGTCTTAACATGTTCAGGCCAATTTAACTAACTGTCGAGAACTACTCCAAGGAACTTAACGATTTGCAAATCTGTACACAACTTCCTAATAACTTAGTAGTAAGTTTTAATCCTACGACTTTCTCTTATGGGCAAATAAAATATCTAAAATTGAAAGACCCTTGTCGTCAGCCTAATCATATAACAAGTTGAAAGCACTTTGCATTTAGTCTGAGATAGCAGTCAGACTCGCCCTAACAATAAAATACCACCGTCGGCATATGCTAGTCCATAGAATCCAGATTCATGTCGGTTAAGAGAAACTATAGCGGATGCTCTACTTGTAATTTTACCTATTTATATAAGACCTTCTAATTGAGTTTTATACTAGCTTATGTTAACAGTTTACGTAGTCATAAGTCTACAATAAATTTACGCAAATGTTGATTAAACATTTCGAATAATTTTCCGAATATGATAGATAAAGCCTAAGATATTGAATAATCCTCAGGATTTCTTGATACCGATAAAAAGGTATCCGAATACTGATTAAATCCAAACGATTAATTAAAGTTGTTAACATAAATAATATTAGTTATCATTTCTATGGGGCAATCAGTATTAAAATACCAAATTGATAAAAAAAAAATAAAGATCTAGCATCTAGCTAGTAAATGAACAAATAATTCAGGAAAGAAGAAAAACACTGAATCTAGATTCTAAATCAACTAATGTTATAATAAAATAATCGAATCACTTGTGAGAATATTCTTGAAGCACTTAACTGTTAAACAAACATGGAATCATATAACACCTTAAACAAACATCAACCATAAAAAAAGAATAATGAGAAACAGATATATTAAGCCTTCATTTAATTATACCAATTACTGACGAGATGTGATTTAAAAAAATAACCTAAATGATTAACTAAGAATAATGAAAGGCTGTCATCTTATATGACAGCAGACGTATATTAATGCTGTTTTTTATTTCTGTTAAAGAAATATTAATATATATTTAGTTTCTTTGGTGTTTATTTTCAAATAATAATCATGTTTACATACTTAACATAAATATATGTATATTTTTGGTTTAATATAAATAAAAAAAATGGAATACTTACAGGTGGACGAGAATAATAGTTATGTCGCGAACGTCCCAATGTTAGCTCCAACCTAAGTACCTGTCAACATAAGTCATACCATTAAGGTAACAAGAGTTTAAACATAAGTGGCACGTGTTGAAGCCGCACGTGTTATCCAGTACTCTTCTTCATTTACCAGGCCATATCCAATCATCCTTACATCAATCACAAACCTCAGAGAAGTATACTGTTTATTGCCGTCTGCCCTGACATGTATGCCCAAACAAAAGGAGAGCCCTCCTAATAATTGTTGAGGGTGTGAGATTGTTTAATGTATAAGGATAAGATGATGTATCCAATGTATACAAATTAGTTTCTTGTCAGTGTCTGGTATTTATAGGATTGTAATAATGTTTCACTGGTTATTGAAGAGATTATAATGTTCTTATCAATAATACAATGGAAATTATTACAATGTATTCATTTAAAAAAGAAAAAGAACAAATAAATATAATGAACAAATTCTAAAAGGAAATCATATCTCATTGTAGTACAAACCATTAAGGTAACTAGCATGAAAATTGAAAAAAATAATAATAATTTCAACTTATAATAATATCACATTCTTTCATACTATAATAATGTATTTGTTATTCGTTTTGGTCTAAGAGTTATAAACATGACACATCAGGAACTGAAAAACCGTAGTCAATGTACTCTCTAAAATAATGATCGTTCTCTATCATTCCCAAGTAACCAGCAAAGTCAAGGAATTATGGATTGCAAAGCGATCCAGATTAATGTTTAATTCTGAAAGAATATGTTTTATTGAGAACACTTTTTAGTTAGTTCCAGTATGTAGGGATCAAGAAAAGGATGGAGGGGAGGATTTTAAAATTGTCCGTTCACTTTATCTATCACCTCGAGGTGTGGTTCGGACACCTTGCATATATCTAAAGTTTTACCACGAGAACATATTCTTTCAGTTGTGTAGATATCACTATCGAGTTGTGTAGACATCACTATCTTTTACAACTCGTATAACAATAAAAATTCCACTTCAAATGTTTTTTCTGCGGATGCATCATTCTGTTTTGAAATTCGATTATGGGTTGGAAATTCTAATCACTCCTTATCCTAGGTTATGGTCTTTCTGGACAGGATGGCAAAACATTTCTAACCGAGCTGAAACATATCTCTTAGAACAGTATCATGAAGGGGGGGCCACTCATCTTTCGCTCTCGCATACTAAACCTTGACAGAGAAATGATTGAGCTGAAATGAATAAATACTTCACGTATGCTTCGTAAAATAAACGTTTACACAATATGTGTCCTGAGGTAGATTCCTTCTTCTTTTTTAGAAATGTGAGTAACAATTTTTCAAGTTTGGCGTGGAATTTGTCGTGCATAAATTAGATGAGAAATTTCTGTTCTTCATTAATGAGACAGAGTTAACGCGATTAAATAGTAATGGGACGGACCTAGTACTTCTGGTGCCCGGTTTTATTAGATCAGATTATAAGGTCGATAACAAAAAATAATAAACTTCGTTAATATTCAGTAAAAGCAGTAGTTTGTGATTAAAAAAATTGAATGATGTAAGAATGTCAGACTGGCTAAACCAAATCTTTATGATGGATGAAAAATCCGAATAGATTAGAATTAAGAAAAGAGAATATACTATGCTGTTCAGATACTTTCATTCCCAGTTACTGTCATTGAATACAACAAATGAATGTCTAATATTTACCTGATCGGTCAATACATTTCCATCTCCATCAGTAACATTGAAGTGCAGACTAAGATGTTCATCTGGTACATTACTGGCTGGTTCATACCAAACTTCACCTCTATCTAGTTGTGACTGTGTAAAACTGTTTACTTTAATACCATCTTCTAACCATATATTCCCATTTAATTGTTTTTCTTCAAAAACGTAAGTTATTTTGCTTGGTGGCCACACATCTCTGTAAACAAGGCCTGTGAGCCTTGTTGCTGTCCTTCCAATACGTAAAGGACGGTTTGTAATTTGACGTGGTGGCTCATCATCTTTAATTATTCTCACCTAGGAATTATCTTCATTAGAAGTGAATATCAAAAATTAAAATATAGCATTTTTTAAAAATTCTTTTGGCAAATCTAGTCATACAAATTTTCATCTACTATTCTCAAATACCGGTAACCGTCGGTAATGAAATGCTGGTTGTTCAATCATCAAAACAATAAGAATTAATTCTGAAAATAACACTTAATTCTATTAGAATGGAATGGAAATGCCATCTGAAAATGTATAATTGCTTTCATATTTGCCTACGGGTTTAAGTAACATAAACATCTAGTAATGTATTCCTTCTTAATCAAGGTACATTTCTCACAAAATGATTGCAATTATAATAATTAAACAAGGGAAGAGGTTAGCTCAGTAATAGGACGCTGGCTTCTCACGCAGAGGTCCGGGATTGAGTCTAGTGCTATCCTGTAGAGTTGTTCAATTTTGGAAACTCTACAGCTCACTGTTCGGTGATATATAGTCAGTAACGAGAGAACACTATTGGGAGACCGGCAATGAGTAGAGGCTCCAGGCGCAACTGACCAAGGATGTTGACGCGTCTTAAAAAAAAAAAAATAAGATAACACCTTTGAAAATAAATAACTATTAATATTTTTTAATGAATGAAACTCAAGTACGAGAAATAAAGAGACCGCAAAACAAGAGAAACAAATACTGCAATTTTATTTTTTGAGAGAAATGATCATTTCTTATAATTAAAGAGAATCATTAAAAGTATAATAAATCTGTCACTAAGAATTAATTTCCTGAAATATTGTGTAATAAAGAAACTTAATCCGCTTAGGGCATTACTATACTTAAAATAAAGGATGATATTCATAAACAGAATTTAACTTTATGAAAAGTTTTGGTTAGCTATTTAATTAACACACTGAAATTGATCTAACAAATTTATTAATTTTAGAATTAATATAAATGTAGAAAAAAACGTTTCAACTTTAATAATTGTATTTCAACAGAGGGATTTCAAATATGTTAATTGTTGAATTGAGTTATTTAAATAACTTGCGATTAAAGTTATACAGATCTAGCTTTCCGCTAACCTTACTAATATATTCTGGCAGAATATTTCAAAAATGCCGTTTATATAAATTAATTAACTGAATTATACCCATTTATATTTTATCAATTCATAAATCTCTTTTTTTTTACATTATTAAAATTATATTTTAAAGAGTATTAAAGAATTTATATAAATAATCAATATTAAAATTACTTTAATGTGATATGCTGGAGAAATATTAGGTGGCATCGCAGAATCGAAAAGTTTCAGTTTAAGAACATCTATTCCACCACCTTTTGGTCTTTCAGTAATTCTGTAAATAATTCTCCCTTCAGACATATCTATATGATTCCATTCTGAGACTGCGATATCTTCATCGATGCTGTTCCTATGGAAAATATTTACAAAAATAACTATTGATAAATCATTTTAATTTTTTTAGACCTTCTTTAGAGTGTTCATCAATTTCACTTCAAAAGTAAGCAGCTTACAATTGCAATTTATTATTCACTACATAGAGAGATGATATGCCAATGCATAATGTCTTATTTTTCTCTGCACAGATAAATCCAACCCTGCCTCAACTGGGCAGAGTAATTTTTTTCCCGGGACTTATATTTAGTATTTGAGAAGCATACCCATGAATTGTTGCATCAATAATATTAAATTTTTGGGTATAAGTTGGAAATAGATCTCCCACACCCTAACGCATTGTATAGGTTTTTTTGTAACCTATAGCCATCACTTGAACCTACCATCCTACCAATCTTATCTGAGGGGCTCACCCCCCGTGACCTCATGAAGCGCGTTCGAGAAATAAAAATATAATCCAAGTCAGACCAACTCGTACACGCTCGGCTTACTCTTCTATATAGATTAGATTTATTCCTACACACACTTTTCTAAGTAGAATAGACAATTGCAAAATTACTTGATGAAGGCACTTTGCTTTTGCAAACTCCATACTTTTATATTTATTGTGAAATTTAACGAACGAAAAATTCGATATGTGAAATTTAACGAACGAAAAATTCGATATGTGAAATTTAACGAACGAAAAATTCGATATGTGAAATTTTCTATTAATTGAGTATTTAACACATCAATATTTTTCTCACACAGCCAAAATGGTACCCCTGACAAATGTCCGGGTGGCTCGCTCCTAGGGCGGGCGCTGTGGGGGGTCTCTATACCCAACTTTAGCCAATTTTTGCTTTTATTTCAGTCCTGGACTTGCTCATTCAAATTATCTTGTTTCAAGTGATTGAAAAAAATTAAATTCATCATACACACTTTTAAGAAGGGAGCTTCGGTGCTTAATTGACGTTACTGCAATCTAAAAAAAATGGACACAGTCATTTTACATAAAATACACTAGCGCAATGGCCAAATTCTTATTTCAAATTTCAAGTAGGTGAGAGAGCTGTCTAGGGTATTTGCTTAATATATTGGATCCATTTTGTGACTGAAATTATTAAGTATACTGGGTACAATATAGCTGACACTCCTTCCAATTACTACTATTGCTTAATTTCAATATTTATTTTCATTTTTTACGTTAACACAATAATCGTTTATTTATTTATTTATGAATTTTAGTTTTTCATTTTTTTAAATTGGATCCCCAAGCTCCATCGTAACGGACTTTTAAATTAATATCGTTCCTTTTTAAATCACAAAAAGATAACCATTTAACAAGTGTTAATGATTCATGTTTATTTATCACAGGTATTTTCCGTGATAGCCTGCTTAATTTTGTGGTCATCGACCGGTTTCAGACGTTCGCCCATCTTGCAGCTACCACGGAAAATATTTTTGATGCTTTACAGCTCTGCGGATCCAACCACAACAAAGTTTATACACTGTGATAATAAATTTTTTTCTTTGATAAGATATGTTTTTGAATCAATCGCCTTAATTTGTATGTGACACATATATTTAGAAGTTGTGAGTGGTAGGGCGGTATGAACCGAGTAACAATCAACTTAACCTCTTTTCCATAAAGATATTAAATAAATAAAACCTTATTACGACCAAAGTAAACTTTTTTTAAAAAAACAAAATAAACTCTATTTCAGGCAAGCGAAGCTTTTTCAATCAAATTAAACAGTTACCCTCTGATCTGAGAAAAATTTCTTCCTGCAATAACCACCGATACTATACTTCGCATCGCAGTTTTTTTTAATACCCTGGGGTGCGGTATATTCGTAAGTGTGGATAACATAATCTAGTATTTGGTTATGTAACCCATGAAAATTCCACCTCTCGTCCTGCACTGTGGGCACGTTGTTTTCTAATTTTCATCCCTAAGTTGGAGATGTGAATCAACATTATGCCGAATTTAGAATCACAGATCTCTGAATGCTATACATTCATTGACACAAATGATTTGATAATAAATTTCGATGGCTACACTACCGCACTTAGGGAAAGTCTATCTAATCCCAGTTGGAGACTGCCGCGAATTGGAATAACTTACAGTGAGGAAAAGTTTTATTTTCCATGCTAACAAATTCATATCAGGAAGACTTAGAAAATCAAAATATAGTTGCCAATAAAATAAATTTTAAATCCTACTTAATTAAAACTTTTAATCACAAATTTATTTGAAATGTAAATTCTTTAAACACAAGTACTTATTGTTATTTAAAGATGAAGATAATTTACACATTAATATAACTTTACTTATATAGAACAATGTATTAAACAGAATTCAGATAAAGATCAATTGAATAGTAAAGGTAGAAACAATATTTTCTCTTTTCTAAAGTGACCGCCACTAAGAAATGTAGATATAACTATATGAATAATATTTGTATAGACCTTTTTGTATTTTGTATTTTTTAACCTTTACTTTATTTTTCCTCAATTTGCCCGTTTACTGATCCCAATTTGGAGATTTCTTTATATCAAACTATGTTGCCTCACATAAAAAGCACAATTACTTAAACATTGCTGACTGAATCAAATATTCTTCATTAAAAATTACTTAAATTATTAATGAAGGAAGACCGCTGATTGGGAATACAGCAATTTTATTTGCCATTCTAGGAGATATTATGATATTGCGAATAACGTGTATATATTTAAATAGTTAGTTTAAGGCCAAAAGAAGAATTTTTCAAAATCACCTTAAAATGTCCATTTCTCTTTGACAGGCAATTCAGAATGCAAACATAAAGCAGTAGTATGCCTTAGAGAGATTCAAGAAAGAAAAAAATAATTAAGTGAAAGGTACTTACTTCATGAGAATATATATATATCTAATAAAACACCTACCTAAGAAATATAGTTCCGTACTTTACGTCTTCCAACCTGAAATTAATTTCATCAGCGGTACTGTCCGAATCATAGACCGATAGAGATGCAAGATTAACTTCATTCTGTCGAACAATCAATGGGTTTTCAGTCTTTATAATTGGATGTCTAATATCGCTGGAGAATATAGCTATTGGATACACCACATCAATGCTTAGTTTTTCATATTGGATTTTCAATATTAACGGATCCCATTCACCGTGTTTTGTATTCTCATAATAAACTGCTCCTGTGAAAACGATATATGCCAGTGTGGTAAATCCAGAATATTATCCCAAAAAACAATACTCCTATTTTGTTTATGGAAAGTTTTTCGTACAATATATTTTTAGTTATTTGTAGAGCAGCGATTTTAAATTAACCGGTATTGTGGATGGATGGTTGTATTGTGTAAACTGACCTGCTAACACATTCTCCAAAGTAAAACTGCTTGAAGGCCAACCGTTTACTAAAACCTTTCCTAGTTTAGGGCCGCTTCCATAAAGGCTGATATTATACTTTTCGGCATTTTCTATTAACTTTGGAAAATTAATTAATCGAACAGTACTACCTTCTTGTAATGCTATTCCTGAAAGACTAGTATGTATAAATTGTCTGGAGAGAAAATTACTCGTTATGGGTGTCTCAAATGTAGTCACTGCTTCTTCATCGTCCATTACCTATAACAAAATGTTGATACTTGGCAAAGATTCTTTCAAATTGTAATCTATACAAGAATTTTTTTTAAATGCAATGCACTTTATTTTCTTACTTGCATTCGTATAGTACCATTAACATCTGCAGATGAATGGACTGCAATTGAACCAGATAAATCACCTTGAAAAAAAGATGTAATAGCGTGTCCAGAGAAGGAAGACAATAAATTAATGCTTCTTGAAAGGCGTACAATTGTATAAAGAAGTCGTACTGAAGATGTTGTATCGTCTATTGTTTTAAGCCAATATAGTTTGGACACATTAACTGGGTGTGGAGGAGTATTAGCTATTCCGCCTTCCACATAAACTTTCATCTGCACATTTAACAAAATAAACCAAATAAGTTAATGATATTGAGAGATTCAGAGCATGGGATATGCAATACATTTTTCATGAATCAAACCTTTTAAGAACAGGAGTTTTCTATAGATCTATTCAACAGAAATACGTTCTGGATGTTTTAGGTTTCAATGCCAATCTTCCGATATCAATCCTTTTTGAACCAAGGATCAAAGGAAGAAAAAAGGACTCTGGATCTTTTCGGAATGTTTCTTTAGAGTGATAAATGTTAAAATATCCAATAAACTATATTTTTTTAGCTGTTTTCAGAATTATAAAAGCTTTCAATTTTTTCAAGAAAGTGCATTTGGTAAGAATTGTAAAAAAATAAATTTTTACCAAACTTGAATTAATTTTAGTGATTCAAGAAAAAAAAAAATCGATTCATCAGAGGTGTACCAGATTTGTCTTTGTTTTAATTTGTGAAGAAATGAGCCTCTTTTATCGCTAATAACAAAACCACTGAAAGTAAATCTGTTCTTTTGCTGTCATTGATTGCAAAATCGATTTCTTTGCGATTTTCAACTTCTTTTTGAAAAAGTTAAACGGTTTTGAAAAAAAAAAAAAAAATTAAATGCTTCAGTTGCATGATGCGTAGAATAACGTTTTTTTACCTCCTATCCCTCAACTTAATGTTCATACCTTCTCAACTCAATGTTCGTACTCTTTTACCACTCTTAACCGTTAAACTTGGTCTAGATTTAATATCAATCGTTCAATTGTTGAAAACAGAGGGCAAAAAAAAAATCTTCAGCGAATAATCTGCTCAAATTAAAAACATTTGCTAGCGAGCAAGTATCGAGTAAAAGTACAAAACTTTTTACTGTCTCTTTCTCCTAGTAAGAGGAAGTGTTGTAAATGTGTCGAATTTTCTATATCCAGTTTTCACCGGAAATACACGTTTTGAGGTCCCCTGAGTACAAAAAAAGTGGTTTTTAAAAAAATGGTCTGTGAGTGGGATATATATATGTGAGCTCAAAAATGAAAAATCGCCGAAAGTTCAAACTTGATATTCCGTTTAGGAAGTCCGCGTTACCATGGTATCGGACAGTAAGTTAGTTATCTGTCAAAAGTCCCCAAGCGGAAGTATCACTTTAATGAGAGTTTTTTTTTTTACAATTTTCTTCTCAATTATAGCTATAATTTTACTTTCAAACATTTCTCTGGAAAAATTTATTTAACGCGACTTTTGGGAGAGGGATAAGGTTATGTTATCTTATAGTTATTTCCGTTTATTATTCAATTCTATCATTCAAATAATATTAATATAATTTAAACATTTAGTAAATATTATAATTTTGAAAAAAATTTGTCAGTTATAATTCTGTAAACTGCAGTAAGAGAAAGTAGGGTGAGAATATTTCATACCAGATATTTTAATATAACAAAATGATTTTGAAACTATGTGATAAGCTGAAGTTTAACATAAATAAAAGTCAAACCGAATTACACGACTTTTATCTTGCTCTAATTAATACAATTTAATGAAAAAATATTCAATAAATAAAATATTCATAAAATATTGCAACGTTACAACGTTTAGTTGGGCTGGCCGTAGAATTAGTGCTGGGGATTTTAGTTGTATACCTGAGCGGCTTTATTTGGAGCGTTCTATGTCAAAACTCGGAAAGCTTGTGCAAATTTAATTTTAAACTAACTGATAGACCCCCAATTTCCCACTAAAATCAATTTTTTTCAGAAAAATGTTTCAAATAAAAGTAATACGTTACTATCTATCCAGAAAGCCTTCCTAGTTAAAAGAGAGTCGTGATCAACGCTTTCGACAAAATTCTAAAAAACTCAATTCCGTAAAATTGCAATTCCAGGGAACCAATAGTGTTCAAATTTGGACTTCTATAATGCTTTTATGTATTAATATTATGTAGGTAGTAAAACCACATATTATACTGAAGTGGTAGTTGGAAATCTCAATTAAACGCTGTTCGAACAGCGTATAGTTACCCACTATAAATCTGAATTTAGAACCAGGGCTATGAATAGTGTTTTTCATAGAATGCATGGGCAGTTTACATAAACGTGGATTACATAAATAGTGGGCTAGAGCCTCATGATGTAGGTTTGTTGGTGAAAAATCCGACGTGAGGAGATGTTAGGTGTAAATTACAAGCCATATATCGAAGGCAACAATTATAACTGCTCCTTATACAATCTGAGAGAATTTGAGAGCGTAATCCAATTTTCTTGGCAGGCGTCCAGTAGTCGGGAATTTTAGAAAAAGTTAACTGAGGGTAAAAGTACCTTTTCAGAATCAGAAATGCTTATACATTTAAACGGACGCGATTGGTCAAAAGTTGGTTGGGTATATTTAAAAAGGGCTCATCTCTCAGAGATTTTTGGTAGACAATTTTAATTTTTGATATGTAGTAGTAGACATTTTCTTTTTACTCGTAATTAATCTTAAATTAAAAAAAATAATTTTTTTTTTATATTTTATTATTTGTTTTATAAGTTTTTTTTTTTGTTGGTTCTTCGTGTTTAAGTGTAAAATTTTATATTTAATTAGAGGGTTTGATTGTTTATTTTCTTTAATATGAAGGGTTACTTTATTTATAAAATTTTACCTTTATTTTCTTTTGGATTTCTATTTGGAGTATTATTAGTACTAATATTGTTATTGTATATTAAGGCCTCTCCGAAATATTAAATGATATTTACAGTACTGCTGACAGACGGCATTCCTGTTGTCAGTTTTTTCTTAATTTAAAAAAAATCTGGTGTGAAACACTGTTCTCAAAATTATAATTGACAAATGTTATAGTTTGTGTACCAAATATAACGAAATTCGTCGAAAACTGAAAAAACTGTTCAGTAAAAGCGCACTTCCTGTTAACTAATTTTTGGCCATCCGTTTATTTCTAATTAATTTTGTTTGGATGATAGAATTGTATAATCAACTATGATAGCACTTTAGAGAAAACATAACCCCACCCTTCCCCATTAAAGTGCCATTAAATGAATTTTCCTAGAGAAATGTTTTAAATAAAAGATGTAGATCTTTGCATGTTTAGTTTATATACAAAGTTTCAAGAAAATCGTCGGAGCCATTTTTGAGAAAATCGTCAAAAATTGAAAAAAATCATATAGTACAGTGTTAAAACAAACGCACTTCCGGTTATCCGATTTTTTCAAACTCGGAATTTCAACAGCATATTTAATTCTAATGAACATTATTTAGTTGGATAGAATTGCCTAATAAACTGAAATAGCAGTTAGGATGAAAACCTAACCCCACCCCTCCTCAAGAAGTGCCATTAAATGAATTTTTCCGGAGAAATGTTTCAAATAAAAGTAGTAGCTCTTTGTATGTGTAGTTAATATAAATTGTGTAGTTAATATATCAAGAAAATGTGTAGTTAATATATCAAGTTTAAAGAAAATCGTCGCAGCAATTTTGGAGAAAATCGCGGAAACGTAAAAAAAAAAACTAGTGAAGTGGTACTTCCGGTTGAGGAATTTTGACAGATAACGCCCCGTCAGATCCCATGGTGATACCTAAACGTAATATCAAGTTCCAACTTTCTACGGTTTTTCGTTTTTGAGCTACACTGTTCACATACACAGACACCCACAGAGACCATTTGCTAAAAACAACTTTTTTGGACTCAGGTTATCTCAAAAGGGATATTTCCGGTGAAAACTCGATATAGAAAATTTGTCACGATTACTTCCTCTTACTAGGAGTAAGAGAAAGTAAAAAATTACTGTATTGTATATTTGTACTAATTCTGTATTATATACTTTTGTTAAAATAAGCACTTTCTCTATCTGTCTATCTCTCTATCTACTGAAGTGGTACTTTAGAGGGAAGCATATCGCTACTGTTCCCCCAGAACCTCCAAAACATAATTTTTCCTCGGAAAATGTTTCAAATAAAAGTGATAGGTATTTATGCGTTTATATAGCATTCAAAGTTTAAAGAAAATCGTCGGAGCCATTTCTGAGAAAATCGCGAAATAGTGAAAAAAACATTTGGTAAAGTGGTAAAGTCACAAATTTTTCGTGTCAAATTTTCTTTCGGCACTTCCGGTTATCCGATTGTTTTCAAACTCGGAATTTCGACAACATATTTAATTCTAATTAATATTATTTACATGACACTAATAAACTCAGGTAGCACTTTAGATGAAAACCTAACCCCACCCCTCCCATAACTGCCCTTAAATGAATTTTTCCAGAGAAATGTCTCAAATAAAAGTTGTAGCTCATTGTGTGTGTAGTTGATATACCAAGTTCAAAGAAAATCGTCGGAGCCATTTTTGAGTAAAACGCAAAAAAGTAAAAAAAACAATAGTAAAACGGTACTTCCGGAATTTTGACAGGTAACGTACTGTCAGATCCCATGGTGATACCTAAACGGAATATCAAGTTTCAACTTTCTATGATTTTTCGTTTTTGAGCTATGCTGTTCACACACACACACACAGACCATTTGCTAGAAACCACTTTTTTTGACTCAGGGGACCTCAAAACGGATATTTCCGGTGAAAACTCGATATCGAAAATTTGACACGATTACAATACTTTCTCTTACTAGGAGTAAGAGAAAGTAAAAAATTAAAAAGTCGCCCTTCTGGTTTATGGATTTTGCCAGAAATCTTCGTGTCTGATGCGGTGGTAGTGTCTAAACGGAATATCAAGATTGACTCCGTGCGACTTTTCTCTTATATTCTAAAGTATTCTGTTAATATACACATAGATATAGACCATTCGTTAGAAGACTTCCTCTTACTGGAGTAAGAGAAAGAAAAAAGGTTTTGAGTTAAGCTTTATTAATTAGTACGCGGATAAGATTTAGAAAAGTGAAACAATAGTTCATAGTATCCTGCTCCTTTAATTTATTACCTTTTATATCAACATTTCTCTAAGATTAAGGGAAAACGTACAAATCAACGTAGTTTATAATTTGAGTAAACATAAAATATCTGTCAAACTACATAAGCAACAAACAATATTGACTGATTGCTTATTTCTGTAAGTCTATCTATGTTTATAAGGTTTGTTTTTTTTTATGAAATGCAAATGTACTGAAGACAACTTTTATGGTAAATATTCTCGCGTGTGAAATATTTCCAATTTGCGTAGGTGTTCTTCTATGCTTGAACAACATCGGTAAAATATTTTGACAGGTAACTGAAAGTATTAGAATGCTGAATGTAAATGAAAAATATTTCTTTAATGCAATTAAAATATTCAAAAATTATAGTGCACTCAAAATACAATGTTATGATGCTCACATATAAATGATATGTAGGTGTAGTTGTATTGATTTGAGCTACGTTTCTTGTTTATTATATAAACCTTTTCTACCTGTATATATTTTAAATCTGTTCTTTATATCAAAGTTTAACGGAAAAGACTTAATCAAGACTTTTTTGATACTTAATTTTAAAATAAGTTATTCAGATAAATATTATATTCTATTTTGTATAATGATTCAGATTGGTGTGACCAATCATAAGAAAGAAACAAGATAAATATAACCGAAAATTACTTGTTTAAAAGGATTAATTACATAAAAACAAGATTAAGCAATAGAAATTGTTCAATTGCCTTTTGACTCTTTTTCCCAGTGTCATCAACATGAAGGTTCAGAAACAGAATATAAAAAAATTAGGTCTTCGAGTTTTATTAATTTGTAGGAGAAATTTCTCTGCAGTAAATCCTTCAAGTGACAGACAAAATAATCGCCTGCCACAATCACATCATTTTGCTGCTACAATGGAGGCGATGAACATATTTTTGCGGCTTATGAATAAATCTAATTGATAAAGTATCAATGTCTAAACTAACAACCTATATGAATCTAGAAATTTAATTACTAAATACGAATACCAGTATTAATATAAATTCATACAGCTCGTGAGAATTAGAAAGAACGAACCGGTATGGATGAATTCTTAGTCAATAAATAATTTGCTGAATAAAAATATGAGCCAAAGTTACAATTAACTTTGAATCAGGGACACAGACGGCATTCGCAATAATAGCAAAACATTATTTGAATTTTTGTAAGTTCTAGTTTAAATTTATTTAATTTAAAATAAATTTTAGGATTTGGCAAGAAAAAAATATTATATTACCTAACAATTCGCACGAATTAAATTTAGAACTTCTCAACCAGCATACAGCCTGGCCATCTAATAGATGATTATCACGTAATTCAAATCAATATCATAATTCTTTCTTGGTTAAGTGATTTGAAACTGAAGATGAAGAGGAAATTTGATGTATAAGAAACTGGGCCTTTAAGAATACTTAATGGTATCGAAAGGGCTGAATTATTCATTGAAATTCAGATAATAGTAAATAATGACCTCTATTTCTAGGAGTAAGCTTGTTAGATGAGTAAAATACTCTTTTTAAAATAAATATAAAGAACTGCACAGTTTTCCACGGCAGAAAAATTACTTTCCGTATCTACCCCAATCTTCGTATAATTCCTAAACCAGCGTTACTTGTTCATTTATTTATCTTTGCAGTATGAATTTTATTTCATTCAGTTAATTTTTCTATCTGGCATTTAAGTAATGCCTTTTAGATCCTATACTAAAGATACCTTGTAAAAAATCTGGTTTTGAAACACAATAGATATTCCCATACAGTATTTATCAGTCGCAAATGATAAAATTTATTCAAACTATTTTTTTAAAACAATCCTTCAGATGGTACCTCCGCGCGCTCTCTGAGGGCATGAACCCTCAGGAGGCGAGGGCGGAGGCAGAGAAACATAGGGCACAAGAGAGGGGCAACAGCCCACCTCAACAGGCCCAGGGTAAGCGGGAGAGGTGGTGAAGGATGTTAAGAGAAGGAGGGTGGCTTCCTCCGATCAAGTTGCACTTGCCGGGCCCTCCTCGGCTGGGCGCCCTATCCCTCGCCAGTCTAGCCCCAGCTATGCTGGTGCAGTGAAGGTGGTGAGGGTGGGCGTGATGCCGAGGGGCTTTCCGGAGAAGGTGCTTAGTGCTGAGGAGCTGTCAGCACTAGAAGAAGCGTTAGTAGAGGAAATATCCCTCGGGTGGGAGCATAAGCTCCATTTCGAGGGAATTCATTTCCGTCCAGGCATGCTTTGGCTGGACTGTACAAACCAACAGACTGCGGACTGGGTGCACGAAAAGGCATCGACTTTGAGCACCTGGACGGGGGAAGAGCTGGTGGCGTGCTCGGGAGAAGACATCCCGAAGATGCACACTATTACGACGTTCTTCCCGCATAGTGAAGGCAAGGGCATAGAGAAGATACTAGCTATCGTCAGTGCCCAGAACGAAGGACTGAACACGATGGCGTGGAAAGTCCTTAGCTGCAAAGAAGAGAACTCGGGCCTCGTGCTGACTGCCGGCATTGACGGCCAATCGTACGAGGCACTGAAGAGGGAGGGGTACCAGATCAGGTACCGTTTTGGTAAACTCCCTGTTAGAGGACTCAGGAAGTCCGAGGATGAGGCGGGCACGAAAGAGCATCAAGCTCCTTCGCCCTCCACCCTAGAGGAAGTAATACCGCGGGAGGATTGCCCCCCGGAGGAGGCCCAACGAAGGGTGAGCCTGGGAGATGTGGATCTCTCATCTCTCAGGGTGAGCCTTTCGAAGGAGGAGGAGGAGGAGGAGGAGCAGATGCTCCTGGAAGAGGAGGGGGATCCTCCTCTCACCCCTCCATGAACAGTCATGCTGTGGGACTGAGCACCGGGGTAGCCCAGGTGAACCTGCACCACGCTAAGGGGGCATCAGCCAACATAGCAAGGTTGTTCACCAAGCGGCTACTAGGACTGGTGCTGATTCAAGAACCTTGGACAGTCGGGGGACAGATCTGCGGGCTGTCAGGTAAGGATGGCAAGGTAATTTGGGATGCAAAAAGTGACAAACCTAGGGCCTGCATCCTGATCAGGAACAATATTAATTATACTTGTCTTTCAGAATTTACGACGCGGGACTTAGTGCCTATTTTGGCCCACCTGCAATATGGAGGCAATCACCGCGCCGTTGTAGTGGCATCCAGCTATTTCGCTGGGGACAGGGCTGATGTACCGCCAGCGGAGGTGCAGGAGCTGGTGGCGTACTGTCAAGAGCGGAAGCTGCCACTCCTCATCGGATGTGATGCCAACGCCCACAACAGAGTATGGGGCAGCAGTGACAACAACAGGAGAGGTGAGTACCTCTTAGAATTTATCCTTCAATATAATCTAGACATTTTTAATGTGGGGCAGCGCCCACCTTTGTAACTAGAGTTAGGAGGGAAGTTCTTGATCTTACGATAGGTAGTCAGAGTATCGGGCAATTCGTTCGGAACTGGAAGGTCTCAAACGAGCCCTCCCTTTCAGACCATAGGATCATTATGTTTGATCTAGAGGGGCTCGGTGACGGGGAGACTGTATGGAGGAACCCCAGACGTACAAATTGGGACGAATTTAAAACCAATTTAGGGTGTGCTCTTAGCGTATAGGCGCTGTGAAGGCTCCACAGTGCCGGCTGGAGCTGGAACATTATTTGGATGAGGTTAATGGGGCAATCATAGGCGCCTTTGAGGATAGCTGCCCCGCTAGCAGGTTACATCGTAGTAGGGATGCTCCTTGGTGGAGCAAGGACTTGGCGAAGCTGAGGTCTCGAGTGCGAATGCTCTATAACAGAGCAAAACGCATGGGAGACTGGCAGAGCTACACCGTGGAGCTGACAACCTACAATAAGGAAATAAGGAAAGCCAAGAGAAATAGCTTCAGGAAATTTTGTGGTGAGATTGACTCCCTGCCGGTGGCGGCCAGACTGCATAAAGCAATGGCCAAGCATGGCATGGGAGCTCATATGTCGCTCAGAAATCCTGATGGCAGCTATACGCATGATGGAGAGCAAAGGGCTCATCTCCTGCTGGATACTCACTTCCCGGGGAGTTTACCGTGGGAGGAGGTTTTGGAAGTAATGGAACCGGGCAGGCCCGGCAGGGTGGATTGGGAAGTAGCCAAAGCCATCTGTACTCCTTCGAGGCTTTGGCAATTGGCTCGTTCTTGCCATACAAGTCACCGGGGGTGGATGGAATCTTTCCCGCCCTTATACAGAGGGGCATAGGGGAGATCCTACCACACCTGGTTCGAATAACCAGAAGCAGTTTGGCACTCGGGTACATACCGAGACCATGGAGAAGGGCAAGGGTGGTGTTCATCCCGAAAGCAGGGAATAAGGACTCCACCCTGCCCAAATCCTTTAGGCCTATCTGCCTCACGTCCTTTTTTCTTAAGGCAATGGATAGTTATATAAGAACGGAGATTCTGGAGAGGGTGCCTTTGCACCCGCGACAGCATGCATACCGAGCGGGAAGATCAACGGATACTGCTCTGTATGAGCTGACGAGTGCTATCCAGAAATCTCTAGATGTCAAGGAGACGGCCATTTGTGTCTATCTTGACATAGCAGGGGCCTTTGTCAACACCTCCCATGAGGCCGTCAGTAGGGCCCTAATTAAAAGGGGAGTTGACGGCACCATGGTGAGGTGGGTGAATGAGATGTTGTCCACACGAACAGTGGAGACGATGGTGGGCCAACAAACCATTAGAGTCAGTACGACCAGGGGTTGTCCTCAAGGGGGGGTTTTGTCACCCCTAATATGGAGTTTGGTAGTATACGAACTCCTCTGCAAACTGGCGGATCTCGACATCTCCTGTCAGGGGTATGCCGATGATATCGTCATAATTGCTAAGGGTAAGTTCGAGGATACTCTCTGTGAAATACTACAGAGGGGTCTAGACATCACTAATAGATGGTGCCTTTCTGTGGGGCTGGGTATTAACCCAGCAAAAACCACGGTAGTTCCTTTTACAAGGCGCAGGGCTCTTCCACATCTGAAAAGTATCCAGTTAGCTGGAGTTGATCTAGAGTGGAAGAAGGAGGTTAAATATCTCGGGGTAACTCTGGATAGTAAGCTTCTGTGGAATAGGCATGTTGAAATAACGGCCAGTAAAGCTACTCGCGCTCTCATGGTGTGCAGGAGGGTGGCGGGCAAGTCCTGGGGATGTCCTCCTCGAATTCTTATTTGGATGTACACTATGATGGTGAGACCTATTATCACCTATGGCGCAGTAGCGTGTTCAGCAGAGCAAAGCTCGAGAAGGTCAAGAAGACTCTTGACAAAGTACAGCGCCTGCGTGCCTATGCACGACGGGAGCTATGAGGACGTGCCCTACAGCCGGGATTGAGGTTATTCTCAATCTCACACCGCTCCACCTAATGGTGGAGCGAGTGGCGAAGGGAGCCCTCCTCAGAATCTCTAGGGAGGGCATGGGGGGATGTGGGCTGGGCGGTGGGGGGCGAATGCCCCCTTCTGCAGGCTCCCTCCCCTGGGACTTTCCTAGAGATAGCATGACTAAGAAATATAGCTTCGTTAGGAATTTTTCTACGAAGCTAAGTACGAAAGGAGAGTGGAGCGATGGATCCGCCCTGGACAGTATTAGCAAGCATGCCATTAAGTGGTACACAGATGGGTCTAAGACCCTCGAAGGAACCGGGGCAGGGGTGTTGGGCCTAGAATCAAACACTCAGAGCCCATGGGCAAGTTTCCTAGCATCTTCCAGGCGGAAATCTACGCTATTGGAAGGTGCGCTCAGTTGAACCTCGATCGGGGATATCGGAATCAGGAGATAGTTATCCTATCCGACAGTCAGGCGGCCATTAAAGCACTGAGCTCTTACGTACTCAGTTCTAAAATGGTATGGGATTGCCTAGGCAAACTTAATGAACTAGGCAGGAGCAATAAAGTCACCCTGCATTGGGTGCCGGGGCATGTCGGCGTGGAAGGCAATGAGGCAGCTGACGCCCTGGCAAAGGAAGGCGCTGTATCTCCTCTTATTGGGCCAGAGCCCTTTTGTGGAGTCAGTGACCAAGTATTTCTAGAAGAAATCAAGAAGGAGGAGGTGGTTAAAAGAGCTCGTCTCTGGAACACCAACCCGGGACTGAGGCAGGCCAAGGTCTGTCTGGGTGGTTATAACCAGGAAAGGTCGAAAGCCTTCATCAGTCTGAGTAAGAATAGGATCCGTATTCTTACGGGATTCCTTACGGGGCATTGCAGACTCAGGGGGCACCTGAGAAAGCTTGGCCTAGTAGGTGACGGCATATGCAGATTCTGTGGAGAGGCGGAGGAAACTCCGATACACCTCCTCACGGACTGTGATGCCGTCATTCAAAGAAGATTTAGTAGTCTGGGCTGTTACCAGATAGGGGAGGAGGAAATACCTACCCTAGAACCTTCCAGGATCCTGAGATTCCTCAGGGAGTTAAACCTGGAGAGGGTGCTATAGATGAGCTAGCTCATCTTAGGCACCAGAGGGGGGTACAATAGATCAAGAATGGTCGCGGTACAGAACCCTAGGGAAAAAAAAAAAAACAATCCTTAATTTTAAGTATACTGAAACCGTGCAATGTATTTGGGCCCTGAGATAATATGAGATCACCCAAAATAGAGTGGGCCAATAGTTTTATAGCAATAAGCCAATAGAAACATAGAATATTCTCTTTTATAATTTCCAAAACATTTAATTATTTTAAGTTTGATTGATTACGTTTGATCAGATAAGGTTTTATGTAAATTTTCTTTGTTAAAAAGTAAATAAACAGCTTGAAAATAGGTCTATGATTCGTTTTTTTCTGCAATTGGCCATGACTGCCAACTCGAATGAATATTTTGTTAGTAATATGTTAATGTGGAAAGAATAGTTTCAATGGTCAAGAAAGAAAAATATGTTAAAATTTCCTTTGTACAAAGTATTTTGAGAGTAAATTTATAATTACAATAATATTGTTTCTTATTTTGAATTCAAAAACGAAATAAAAGAAAAACGAAAAACTTTTGTATTAAATTAACAGTGTTGAGAAACATAATGAAAAAGACGAAACTGAGAGAGAAGAACAAATTAATTTTTTAAACTAAATTAATTTTTTTTTTATATATATACAAACTATGATGAGTTCATTGTTTTAGTTATTTTTGTGATCTCAAATGTTGGATATTCTACTATAATTGTATATGAAAATAAAATAAATTTTTAAAATCCTCAGCACCTAACAATCTGCCCGAGATCAACATAAAATTTTTTTTTTTGTTTGAATAAACGTTTAATGTATATTATTAGGAAGGATACCAAGTTTTAAAAAATTATAGATAGAATGGCCAAACTTAACTTAATATTTTTTATAAAATTATATTTATTTATACATTTATTTTACTATACTACCGTTTCCTCAAAGTATTCATTTGTAAATACCAATTACATTAACACTTTACATAGGCAGCTCAGCACAGGGATATGAAATGTAATTGGTTTGGATGTGTTGTATGTTTGTGGTAGTTTGTGGCGTGAGCGGTTTTGTAAAGGGTTTGTGTGTATGTTTGAGAAAGAGATAGAAGTATTAGAAATAAGTACAGATTACCACTGTTTTGAAATAAATATATTATTCTCTAAGTGAATTTAGGTACTTTACAATATCACAACTATATCTTAATAAACCAGATATTCCCCTGGGAGAAGAAGGGGTAGACAATGCTAACAAGTCCATGAATTCTAAAAGACAATAGTGGTCTTCTACCTGAATAGTCCCTTTTGCCAGCGTTTAATTTCAAATTAAATATATTTTTATACTTCTGGCAGTGGTAGCGCGCTGGAGTAGCATCGCTACGAATCATGCTGCCCTTAGATTTTTTCTTTCTAGAAGCCTCTATAGCTCACTATCCGGTAATGAGCAGTGTTGTCTGTAGCTAGAGAACACTGCTTGTAGGTCGGAAGTGCACTGAGAAGGCTACTCGGGGGACACAATAGACCTTTCAGGTAGCAGTGCAATAATCCCCTACAACAATTTTGTAATCTCAAAAAATTGAACGATTTCTTCTCTGATTATTCAATCATAAGCTGTTGATAATATATTTTTAAAATTAAAAGGTCTTGGCTCAGCTACTGTTTTTTTCCTAAGAGGATATGCACTGCGACTTGAAAAATCTATTGTGCACCTCGGAGCTTTCTCAGTGCACTACACAAGCAGTGTTTAAAGGTACAGCTGTAGAGGTTCCTAGGAAGAGAAAATCTAAGGGCAGTGATTCGAACACACACACAGATAATGTCGACAACGTTTTTTTCATGCATGGGCCCTCAAAATGTGCTTTACGGTGAAAACTTAGTTTTAAAGCCTAATTTCCTCTAAAGCATAGTCAGAAAATAAATAGTTCTTATATTTGTAAAAAAAAAAAAACGGATATTTATATTTTTCTACATAAAAACACAATAACCTAAACTTTGTACTTTGTTATATTTATGTTTATAACTAATATAAAAAAAACGTTATTTACAATACTTTAATCACAAAAACTCCTAAATTTCTTGAGAATAAAAATTGCAAACAATAGAAATTCATTTAGTATGGCTTTCTGGTCTGGAAACAGACATGGTAATGATTTTTTTCAATTCCAAATTTTTTTAAATTTTATCGTTAAATTACTGTTTTTTAAACTTTATTAACAATGCTTAATTATATTGCTGTTACTTCAAATTTTTGGAAACTGGTATGTTGTTTTTATTAGAACCATTTACAACAGCCATAAACTATTTTATTACTTAATTGTCCAACGTTTCGTGCACTGTACGTGCAATTTTCAAGGACTACAAATTTATAGTTTTACATTCTGAAAATATTATATATATATTATTGTTAATGAAGATTCTATATATATATTATTGTACATTTTACTTTCTTAATTATAATATCACATAAATTAGTATAATATATATATATTATATTTTCAGAATGTAAAACTATAAATTTGTAGTCCTTGAAAATGGCACGTACAGTGCACGAAACATTGGACAATTAAGTAATAAAATAGTTTATGGCTGTTGTAAATGGTTCTAATAAAAACAACATACCACTTTATTAACAGAAATATGGCTATTTCTTTTAAGGATGCCGTCAGAGCAGCCGCTCGCGAAGGAAAGGCATAGCTTACGATACATGATAGAAAGTTTAGATCTGCTGTTCATCGAGCAATCGTACATTTTAGAGAAACGAGAGATCGGGGCGACCGATTTCTTTCGCTCTCAGTTCTACGCCATCGGTTTCTTACACATACAAAGCTCAAAGATCACTTATTACAAGTTCAGGTATTTACCGTGACCTCTGAAGCTATTCGAAGACGATTGCGAAAAGTAGGTCTGAACTGGGAGGCAAGCAACAGAGCCAATTCTAACAAGGAATCATTATGTAAGCAGGATAGCCTTTGCCAATCTGCATCTCCATGGACAGTAGAACAATGAGGGCTGTTCTTTTCAAGATAAATCGCGATTTGGTCTGTATTCTTCACATGACCGAATTCGTCGAATTCTTGTTTGATTATTTACTGATAGCGGAAGTACTCTTCAAAGACCGACAATTATGGTGTGGGATTGGATAAGTTTGGAGGCCCGCACCGAGGTAATTGTTGTTAAAAATGACGCAATAACCCTGCTACTTATGTTGACTAGAGGCAGTTCTACTTTTTACTCTATTTATTGTAGACGTTTCATGCTAATGCATGATAACGCCAGATCACAAACAGCTAAGAGTTGTCAACCGCTTCTTGGAGGAAGTCAGTATAAATGTGGTCGATTGGCCTGCACATTCTCCGAACATAAATCCTGCAGAATATCTATGGGACATGCCCAAGAGGCGTGTTAGAGCTGGTGATTAGCATCCAACTATTCTGCAACAGCTCCGCTTTGGCCTACAAGAAGAACGGGATGCCGTTCGACAGGGGACCGTTCAAAACCTGATTGCATCAATCAGGCCCGCCGTATCAGGGTCCTAGGAGACAATACCGTACAAGGAGGTGAGAAAAATTCAAAAAGTTATCAACATTTTGTTAAAAAGATTTCTCATTTTTTATTTATTTTTATTACTTATTACTTTCTCTTACTCCTAGTAAGAGGAAGTATTGTAATCGTGCCAAATTTTAGATATCGAGTTTTCACCGGAAATATCCCTTTTTAGGTTCTCTCAGTCCAAAAAAGTGGTTTTTAGCAAATGGTCTCTGTGTGTGTGTGTGTGTGCGTGTGTGTATGTATGTATGTATGTATGTATGTGAACAGCATAGCTCAAAAATGAAAAATCGTAGAAAGTTCAAACTTGATATTCCGTTTTAATATCAGATCTGACAGTAGGTTAGCGGTCAAAATTCCTCCACCGGAAGTACCACTTTACTAAATTTTTTTTCACTTTTTTGCATTTTTTCCAAAATCGCTCCAACGATTTTCTTTAAACTTGGTATATCAACTACACATACAAAGATCTAAAATTTTTATTTCAAACATTTTTCCGGCTGTTTCAGTTTATTAGACAATTCGCTCATGCAAATAATGTTAATTAGAATTAAATATATTGTTGAAATTCCAAGTTTGAAATAAATCGCATAACCGGAAGTGCACTTCAAACTTTACCATTTTTACTAAATGGTTTTTTCACTTTTTCGCGATTTTCTCACAAATAGCTTCGATGATTTTCTTGAAACTTCTTATACAAACTACGCATACAAAGATCTACAACTTTTACTTAAAACATTTCTCTAGGAACATTCATTCAAGGGCACTTTTAGGGAAGGGGGGGTTATGGTTTTCTTTAAAATGCTATCATAGTTGATTATACAATTCTATCATCCAAACAAAATTAATTAGAAATAAATAGATGGCCAAAATTTCAAGTTTCAAGAAAAATTAGTAAACCGGAAGTGCGCTTTTACTGAACAGTTTTTTTCAGTTTTCGACGAATTTCATTAAATTTGGTACACAAACTATAACATTTGTCAATTATAATTTTGAGAACTGGAGTGAGAGAAAGTTGTGTGAGTGTTTCACATCAGATTTTTTTTTACTGTAATCCAAAGCAAGAGTTATTATACAAAAATTATCAGTACAGGATATTATTTAGCAAGCTAATTGTATTAAAAATAGATTTTTGCAATAAATATTATTTATTGATTAAAAAACTTTTTTTTGTGGCTGAGTGTATAAATTAAAAAAAAAAAAAATTCAGAAGGCATCCCGTTCTATCAACACGTTCGTTCGCTTTTTCATGTGAGAAAAGTTCGTTTTTTACCAAATAGATGCCTCCCAAAAAACGTTCTACAATAAATATGATTAAAATCGGGACGAGAAGTATTAACCGCGTATAAAATAACAAAAAGGAATCCGTCTCAAAGTTAGATATTCATGAAATGAGAGGCCATTTGAATAGCCTTTATGAACCACTAGGAACTAATTTCTTAGCACACTCAATCATTATAACTATTTCTCAACAGATGCTTTTAAAAATCATTTTACAAAATTGAGAAAATTCAAAATAACCAATTTTTAAGTACGATTCGAAAAAAATTCTAATTACAGAACATTTATTTAATTTAAACTCAAATGTTTAGGAATTACTTGGTATCAAATTGGCAAAATGGTGTCTGTTCCTTTGAGTTCGATCAGAAATCATTTACGATTATCCATATTTAATTGGCCACGCCAAGTAAAAATGAGAGACATGGATATGTTTATTATATCAGGTAAAATACATGTAATAAATGTGTAAATCAATTTCAATAATACAACAAACCGACTAATATACCGTCTTCCGAATTTTCTCTACGAATAATAAAAGTCAAACAACTGTATACACAGAAAACGAATTATGATGATAAAAGAGTACACTCACCGCTCAGTTTCTATGAATGCTTTGTCTGTTCATACACAGAATACAAAGGTAAATTTGTTTGGTGACAAGACATTAAATTATATTAATAAAAAATGTGATCATGCAAGAAAGAAGTTTCAGAAGATATTAACAACTATAAAAGTTGCTGTAAAAAGTTCCTGTATGTTGATAACTTCATTTGTCACCAAATAAATATGTTGTAAAATAGATGTTGAGGTTTGGTCTTAATAAAAACTCTTTTTAAATTTTCATCGAAGTTTCGGCAAATTTATTGCCTTCTTCACGGTCTGTACAAAGGTTTTAATACAAATCAGATAAAAGAGAGAAAAACAACATAAAATAAAATTTAAAATAAATATTTTCAATTAAACAATTTTTTAAAAATAAACTACATATAGAGTATATATTCTAATATATATATATATATAAATTTTAAATTTATGTTGACTAATGGTGCAGAACAGATCAATAATAAACTACATCACAACTATTGAAACTTTGACAATATTGGCATATAAGAGTAAAATATGGAAATAACATAGGAATTGTACTTAGAAAAATTTCTTGTTAGAATTTCTTAAAAACTTGAGTTAACTTGTGATATACCATCACCAAGTGTTACGGACATTGGATGGATCAAGGTTTATAAAGGGCTAGGAGAATGGATGGGAAAACCATGTCTTAATCTGTATTTTGTTTTGGAAATTCCAGGAGATTGTTATAACTGAAGGATAGGTTGTTGGTATCTGTTCTAAAATTGATAGATTATTTATCTTTTTTAATATGAATCATTTTTAATATATTTCTTTTTATATTATTATTGTTGATGGAGAGAATTTTAATGTTTTCCATGACAAATTCATGTTTGTATTGTTTGCAATGTTTCGTTAGTGCTGTAGTCATGTTAGTCGGTTTTTTTAGTTTTACAGTCGTATTTATGTTGGTATAGCGTATTTTTTAAATATTGAGATGTTTGTCCTATGTATGTAGCTGGGCATTGAAAACAATTTATTTTATAAATTACATCTGATAATAAAGTTGTGGGTGTGGGGTCTTTGAGTTTAGAAAAGAGTTTTTTTAGAGGATTGGAGGTTTTGTGAGCGATGGAAAGGTTATATTTCCTGAAGATTTTAGCTTTTTTTCTGATAGACCCTCTATGTATGGGATAGTGGGAGTATGTAGGATACTGGAAGTTGCTGTGATGGCGTAGAGGGAATTAGGTTGATCATATTATCCGTGGACGGTTGATCTAATATTTTTTGTACTATATGGAGAGGATAGCCATTATTTTTAAATATCTTGGATAATTTTAATTTGTTGTCCTCTTGGAAACGGGGATGGCTAAGATGAAGTTTGGAAAAAGATTTAACAAAGTTGATTTTCTGATTATATGGATGATTGGAAAGGAAATGGAGGAATCTCTCAGAACGTATGGATTTCATGCACCAGTTGATAATAAGAGAACCATTTTCTTCACGGATAATCGTCAGGTTTAAAAAATTAATTTTATTATCTACTTCTATTTCGTGCGTAAATTGTAAACGGGGGATGGTATGTATTAAAGGTATTCAGGATGGTATGGATATGTTCTTTAGGGACAGCTGTTAAACAGTCATCAACATATTTGAAGAAAAAAGGAATTGTGAAGGGTAGTTTTTTAATAGAATTTTGAATTAATTCTGACATGATGATATACGCAATAATAGGTCCTAAGCTATTTCCCATAGCTGTACCAAAGATTTGTTGGTAAAAGTGTTTATTGTATTGAAAATATCCTGATTTACAGCAATGGGATAACAGAGAGATGAATTTTTGAAATGGGATATTAGTTATATTCTCTAAAACATGAAAATTCCTCTTTATAATTTCTATCGTTTCTTCAATGGGAACATTTGTGAACAGGTAAGAGACATCTAATGAAATAAGGATACAGTTGGTGGGGATTTTTATGTTATCTACTTTTTCTTTCAAATTGAAGCAATCTTTAATATTGTAACTGTTATCAGAAATGTGTTTTAACATGTCAGTTAGGAATTTTGAAAGATTATATGTAGCAGCATTGATAAATGAGATTATTGGTCTTAATGGATTATTATTTTTATGTGTTTTAACTAAGCCGTAAATTTTTGGTGGGGTGGGTGAGGAATTGGAGAGACGAATTTTAGTTTTGAGATCTATTAATTTTTGTTTGTATGTCTGTAATTAATTCGTTGGTAGTGGTTTTATTTGAGCTTGTAGATCTTTATTAAGTTTGATGTAAGTTTCTGAGTCTGAAATTAGAGAAAGAATTTTTTGATCGTAATCGTATCTGTACTATACTGTTTGTTTGGTTTTATCGGATGACAGGATTATGATGTTAGGATTTTGAGATAAGAATAATTTAGAGGCTTTTACTAGCGGCTTTTACTTACAGTAATGGGGGCCCAGAGATAGGTAGACTCCGCAGAATTTTGAAATTTTAAAAATTTTAAAGAGAGGTGAAAATTTAAAAAGAGTTTTTTTTATGACCGAACCTCAATATCCATTTTACAACATCGTACATGAACACCAAAACATAAATAATATGGTTTAGTACTCACTAATATAACAAAACAATTAATGAAAAGATTTGCATCTATAATTTTTTGAGTTCATTTAAATTACACTTTCTTCACTACCAATGATTCTGCATGATTCTCCACTCATATTAACTATTTCTGGTCTGGGGTGGTGGATTTGGAATGCGGAGGTTTCGGGTTCGAGTCTAATTGCCGACTTGCCCTAGGAGACTCTACAATTAACTGTCCGGTGATAGGCAGTATTGTTTGTTTCATTGTTTATTGTTGCTTTAAAGCAAGTGTCACTACTGTTGTCTACATTGCTGAATAAATTTAATGACAGGAGGTGGACGCAATTACAGAAGTGAAGGGTAAAATTGGAAATAGAAGTCAAGATTATGACCTTCACTTGAGTCCAGTAGTGCTGCTCTTAGATTTTCTCTTCCTAGAAGCCTTCCAGTTCACTGTCCGAGGATGGACAGTGTACTGAGAAGGCCTCGGGCAGGTCGCAGTGCAATATCTCCTATAACAATCTAATCTAAAATTTTCATACAACGAATAAATGAAAATTTGCTTTATTCATATTTCAAGATTGGAACCCATAGTTGTCAAACTATATCCATCATCAGTACCAAAAAGCAATCATGCACTCAAAGTAAACTATAGTTAGCTCGATCGAGTTGCAATGAAGTGATTTATTTCCAAAGCAAATGGATAAGCGGAACGTATCAGCTGATTATGTTAAAGCTCCCTTGAAAAAAAATCCTGAAATGCTGTATATTTTGTAAGTAGTAGAGAATTAAAACTTTCATTTTATACGTACAACCAGAATGAACCGTTCTATTCCTAAACTGGTAGGGCTCTATCATAATACTTTCCAAGTAAAAACATAAATCAGTTCAATCGAATATCGTAGATATTGGAAATTTAAAATAAAACAAAAAGTACAAAAAATGGAATATATTTGGGATTATTCAAAATTATTTATAAACTGAGCAGTAAATTAATTAAAATTTAAAATACATTTTAAATATAATAGCTGTGACAGAGCAACCTGGTCATTATTTTGCATTTTTTTCTTGCGTCCTGCAAGACATTTATGGAATATAAAAGCTATTCCTGGAGAAGGATGTGCACTTACAGACAATCTTATAAAGTAATGGGGGCCTTCAGATTTCCTGAAACTTGTAATTGAATGGTTCGCAAATGCAGGGCAAAATTTCCATTGTAAGAAGATAAATTTTTTTTTGTAACAGAATATTTAATTTTGAATGATAATTTATTTTTTATTCCGAGTTTATTTCGAAAACAGTTATAGTTAAGATAAATAACAAATTTATAAGAACGGAAACATTTCGCAAGAGGCGAAATGGAGATACTCAAACATGTTGAATTTTAGGAAACATTAAACTTCGAAGGGAATATTTATAAAAATTCCTAAATATAAAAAAATTATATTTAGACATGTACAAAAAGGAAGTAGTTGGAGTTTCGCTGTTTATATGCCTCACGTAAATTAGTGATGTTACTCTTTCAAACTAATAATCGAATAAATCGTTGTTTCTTAAAACAAAAAATCGATAGTTGAAGCAAAGCTTTGAACATAGATGCAGGGAAGGGATTAGCTCAGTGGTCAGCGCAATGGACTCCTATGCGGAGGTCCATGGTTTGAGACCAGCTGTGTTGCCCTTAGATTTTCTTTTCCTAGAAGCCCCTACAGCTCACTGTCCGGTGATAGACAGTAACACTGTCTGGAGGCCTGCAGAGCACTGAGAATGCTCTGGGCGCCAATGACCATTGATGTTGACGCGCCTTAAATTAAAAAAAAATACGTAGTCAAAAATTAGCAATAGTTTTCCTAGATAGTTATCATTTCTCTTAAATTTCTGTACATACTTCCAAAATCTATCAGATATTCATAACTTTGGCTTAACTTTAAGTTTCTACCAAAAAATAGAAACTTAAAGTTGAAGTCAACGCTCTACACGAACTTGATAGCGGATACTCTGACGATGGTTGAGAATCCGAAACTGGTCAAAACCCTCAAAAAGAAGCGTACTGTGACAGATAAAATCCTAGATGTTATCCAGCATTGCGGACCCAACCACATCTTCAAAAATAAATAATTTCCATATATATAATAAATAACATATACTATCTAGAGTAAATAAATGTTTTCCTTTAATTTTGTCATAAAAGTAACGTTTTGATTTGGTTGGTTTTCATTGGTTTTATACATCTGATAACGAAAATGGTTATTTTGCATTATTTAAACATTAAGACATTTTAAACAGCAGTGAATGAGAGCTATAGGTCTATCAATATATTTTTCATGTTTCTTTAAAATCTTTATTATAGGTAAATTAAATGATAAAAAAGCAGCTTAAGAAACCTAAGATTAAAAAAAGTTTGTTTTTATTGAATTTGATTACCTGTTGATGAATGGTGAGATTGGCAATTGTTATCTTGAGTAAAAAGTTGTCTACATCATGGCCGTATCTGAAATGTTTGTAGGTAATTGCACCAGTAGCAATCTGCTTGCATGGATATTCCCAAAGATCTGGCTTGGCGAGTAGCAATGCACCATGCCTCGGTGGTCTAGCTACAAATACCTGGCAATAAGCATGGCCAGTATATTGGAAATGCTTCTTATTTAGACGGAGAGAATCTCCTGCATTTGGTACGAATAGTGGTCCAATAATAAGTTCAGAATTGTTTGCTTTAATAAATCTTATATGTAAAACAGCTTTTTCAATTAAATTTTCAGTTTTTAGTAATAATTTTACATTGTGCTCTTTAGGATATTCCCTACCGTAATGGGTATAAGTTAGATTTGATTTGTAACAAGTGAATCTTCTTGGTCTCACAGTGCCCACATAGTTGTTAGCACTATTAGAAGTGAGCACGAGACCGGAACATGTTGGGGAAGGAAAATCTATATAATTTGACAATGAAAAGCTAATTTGTTGGCCGATTCCAACATACAGCTCTTTAATACTTGAAGGGCTGCAATAAACATTACTATTAGCGATATAGTACACTACCAATAAGAAGAGATAAGACATGTTAACACTGCGAGTGATGAAGAGACTGCAACTTGGAAAGACGCCCACACTGTTCTTGTAACTTCGCCCCCACCATAATACTGATCAAGGAGGGCAGAAGAACTTTACCATTCGTCTTCAATCAAGTACAGAATAACGAGGTAGTTTTTACATTACGATGTCGGCCGGTTATATTATCCATTCATAATTTCGAATTTATTATCTTAAGTCACAAATATATTACATTTTATTAATATAATAGGAAAAAATCTGGTGTGAAACACTCAGACGACTTTCACTTAATGCGGCTTACAAGATTTAAGTGACAAATTTTCTTCAAACTTCTAATTTTCACTAAATGCTTGTCTTCAATTTTTATATCAATTGGAAAATCTGAACTTAATAAAATGACTTTTTCAAGGAAATAATTCACTTCCTCTCCCCCCAAAATTCTATTAAATGAAGTTTCATGGAGATAATTTCAAGTAAAAATCATTGTATCTGTAGTTAGTATAACAAATTTAATGAAATCTGTCGGTATTTTTCATTGAGAAAATAGCAAAAACCTGAAAAAAGTGTTCAGTACTTACGCACTTCCGGTCAACCGATTTTCTTGAAATCATTAGAATTTTGGCGATATATTTAATCTAATTAATACTATTTAGATGATAGAATTGTAAAAAAAAAAGAAATACTAAAATAGGCTTCAGAAGAAAACATTTTTATTCACTATTCTCCAAAAACCAACTTAAAATTTTTCTGGAGAAATATTTCAAATAAAAGTTGGTAGCTCTTTGTTCGTGTGGACGATATACTAAGTTTAAAAAAAAATTGTTGAAGCTGTTTTTCAGGAAATCTCAGAAACCTGAAAAAAAAATTGGTCAGTAGAAATGCACTTTCTGTCAACCGATTTTCTTCAAACTCGGAATATTGGCAACATAATTAATTCTATTTAATATTATTTAGATGATACAATAATCATATAATAAAAAAGGGAACCCACCCCTTCTTCTAAACGCTCCCATCAATGAATTTTTCCAGAGAAATTATTTCATATAAAAGTTGTAGCTCTTTATATGTGTAGTTAATACGTGTATGAAGTTTAAACAAAATCGTTGGAAACTTTATTGAGAAAATAAAAAAACAAAACAAAAATCCAATCAATAAAGTGGTACTTCCGGTTGAAGAATATTGAAGGTAAGTTCCTGACGGATACCATGGTGATACCCACACGAAAGACCAATTTGAACTTTCTGCGATTATTCGTTTTTTGTGCTGAGCTGTTCACATGCAGACAGTCCATTTTCTATCTATCTAACGCCACTCACAGCAGTTAGAGAAAGTAAAAAGAATTGGAATGATATTCTCACGACTTTCTCTTACTTCAATTCTATAGTTTTCTTCAAACTTGGAGTTCTTACTAAATTTTTAGTTGCCTTCAATATTGATTTGGCGAGGGAACTCCCAGCGAAAGAAGTCACAGTGAAAGTGACAGTCTAAATGGGTTAATACACAAGTTTAAAGAAATCCGTTAATGTTATGTTGGTGAAACCATTCAGGAAGTACGCTCTTCCGTCAACCGATTTTCTTTAAACTCGGAATTTATCAACGTATAGTTAGTTAGTTTAGTTAGTTTATAAGTTTATTGAAATATATACATAAGTACATTTAATCAATCCTAATGTATAGTATTACACCTAAACTCATAGGACCTGGATAAATCCGTCAGTCTGAGTTGCAATAGACACAAAATTTAAACAGACTATCTTAAATTTATACTGTAGAAAAAATAGCAAAAACATGCTCTGTTTATATACTGCTATGATAACATAAAATTAAAACTGAAAAATAATATTACATACAGAAAATAATCAAAAAATTCCCATTCTACTTCCGTTTACTAGCCATTATATTCCGTTATCAAAAAGGATCTATATTTGCCGGCAGTTGCATAATAATAAAACAGATCTTTCCAATTCTTTCCATTCAATAACTCAGTGATTTCAGTCCGATCCAATTGTTTTTTCCCTAGCCATCTTAATCTGTACTCAGTTAATACCAAACACACCCCCATATAATGGAATATATCTTCATAAACATTGAGAGAACACAGAGTACACTTTCTGGTTTCTTCTGGTCGAGTTTCATTAAAGTTAAGATTAAGTAACTGGCCCCGCAATCTAAATATTACTTTCATTAAATTTATCAACGTATATAAGTTTCATTAACAGATTCCCAATAGATGGAAGACTAATATAATGAAATAGTACTTTAGAGGGAAGCCTAAGCTTATTATTTCTCCCCAAAAAACTAGTAAAATCAGTATTTTTTTTGTTATAGGGGATTATTGCACTGCGACCTGAAAGATCTATTGTAACCCCCGCCCGAGCCTTCTCAGTGCATTGCCGGCCTCCAAACAATGTTCTCTAGCTACAGACAACACTGCCCATCAACGGACAGTGAGCTGTAGAGGCTTAGAGGAAGAGAAAATCTAAGGGCAGCATGCTGGATTCGAACCCAGGACATCCGCATTTCTAGACCAGCGCACTACTACTCAGCTTCTAATTCATTCCTTCTCCCTTGGCTTACGCCAGTTAACTAGGAAGTTAGCTGTGTTTGTCCTTGTCTGTAAAGGTTAGAGTCTATAGTGTACTGTTCAGTCTAAGTGTATTGTGTACTGTTCTGACGAAGTGCTGAGCATGGAGTACTGAGCGCTGGTTCAGTTACTCAGAAAAATATTTCAAATTTTATTTATTTTATTTTTATTTATATTAACGGACTTACTGCATCCTTTTTCACAGAATATCAAGAACAAATACAAATAGCGAAATGTCTATAAATGTATAAAGAACAAGATAATATATTGCAAAATTAAATGTATAAATCAATGTATAATCATGTTTTTTTCTGTAGATGATTTAAGATAAGAAACTAGTAACTTTTAATTTATTTTTTTATTATGTTTCTGCGAAGTAATAGATATGTATGTTTCAATGGTCCACTCAAAATTCTTTCCGCACATCTCCACGATTATCTATATATTAAAAGCCTTGATAAAGACAGGAAACTCTATCGAAACGTTGGCAAAATTAAATGTTTCTTTCTTTACCGATTTTCACCAAATTTCTTCATAACATAGTTCATCAACAGTCAACAAATACTTTTATATTCAAACTATAATGTTTATTATTATAGAAAACTTATCCCTTGAAAATGGCATGTGTGATGCCGAAACGTCGGGATATCAATTTAAAAAAATTAAGATTTTTTTATTAAGGCCGACTTCCACCAAAACCTTTTACACCCGCAGAAGTACAACATGGTATTAAGAACTTGCCAAACAAGAAATCACCGGGATACGATCTCATTACTGCAGATATCCTTAAACTATGATACCCTTAAACTATTGCCAAAAAAAGCAATACTGTATCTCACGTTTCTATTTAATGCATCACTAAGGACTGTTTATTTCCCTCTTATCTGGAAATATTCCTTAGTAACTATGATACCAAAACCTGGCAAATCTCCTACAGAGCCTACTTCTTACAGACCAATTAGTTTGATTCCGATACTAGGAAAATTACTAGAAAAACTGCTCATTACACACTATACAGACCGTATCATACCACAGCATCAACTTGGCTTCAGACAACATCACTCTACTATTCATCAAATACAAAGAGTCACAACACACATTGCTAACGCTGTCGAATCCAAACAGATATGTACAGGCATTTTCCTAGATGTTTCACAAGCCTTCGATAAAGTATGGCACCCAGGATTGCTTGTTAAACTAAAGAGAATTCTACCTTTCACCTATTACCCTTTGCTAAAATCTTATCTCGAGGACACTGATTCTTCAGTGTTAGGGTAAATACAGTTATCTCCGACATTCATCCCATTGAGGCTGGAGTCCCGCAGGGGAGTGTTCTGGGGCCACTACTATACAATATTTACACATACGACATACCTGAACATCCGAATATTGTTACTGCGACCTATGCGGATGACACAGCACTACTTGTTACCAACACAGACATAATAACCAACAAATTAATTTGGAGCAGCATTTGACTAACTTGCATAACTGGAACATCATATGGAAAAGTAAACTCAATATAATCAAAACAAAAACAGTACATTTTACTCTAAAAAAGACGGAAGATATACCTGTGAAATATGATAACGAACCATTACCGTTAAGTAACTCGGTAAAATATTTAGGGATGCACTTGGACAAACGACTACCTTGGGCAACACATGTAAAAACTAAAAGACTTGAACTTAATTTACGTTTCAAACAGTTATATAGATTACTAAAGACAAAATCCACATTAAACATAAACAACAAACTCCTAATTTACAAGACTCTATTGAAACCAATTTGGACATACGGACTTCAGCTTTGGGGAGCGGCTAAACAGACACATTTGAAAAAAATTCAGACATTCCAATCTCGCACACTGCGGACTATACTTTCATCTCCTTTCTATGTTACAAACGAAACAATACATAAAGACACAAACACTGAAACAGTACAACTAGCAGCACATCGACTGTACACTAAGTATCATGTCAAACTGAGCAGTCATACAAATCTTCTCATCAACAATTTAAAAACAACTCTAGTTCCAGGAAGAAGACTAAAACGGAGATGGCCACAGGACTTGTTACATCCACCGTAGACAAACTTCATACAGACTGACAGACCTCACTGAACGACATTATGAACTAGCGTAATTACATTCACACCCATACATTCATTTCACTTCACATTTCATTTATTCACTCCATAAACAAATCACTCCAACAGGGCCATCATTGGATGGGGTACCTGCACACGTTCTACACGTCAGTACATTATCATACAGACAACAGCATTACAGGCAAAACACATTTTGTGTTGGTACTGTATTACAATAAATAAAAAAAAAAATAAAAAAAAGCCGACTTCTAATTGTTTTTCATTTGCAAAATTTATACAAAATAGTTCAAGATCTACATTACATTGGCCTTCAACAACTCCAAAACTAAATAATAATCTCCTTTTTTTTAAAAAAAAAGTCAAATTAAATAATTTTATTAAAAAAGATACATACATTCAATGATAAGATTACAAGATACCTTCAAAAAGAAGTATTCTTGGGGAACCTGAGGCGATGACTGCTTAAATTTTAGTGTTTCTAGAAAATTGTCTGTTGGGAAATAAAATAATAATAATAATAATAATAACAGTAATCTAATCAAAAAGCGTCATTTATAAAAAAAAAAGTAAAATTGAAAATTTGCAAATTAATTGATTTTTATATTTAGGAATCCTTTTTATTATCCCATAAAAAAGGCGACATTTTAAAAAAAAGGTAGCATCCAATAATTTAAGAATCTCAATATATTCTCAAACAATAATGTAGCATTTACAAAAACGTCCGCAAGATTGCAGCTCTTTCTGGACAGTGTAAACTGAAATAAATTTGAGTTCCTATGAAAACCTCAGAATATCAATAAATTCTTTTCTTAACCTTTGTTAAATCAGGTTGCACTGTAGAGTATTTATATTATGACGCGCACTTTAAATTTCAATTTCATAGAATTAGCCATAAAACTACAAAATAGAAAAAGTATATATATATTTTTAAGAAATTAAAATCTGTTTATCAAGTAGGATTGTTAGAAATCTGTGCTTGATGTGCTCCGGCAATTTTTTTTTCGTTTTAAGACTTATATGTGATAAGTATTACTCACAGTATTATATTTCCTTATCGATACATCTAATATCTGATCTATTCTTACATTTAATTTTATTGAGTGCAGAAAATCCTAATTCAATAAAATATTCAGTGTTTTACGAGCTAAAAAGTTATTAAACAGTAAAAAAATTTTTCTTAGATTTGGAGTTTTTAGCTATTCTTTAAATTGTTCTTAATATTATGTATGTGGTGCAATCCATAAAGTATTGAAAAGTACTATAGAGATGGAAATCTACGGATGAGCTAATTCAATCAAAATCTAGTTTTTTACAGCAACATAAACAAAGGAATCGAACTAATTATTAGGGCAATTAAACAAATGAATTATAATAAGAAGAAGCGTTATATATTGGAGTTCGAAATTTAGTACGTAAATTGGAGTAAGAGAAAGTCTTGTGAGTGTTTCACAACAGATGAACTAGTATTATTCATGCCTTTTTAAAGATTAAGGACATGAGCATCCAGTTTAAAATATCAATCGGAAGATACTAGACGCTGACATGGGAGCCCATTTCTATACGTAGGTTTCAAAAATTCAAATGTTTTTTTATATATAAAAAAAAAATCTGGTGTGAAACACTCACACAACTTTCTCTTACTCCAGTTTTCAAAATTGTAATTGATAAATTTTATATTTAGAATACCAAATTTAATGAAATTCGTCGGAGTAATAAAGTTTATACTTTACTTTACTATAACATTTTAAATAACACCTATATAAAACAAAAACACATTCTTACTAAATCTCATTTTTAATAAATCAATATAAGAAAGAAGAATAAGTATTTATTTTCTAAAGTTATACTTTGTCTCTGATTTTGCTGCTTCAATTAATCTTTTTTGTTCAGATTTATTTAAACAAGTTTAGAAACTATTACGCAGTCCATGTAAAAATTAATTCGAATGGTCAACTTTTGTGAGCTCAACACGCATTTTATTTCTGTTCTCTCTCTCTCTAGGCTGTATTCATGGTTGAAAGAAATTCGTTCAATAAATGCATTACTGGCTTGTCCAACTATTTATTAAATTCCTGTCAGATTAATTGTTTTAAAATATGTACTAACCCATATCTTTTCTGTTGTACTGAAGCCATTTCTGAATTGTTCTAAATTGCTATTTTGAATTAAATAATTGCTATTATTTCAGCGTATAAAATATCTGCGTTGACTTTTACACTTAATATAGAAGCAACTTTCAGCTATATACATCTTTGAACTTAAGGTCGCATTGTTTTATATTTATAATGCCACTAAACTTTTAATGGGACTGGTTTCAAAGTCATAATATATAGAGATATGACAAAACAGTGTTATATATGTCCCGTGCACACGAAATAATTATAAATTTATAATCTAAATAAAATAAGCACCATCTAAGTTCTAAGTGCTATCTCAGAAATATTTTTTTTAAAAACGAAACTTACTGCCATCTGAATAAAACTTTTAAATACAGTACACGTCTACAATACAGTAAAAGCAAAAAGAAAAAGAGATATATGGGTTATGGATTGTCAATGTTAAAAAAAAAAAAAAAAATGAAATTGTTTAAAAATAATTCTAAAATATTAATTAAAATGATTTTTAGTAATAGTTGTGGAAACTTTTAATTTTTCTTTATTATGAAATTCGGATCGGATTTTGTCTTTAAATTTTTAGGATTAATTAAATAAAATTAAAATAAAAAGGAAATATTATTTTAACTATTATTTTCATTCAAATTAATACTAATATAATTTATAAAGTTGAAGATTACGGGCAAGCTCCAGTGATGTCATCAGACCCCCTGCAGAGTCACGTCTGTCTCGTGGTGTTCCGGTATCTTTTATCTTCCAAGTACTTTGAATTCAGTATTAATAAGGTAAATTTAAAATAATTTATATTGCAATTTACAAAATGACCTGTGATGATTAATACTACATAAAAAGTTATAATTTAATGAAGAATGATATTATAAAAAAGTGTAATGAAATTGGGCACTCAATTTCTGAATTAAATATGGCAAATAAAAATTATTCGAACTAGTTATTAATAAAATCATAATTAAGTTAAATATATGATATGAATAAAAAATAATTTACATTGCAATTCGTTAAGTGGTCTACAAATTATAAAATAATTTGAAGTTTTAAAGGAAGATTTAGAAAAAAATTATGAAATTGTGAGCACTGAATTTCTCAATTAAATATGGCGTACAAAATTTATTCCGTTTCCTTCAATTAAGATAAATGTAAATTTCAAAAATGTACAAGTATTGTTTGGTCAGATGCTTGATGTTCCATAAAAAATAATAACATATTAAGTACCTTAAAACATCCAATATAGTGATTATGTAATAAATTAATAAGATTTTAACAATGTTTTATTTATTTATTTTTTGTTTTTGCATTAACCAGTTATTTTGTTTTTCAGGGCTGGAAAAATATATTACTTTTGAAATTCAACTAAGTTTATTTTTGCTTAAAAAATTGTAATCTTGTTTGAATTTCTAAAAATCAGAAAAATATTACTGTATTACCATTATGTTTAAAGATTGTGCAGATTTAATTGATTTTTAATTCCAGACAATTGCTAAGTAAAATTTTATTCTAAAATGACCTCCTTTCTCTAAAGTAGTTTTGGTTATAATTATTATTAAATATTAATACTTTTTTAGGAATTTTAATGTGTTTTTGTAGCAAGAAATGATACTTTAAATACTTTAAAACATATTGTAACTACTCTATTGTACTGTTAGTACATATTTAACTAGTGAGTGATTCCTTCTGTTGTTCAATCTTAAACATCTATTGTCCGCTTCCTTTCAATTTGTGTACTTCTTTTATTTCTTCTATTTATTTATAAATCTATTTATTTATTTCTTCATTTGAGAGTTTAGATATTATTTTATTTATTTAATAAAATTTCTCTTAAACGCAAGCACGATCTTGAAAATAACACTGGTTTTACTGGATCTTTAGGATAAATTTCCCTTTATGAATTTACAGATACTTATGAAAAGCCTATCCCCAGAAAGCAACACGAATTAAAGATTAAGTAATGCACTCATTAATGACACTGAAACTTATAAATGGCAAAGTTTTAATTTAGACAAATCTTGTAGTTTTTAGCAAGTCATTCATGGTTAATAGTGGCTGATTGTTGCATAAACCTATATAACTTTATATTTTGTAATCGCATTTCTTGAATTAAAAAAATAGTTAACGACAAAGAATGCTTTCTATTTTACAGGTGTTTTTGTTTTTTTTAGTGATTGCTGTTTGGAAAAAATGTTTAGCGAAGGTTGTGTAGCCTTGGGATAAACAAAATTTGTGAGGTAAGGAAGCTTGTTATCATCCATAGTCAATTAATACAAATAATTAAAAAATAAAATAAGTAAAAATATAATTTCTTATTTAAATCACAATTTGATATTAAATTTAAATTGGTGTGAATCTGTTTGAAGGCAGTATGTAAACTCAACTGAGAAATAAATTGCATGCATGTATATTTTTGAATTTACATATTTTGTTTAAACTTACTTTTTGCTCAATTTATTTGCTGTTTATTCGAGCTAAATAAAAAATATTTAATAATTTCTTCCCTTAGGTTCATTTTTATACACATTGTTTAATCCAAATTATAAGCAAAAATCACAAAACACTTTAAAGACAAAGAGCTACCACCTCTAAAATGCACCAGTAAATTCACACTTGCCCTCACAGAGAGACTTGATTCTTCTACTAGACTTGAATGCTAGCAAGTGAATGTTAAGTCAACTTCCCTCTATCACAACCTTACTCAGCCTTTTGTGAAAATCTAATTAAAAAAAAAGAAGCTTTTATATTTCTTAGTAATGGACACAACTTGGTGGTCTTTTCTAAAAACATTGGCAAATAAATATTGGAAAAGATAGTATTCATTTTATAGAGGAAGTCTTTTGAATTCAAAAGTTCGATTATCTTTTAATGTTTAATTGAATAAATAATTTATATTCCACTATCCAATCAAAATCCTGAAATGAATATTGTATTTTGAGTTTAATTAAACATT